>CM034302.1:23113617-23713617 GCA_019925795.1 Dendrobium chrysotoxum | reverse complement strand
AAGAATATTTGAGCCCATAACGGTACTTCATGTGAAATTATGAAGTGTTAAGGCCTATATTTTATATCTTTGAAGGAAATAATAACTCATTTATTTAAGAAGCGCCTTGAAATATATCATTGCTTATGCCAAATCCTATAAGAAACAACTTTCTTAATTTTCCATCTCTTAAAACTGTGAAAGATCTGTTAGGTTTTGCGCTAACTAATTCCATAAGGGATGTTATGTTAAAGTTGTATAACATGCTTATTCATTACGAATATCAGCTCATTTAGTGGTTGAAAAGGGGTTAATAATAATTTCAGTCATTAGGAATGTTGTTGATACCAGGTTAAAGCAAATAAGATGAAGAATGAGGGTAGCACTAATTTTTTATTCCTAACAGAGTTCACCTACAGCAATCTCACTAAATGGAGAAATTATTCTATGCGGTCACCGAACCGTCCGGAGACGAATCAAGATGCGCTATGTCACCCGGTACATAGCACCGGTACATAGTAAAAAAATGACGTGACGCATCTTAATTCGCCTCCGGACGGCGTCTGTTGACCGCACAAAATAATTTCACCACCAAAGGATTCAAAAAAAAGAAAATTACAGCAGTCTTACCAAAATTTTTTATGAAAATTAGCCCTCAAAATCAGCAAAATCCATTTGGAATCTTATGGAAGAAGATTCAGGAGGTGAAGGAGTTTAAAGACATGCAAGTTCTGAATTTGATCGGGGTGTTTGAACTTCAAATAATGAAGGAATATGAGACAATTAAAATGCACGAAGAGAAACTTCTAAGCATTGCAAATACAGTAAGGCTTCTTGGATTTTGGTTTGTGGATTCAAGAGTTGTAGAAAATTTTTGGTCATTAAAATTACATAAGAACTTACTGCAAATAACCACATTTGAAATTAGTTTATTCAATTAAGAAGGCTTTCTTTATATAAAAAAATATTTGATTTTAAATATTTTTAATAATTCAAATCAAACGAGCTCATCATTATTTAAATGAATAAAACTCATACAAAATACTCATAAATAATTCATTTGTCTACTTAGAAGAGGCATAAATAAATCTAATTCATAATTTATAAATGAATATTTAGTTAGATTCTTATCCGTGGATAAATGTCTAAAAAATTGTTAAATAATATAAAATCTTTGTTTGTTTATATTACATTGTATCAAATTAATTTGTTGATACTTTTATATTAATTATTGGATTGAGAAGGTAAAAATTTTTTATGTAATCAAATATAAATTTGTTTCAAAAGGGCAAATCAACTATATTTTTGTAACTGATATTTATTTGAGTTCAACCAAGGCTTTATTTAGGTTAGCTTTCTTATTGGATTGTAAAGCTGTCATAAAGAAAATAACATTTTAAAGCTTGAAAACAGTTTTACATAACAAAAAATAAAACAACGCATCAACACATATGAAAATAACTGCTTCTCATCCACTTTAAAAACAACGCATCAACACAAAAACGCAAATCACATAATTTTGAGCAGAGCTCATTATATATATATATATATATATATATATATATATATAAGCATTCATTATAATATACATACATATATTTTTATGCCTCCCCGCTCTGCTAGGGCTTTGCCCTAGCATCCTCGTCGGCGGCGTATCCTCTGGTTTGGAGCTCGCTTCTCTGGTTTGATTTCCTTTTTTCAGTCCTATGGCTTCTATTAGTTTGCCTGATCCTGGTTTTTTGGATGGGCTTCCTCCATCTCCTTCTTTTCGGTAGGCTTTATCTGGGGTTTCCTCCTGTTCGAGTTTTCCGGCTTTGAAGGTTTCTTCTTGCCATGGTCTTCCTGCTTTGTTGTTTTCTGATGAAGAATTGAAAGCCCTTGCTGCGCCTTTTGAGTTTGCCTTGGTAGGGAAATTTCCTGGCAGTCGTCCGCCGCTAAATTCTATTCGAAATTTTTTTTAATCTTAAGCTGAATGGTGAGTTCTCTGTCACTGTTCTCAATAGCAAGAATGTTTTGATTAAGCTTAGGAATGATTTAGATTACTGTTGTGTTTTTGCCCACCGTTCTTATTTTGTTAACAACTGTTACATGAAGTTGACTAAATGGTCGCCTCTTCTGGACGTTACTCTGGATTCTCCTATCATTCCGATCTGGATTTCATTCCCTAACCTTCGCCCTCATCTATTTTCTTCCCGCATTCTTCATGGCTTAGGGTCCATTTTTGGTCTGCCCTTAAAAACGGATAGTTCTACTGCCAATGGGTCTAGGCCTTCCGTTGCTTGTGTTCTCGTTGAGTTAGACGTTACTAAGCGGTATCCGAAACAGGTTTGGATTGGTTCTGATTTTTCGGGTTTTGCTCAGAATGTCAAAATGGAAGTTTTTCCTTTTTATTGTTGTCATTGTAGAGCTTTGGGTCATTCTAAATCCGAGTGTACTGTGTTGCATCCTCATCTTACTAGTATCGCCACCCCTGGTTCGAATTTGGTTCCTTCGACCCAACCTGGTCGTAAATGTGATTTGGTGGTCCCTGGCCTTGGCGACCATTCTTTTTCGCCTGCGCATTTGATAAATCCTGATCCGGGTGCTTCATCTTCACCTGTTGTGGCTGATCTTTGTATTGCTGATAATCCTGTTATTGTGGATGCGGTTTTGCCTGTGGTGGAAGTTGCTAATAATTTGCAGGAGGATGTTTCGTTGGATGAAGTCTGTGATGTTGTCCCTTCAGTTGTGCCTGATTCGGCTTGTGTTAATGAAGTTGTAGCTGTCAATAATTTACCTGTTTCTGTTGGTGTGCTAGGTGGGGTGCTGCCTGTCACTCTGGTCTCTGGTTGTGCTAGTGAAGGCGGTTGTGTTAGTAATTCTTGCACCCCTGCGAGGTCGGTGTCCGACCCGTCCAATTTGCCTGGATTTTATGGACTTGCTGTGGCTTTGGATTCTGTGGACCGTGTGGTTGATTCTGATGCCTTCCCTGTTTCCCCTAGTAATCTAATTACTCCCGCTGTGGAGATTGCTCCTCCCTCGGTAGTTGATGTGCCTGTGAATTTTATTGAGCCTCACGCTTTGGTATACCATGTGGGAGTTAATTCTGGGGTTGATTTGAAGACTCATATTGATTGGCTTAACGTTTCCGCGGAGGAGGAATCTGATTCTGGTTCCTCGTTGGGTTCTGAGGGGTGGGTGGATCCTGGGAATGCTTTTGATCTGTTGCGTGACAGGCCGGTTGTCTCTGGCGCCTCTCGTGGGAGGGGTCGCGGGCGGGTCAACCGGCGGCGGTAATTTTACTACTGATGATCAGGTGTTTTTCTATTGGAAGTTGATTTTTATGGGCGATGATGTGCCTGGGACTCGCTTTTTCGTCGGCTTCGCTTATGGCAACCTTTGGTGTTTCCAATATCTTCGGGTGGGTTGGCTGCTTTGCATTCGGCATCACCAAATTGGATGGTATGAGCTATTTCTTCGGATGCTGGAAGCCCCGGCAATTTTCTGAGCCTTCAGATTAAATTTGTTGCTATTTTCAATTGTTTTGTTTCATGTAATTTTGCTTCCTTGCTTTGTGTACCCTCCTTTATCTAATGAAATATTTTCTTAAAAAAAAATAATATATATATATAAGCATTAAGAACAACAAAATTACAAGTAATTGTAAAATACAATGACAAAAAATGGAGCTACATGAGCTTCAACAAAAAAAGAGCAAAGCTCAAAGCAAAAAAAGCCAAATAAAGCCAAATAAACTCCAAGGAGAAGGACAAAAAACAGTAGAATAACAAAATTTGCTAGGTTAGAAGAACTAAGAGAATCTTAGTCAACCAAAAATACAATTATATGCAAGGACTCAGATTTAGAATGATCAATCAGACTTAGCAATAGCAGCACACAATCGAAATAACCAATGGTTGCCCGAAGACCATCCAACGGGGGAAATCAGAATGGGAAATCATCATTGCCTATGGCGTCCAATAGTTCCCACCATATACGAAAATCACGAAAAGCATTATTTCTTCAAATCGGGAAAGTGAAGCAGCACATTTTGATCATATTAAATTCACATTTTTATGTTATTATTTAATTCATTTTTTTCAATATACTTACTTAAAATGTGATCATATTGGAAGGCAAGTTTTTTATTTCTACCAACAAGGTGCTTCTTAAAGCAACATTACACTTATTACTAAACCCTGCACTCCTCCGCTTACCACACATCACTTGCTAAAAATAAAGTTACAGTTTTTTCCTTCTATTCATTGGCACACTATAAGCAGAGCCCGTATATTAATGATAAGAGGAATTATAAAAGAGAAGCAACTCTACAAGTTACATGTATGTACTGAGCTGTGAAAAAATAAAGCTCGAAGAAAGAGCCAAAAAGGATCTAACCTACAACTGTAGAGACTCAAGGAAGCCCAAAAAAGAGAAAATCTAAATCAACATTGAAAGAAAAGCCCCAGCTAAAACCATCCAACAATTTTGGTGAACACCTTTTAGGGTTTAAGCTGCGCTCTCCTTGGGTTATTTCGCTTGCCCCTGCTTCTCTGTCGTCGCCGCCTCCGAGAGAGGCCTTCCTCTCCCAGCTCTTCCCCTCATGGCTCTTAACACTAATGATTTTCCCCTTTTGGGAACCTCCATCCTTGGGGTTCCCCCTTCCTCTCCGGACCGCTCCTACGCCAATAACCTCTCAAACCCCTCACCTCCCACGGAGGACTTTCCAATGTCTTTTGTTCCACCAGCCCCGAAGCTCTCCTTTGTCGCAGATGATCTCTCCGAAGGTGCTTCTCTCTGGTCTCTGTCACTGGTTGGCTACTCTCTTAGCCCGCGACCATACTACGAAAGACTTCTTGCCGCCATGAACAAGGTTTGGCCTTTGAAAGGTTCGATCTCTCTTCTCTCTCTTGCCAATGGTTTTTTCCTCATCAAATTCACCTCTGGTGAAGATTACTCCATGGTTTGGACGGGTGGTCCATGGTTTATACTTGGGAAACCATTCATTCTTCAAAAATGGTCTCCCAAGTTTAAACCCAAACGTGATGAGGCCGCTTCTTTTCCGATTTGGATTAAAATTGTTGATTTACCACTTGCACTTTGGACACCATCTGGGATTTCTAAGATTGCCAGTTACATTGGAATACCGCATAATGTTGACTCTCTCACAGCCAAAAGAACTCGGCTGACATTCGCTAGAGTCTGCGTGCAAATATCTAAAGATTCTTCTCTCCCAGATGAAATATCGGTACAAATTGAGGGGGAAGACCTCGTTCTCCAAGTTTTGTATGACTGGAAGCCATCTCGTTGTGAAGGTTGTGGATCTCTGGTCCACCCCTACTCCCTATGTCCATCTGATCATAATCCCAAACCACAGCTTCCCCCACCACCTAAATTCAGAGGTCAAAGCAGCAGTCATCACCCAAATCGCCGCTCCACTGGCCCCTCAACCTCCACTAGGCAGGTATCGAACCAACCTTCTAATCCCACTTCAAACATTCCTCACACCTCTGTTATTCACCCCACCATCCCAACCAAAAAACCCATCAGACCAGTTGGGCTAGCTCAAGCTAGCCCAATTGATCATATACATAGTTTACTCCAATCAAGCTTTAAATGAACTCTGAACTTCATCAATCTCATCTGAACATCACTCCTAGTGAATTGAGTAGGACTGATCACCCTGACCTTGCCAGCAGTTAACTTGGTCAGCTGAGCCCAAGCTTGGTCAACCTAAATTGATTTGGGTCAATCCAATGTATCCAATCAAAGCAAGCTCATCAAGTCTTCAATTTCAATCCATTCCATGACTTGAACAATTCCCAACCATTCGTGAGTCAAAACATAGTGGGTTTGACTAAGTAAACTCACTCGAACTTGTCAAACCTCACTACATTCTCATTCCATTGTTTATACATCAACTCCAGGGTTTCATACTCCTCTCGATTGACCTAAACAGTGACCTTACCCTACCTTGGACTCCACCTCAGTTGTTTGACCAATTAACTAGTCAAAATGTCTACTAAAACTCTTAAAATAGGCTTGATCAATCAACACACCTAGCTCAAGCACCTTTCTCCTAACCCAGGCCCATCCAGCTATCTCAATGGACTCTAGAACCTTCCTAGGTTTTAGCCTAACCTAGCCAGGCCCTAGTCCAGCTCAGTCAGCCGAGTGGTCCCCTCTACCTGAAAATGACCCTAGGCCACTTCCTCCCTACTTCGGTTGTCCCCTCAACTGCCCAACTAACTGGGACAGTTGTCTAGCATCCAGGGCACCCATTTAAGTGATCTCGGCCATCCACAACTACTCAATGCTTGGAATAGGGAAAAACACAAAAAAAGCTTAATTCTACCTAAAACAAACTACATAGAGCCTCTCCACTTGATATTCCTTTTTGTTTGTCTTCCCAGAGGCTTCTCCACATTCCCTTATTTTTTCCCACTATTTGAACTTTGTCATCCGCCTCACCCAGGCGTTCCCCAAGCTTGTATCCTTCATAGAAGTCGTAGAAGAACACCAAATGAAGAGAGAGAGAGAGAGAGAGAGAGAGAGCAATAAAATCTTTTCTAAGACCAACTATGTGAAGGTACTTCCCTTAACATGTAGTTCTTCCTAGGATTCTAATTAGGTTTTGAAGGACTCCATGAAAATGCATGAAAATTATTCCCCACATCTTTTGCATGCATCCTCCATCTAAATCTCGCATTTCATCTAATATAACACACTATAAGGGAAGCTTAAAATGAAACTTAGGTTTAGGGTTTTCTCAAGTTGCATATTAGGAAGACAAAATCAAGGTCATTCAAACATTGTTGTTTGATTGAATGGATGTGATCTCGCCATCTATCAGCACAGTCTGATTTGCTAGAAGGCAAAACCACTTGATTTAATCTCATCCGTTGATCACATCCCCCATGCAATCAAATGATAGTGATCCTTCATTGATGTGGTTAAGTGATTAACCACACGCTACCACGTGGTTAATCTCGACACTGCCACATGTAAAATGTGCCGCACTGATGTTATCGCTTCCCCGCTGGTTCAAACCTGCTCTGCCACCAGTAAAGTTGTCGCCTCTATTTTAAAATTAATTAAAAAAAACCTAATTTAAAATATATTTTAAAGGCCATAACTTTAAAAATCATTATAAATAGGATACATAACCAATATTAGCAAATGACCCCTCATTTTGTTCAAAATGAAATCCTATTTCATTTAAAAAAAATTTTGGGTCCAGAGGGTGAGTATTCCAAAAGTATTATGGCCTCTTTTGTTTATTCAATTTTCTTTATTACATCTCAGAGGCTCAAACACAAATGGAGTGAATTAATGGATGTTTAACACATCCACTGATTTTCTAAAAAATTTTTAAGGTCAATTTCATTAGCACTTGAATTTTCTAAGGCATGACTCATATTTTTTAATCCTATTTTCAAAAATCCATAATAGTCTTTTTTTCATTCATTTTGAACATTTAAACCCTCCTTGGAATAAGTGAATGGAACTTTATTGAAGAAAAATGAACCCAAGCCAATTCATTAATTATGTGGAATGCGATCACACCTATTGTGCTTTCCCATTTTCACTTGATTGCTCTCGATATATTCAACGAATTGAGCTCAAACTTGAAGGGATAATACTTAAGGATGTTTTGGATATCTATTAGTGTTCTTCATTCAACTTGATGAATACATTCTCTATGTTTGACTTATGAAGTCACTTTGTTGACCTATAACTTTGATAATTCACTATAATTATTCTATAGAGATTTGGCCTTCATTTTGTTGTGAATCATTTATGTATATGCAAGGGTCAGTCACACCAATTTTCAAACCTATTTGGATCATAGTGACACCTAGAAGAAATAACTAAAGTTTCTATATATTAAATGTAGAAAAATTCTATAAATTCATACACACATCCAATAAGGATGAAACCTTAAACATAATAAATTTAGTGACATCACACACCCTAGGAATTAAATCCACCCTCATTTGACATTAAGTGATCTTCAAACAATAATTAATCCAATTCAACCCTTAATTAAAGGTCAAATCTTCAATAATTCAAAATAAATCAAATAAAATTCACAAAAATATCAAATTACATTCAATCAAATCTACAATCATTAAAAAATAAAATTCAAGTTCAAATATCATTAAAATTTAATTAATAATTAATTACCCTTAATTAAATATTAATTAAATCAATTCATTAAAGATAAAATAAAAATTAAATATACATAACAAATTCAAATAAAAAAAATTCAAAGATTTATAATTTCAATTTAAATAATATTTTTGAATTAAAATTTAATAATAGTTCATTAAATAATTAATTTCTTAATATAATTAAATAAATATAATAAATATAATTTAAAAATACATAAATAATTAAATAAAATTAAAAAATTAATTATTTGTTTGTAAATAAGATTTCTAAAAAAATTTAATTATAATTAATTAAAATCAATTAAAAATTCAATAATTAAATAAACAATCTAAATAATTCAGATAAAATTAAAAAATTATAGTTAAATTTTAAATAATTTTTAAAAAAATAATATGACAATTTATCTAATTAAAATTGATTTTAGTCAAGTAAATTTGATAAATAATTTTGATTAAATGAATAAAGGCCTTTATGCTTCATGTCTGACTCCATTCGAAGGGCATTCTAGCATTTGATTTTAAGACATTTAATACATTTTAAATAACCAAATGACCCCTTGTGTTGTGCACAACTCCTCTCAGGAAAGTACTAACACCACCGGGGATCTAGGCAGTCCGGACCAGGATTTACTACCCTGCTCGGAAAGGGGTACCAGCTAAACTCCACCTAGCGTATTAAATCTATGAAATCCTGTCATATGCAAATGAAAGCGTGGTGGGAGGCACAGAAGGGAAATAGGTATCAAATCCCTCTAATGTTACAAAAGAAAATTTATATGATTTAACTCCAGGCTATGCACGTATGGATATGGCCAATCAGAACTGGCTGATAGTCACTGCGAAGTGAACAAGGCTTGAAATATTAATCATCATTTTTAAAAGGTAACCCAAATGAGTTTCAACATAAAAAAAATGTGAATAGCCTTATCAATACAGCCATTTTCATGTGAGTCATGGATATGGATGTATGAGATGCCATGAATTTGCTAAGTTCACTATCATGATGTTGATCAAAGTGTAAGATCTATAGGTAATCTTTAACATAGCATACATTGCTTGCTAGTAACTATAAGGGCACAGTAGTTTCATACAGCCATAAAATCTCTACAGTTGCCAATCCTATATGCCATAACTAATCTTATGTGCCTTAACCGGAAAAAAGTGTGAGAGGAGGGAGGATGTTACTTTCATAGCGAGGAGGGGAGGCGGACGACGTCGGGTAAGGCGACAGGCTCGGCCAGGGCTGGGGACGAACCGACGGTTGGGAGATTTGTCGGTCTGAGACGGGAGATCGGGACCAGTGATGAGGATGTGTGGCTTCTGGAGTCGGACGATCTTCAGGTCGGGACCGGCGGCCGGAGCTAGGGCAGGAGGAAGAATTAAAAGAAGGCTTTGCTAGCAGCAGGCCGTCGGTTCGGCGTCGAGAGGAGAGGAGGTCAGCGTCTAGAGGGCTGGCGTCGGCTTTGGGTTCGGACGGAGGTGAGAGGCGGAAGTAGAGTGGAGGCTTCGGCCTTGAGGCGTGCAAACCAGAGAAAACGGGGAGAGGCCCTTGCCGACAGGACCTGGAGAGAGGAAAAACCAAAATGGCCGATACGTGAGAGAGGGCTCGGGGGTTATACGGCTTCTTGTCTCAATGTCCAAGAGGGAGAACCGAATCCCCTCGTAAACCTGCCCCTCTGGGCTTCACACAGGGCAGAAAACACGAGAACAAGCCCTGTCACCCGTTAGACCTCGCTAAGCCGCCTGACTTCATACTGAAATGGGTATATCACGCGCCTGTCTCGTCTGATCGTGGCAGAACCGGGCCGTTGTCGAAATCCGATCCGTAGATGGTATTTCTTGATTTGGAAATCGATTTGAATCAATTGGAAATTTAATTAGAGCTTAATTTGGATTAAATGGATTCAGACTCAAGAAAATCGGGCTGAAATTACGTCTGAGTCATCTCAATGGACTCGAATATAGTCGATTTGGGTCCAATTTTGTCCGATTGCACTAATTTAATAAAATCACACCCATTCCGCAGCTGATTTGACTCAAATTGAGCTCGACGAGGCTCAAACGAGTAAATTGCATATGCTCGAGGGGAACTCGTGATAAAACGAGGTCAACAATTTCAAATTTATTATAAGATGTGGAAGAATTTCACATATTTGTATCCTAAAAAATAATCATTCCAACCAAAAGATTCTTATAATTCTTAACATCCCACATAACCCAACCTTCCACGTTAACAAATAAGTAATATAAAGAGTAAAAAGTTTAGCCTAAGATATTATTCCAAAAGCAAAATTGGAGCTACCAATTTAGAGAGACGGATAAAAAATCCATAACTTGCAATGCATAAATTTCATTTATTTGGAGCTTCCATACTCATAAACCAAAAGGCTCACATGAAAAGTCGATTCATCCACGCCAACCATGTCTTATAAGATTAATGTAAGTATAATAGGATTCACATAAGAATAACACCATCTTATCATCTAGAGAATTTTTAAAAGAACGAAAACTAGCATTGCCCTGAGTAGCAACTCTATTGATCTAAATCAATATATAAAACATAAAGAAGCACAAATTCAAAAGATTAATACCAAATAACTAAAATCATAAATCGCCAACAATAATATTTGACATAAGTCAAAATTCAATGATAGTATAGCTAAAATCATAAACCGCCAACAATAATATTTGAGATAAGTCAAAATTCAATGATAGTATAGCTATAAAATCATTTATGGTGACTAAATGAGAGCACTTAAAGATGGTAGTGACAGAGCTAGCAAATTCTTATATATTAGATTTCTCATTGAACCAAGGGTCATGAAAGAAAAAAGTGGATGATTGTTATTAATCTTAAGAGTAAGCCAATTCCTTTTATTTATGGAAATGCCAAGAAGACCATTTGAAAAACTAGTAGCATCATGAGGAGCCTTAGTC
This sequence comes from Dendrobium chrysotoxum, assembly GCA_019925795.1. Lineage (NCBI taxonomy): Eukaryota > Viridiplantae > Streptophyta > Magnoliopsida > Asparagales > Orchidaceae > Dendrobium > Dendrobium chrysotoxum. The sequence goes on along the minus strand of CM034302.1, from coordinate 23,702,548 downwards.
CAACTAGATGAATAGTCACTAAAAAAGCAAGTAACAAGATAGATCATATAATCAAGCAGTCTACGTAGGAGTTTGCACTTGGTCATGGTATGTAAAGAATCAATATTAGGGAAACCAAGATCATCTTTATTAGTAGGTTTGGTGGCAGTGTTACAAGATATGAGTATGAGTGTTTTATTCTCGCCATTGTTTTGAAGGAAATTAATACTAAGACTAGTAGTTTTCCTTCTAATGTCTTTAGGTATAATGATATATATGAACAAATAATGAAGATAGTTCCATATAAGGGATCAAACAAGCTATAATCTATCTACCAATAAAAGAAAGAATTTTGTGTTTCCAACCACTAAACCAAGAGTTAAGCTTATCAAGAAATTTGAAGCGATCGTTATCATTTAGCTTAGAATTGAAAATGTTAACCCCTAAATATTCCCAAGGTAGGTTTTTAAGCATAAAACCTTTAATATTAATGTTGATAGTTTTAGAGAAGTATATACTCGATTTGTTAAAGTTGATAGAAAGGCAAATCTTGATTTAAAGGAATCCAAAATATAATGCAAGCAATGAGTATTTGTTTGATTGGACTCACCAAAAATCAAAAGATCATTAGCATCTATTAAATGTGATTTAGTAGAATTGTTTTCCTAGGAAACCTTTAAAAGATAAGCAATCAGTATGGATCTCAATAAGCCTTGAGAGACCATCCATGAAAATGGTGAAGAGAAACTCTTTTATCTCTTAGTCAAAGGCCTTTTTAATATTAATTTTGGCACAAAGGTATTCAAAACCTCCTTTAACATTGAAATCATTAAAAAGCTCATTAGATAGGATAATTTTGTCAGTAATATCTCCATTATGAATAAAAAAACTAAGCCAACTGAATGAACTTGGGGAGCATAGGCTTAAGCTTTTTATTAATAAGCTTGGCAATGAATTTATAGATGGTATTGCATAGAGAAATGGTATATGTAGTCATTTAGAGTTTTAGTATGAGAATTCTTTAGTATTAGGGTAATAACAACAAGCTTAACTCTTTTTGGTAGGTGATTAGTTGAAAAGAACTATTTAACAATGGATATGAAGGAATCTTCTATGATATGCAAGGTGTTTTTGAAAATTTTGGATGTGAAACCATCTTTCTTAGGGGTTTTATCAAAGCCGATGCTACAAGGAGCTTCCTTAATATACTTATCCTTGAAACTCTAACTAAGAAAGAGATCATCCTTATGAGAAAGAATAGTACCAGTAGAAATGAGAGGGGCTTTGAGGTCTTGGAAAGGATTCTTATTAAGAAGCAAGCTGAAAAAAGATTGTACTTCTTTTAGAATATCCACTTGGGAGGTGATAGAGTTTGAGTTGCATTTAAGTTCCTTGATATTATGATTACCATGAAATTTGGTTTTATGGTAAAGGAACTTTAAGTCATCCTCTCCTTTAGAGAGCCAAGCACATTTGGTCCTCTGCTTATTCAACATGTTCTCACAAGTTGTAACTTTCATAAGAGCTTTTTGAGTTAGAAGGGCTTCATGAGAAGAGGGGGAATAAAAGGATGATTCTATAATTGTTTATAAATGTTCTCCAACTTATTTTTTATATTATTAATAGTTTTAAAGATATAAGAGAAAGAATTCCATTTAGTAGCTTTGAGATAAATATTAACCTTTTGAATTTTATTATATAGAGTAAAGATAGGGTCACCTCTTACAGGGTGCTCCAAATAGTAGTAATCATTTGAAGGAAATTGCTACAAATGCCTCCAATAATTTTTGTATACAAATCATTTTTGGAGCTGTGGGGTTACCAAACTAAGAAAGGATTGGAGAGTTGTCAGATGATAATAATTATAACACTTGAAAAAAGATAAATGGAAATGCTTCATCTATTTATTTTTACATAGAACTCTATCGATCAAGCATTTAATGGGATTATTTATTTGATTATTAAACATCCCAGGTCGATCATTGATCTTTTATACTACGGTCCTTGGTGATTCACTTGGTGCACTTTTAGCTCAATAAAATGAGAAGGGCAAAGAAAATGCCTTATATTATCTTAGCAGATGTTTGATTCCTACAAAGCTAAAATGTTCGACTATGAAAAAATAATGTTTTGGTTTTGATATTTGTTATACAGAAGCTTAGATGCTACATGCTTTCACACAAGATCAGCCTCATTTCTCGAGTCAACCCTTTATAGTATTTGATGACATATCTGACCTTATCAGGTCACTTATCATGTTATTCCATGATCTTATTATAGTTTAACATCACTTTTATTCCTTAGTGGACCGTCAAAGAATAAGCTCTAGCTAATTTTCTTGTTGCTCATTTAATCCCTATAGATTCTCCACTCAATAATGATCTACCTGATAAACTAGTCACGAGTGTGAAAGAATATGAGTCCCCTAGCTGGGAGTTATACTTTCATGATGAATCCTCAATCAAATTTCTTAACACTCATGAAACTCCTATAGTTAGGGTAGGTTTGGGCCTCATTTTTATATCCTTTGAGGTCCAATCGTATTGTTACTTTTATAGTCTCTCAAAATCTCATATTAATAATGAAGCAAAGTATAAAGCACTAATTTTGGGACTTAAATTGGCCATTCTGATGAATATTCTATGGGTGAAGATATTTGGAGATTCTTAGTTGATTATTAATTAAGAACTTGGGATCTTCAAAATCCTTAAACTTGAGCTCTTGCCTTATCATAGTCAGGCAATAGAGCTCTTATGTCTTATCCCCGAGATTACTTTGGCTAGGATTCCCCATTCTAAAAATGGAAGAGCGGATGTGTTAGCCAAACTTGCTAAGGAGTTGGCTGACCTAACTGAAAGCCCAGTGTCCATCACTGCCCAACATTGTCAAGTTATGCCCTACAATATTTTCTCCTCCCCATCAAACCCTCATAGTGTTTGTTGTCGAGGAAGAGTCATATTAGAGAGCCACTTTCATTGAGTACATGAAGCATAGTAGGCTTCCAGATATTCGGCCTCTTGTTACCCAAATTATGAAGAGAGCTTTGTCATTTACTTATGTAAATGCCACCTTGTATCGATGCTATTTTGACAAAATATGATTGTATTGTCTCAACAATGACGAGGATCACAAGATAATAGGCGAGATATATGATGGGCTTTATGGTGCTCATCAGTTCGGACCTAAGATAAATGTTAGGATTAAATATCTAGATTATTATTAGCCGACCATAGTTTGTGATTGTATGGAGCATACTAGGAAGTGACATCAATGTCATATTCATAATATAGTTATTTATCAACCTCCTAATCTATTACACCCTATCATATCCTCTTAGCTATTTGAGATTTAGGGTACGGGTGTAGTGGTTCCCATTGATCATCCTTCCTCTATGGGTTATAAGTTTATTCTAGCCATTATTGATTATTTCTCTAAGTGGGGAAGTTATCACTCTTAAGGAAGTTAAGTTACAGGATGTGATGTGCTTCTTTAGCGATCATGTTATCAACCATTTTGGTGTTTCACGCCAGATAATTTATGATAACAGCATGTCATTTAAGAGCATTAAAATTTCAAGATTTACCCATTGACTATTGACCTCATTTCTGTATGAGATCACTAGGACCTACTTGGGTTTCTGTTTAGGGTTGAAAAGGGGATTTGCTTTGCGAGGTGCAAAACAAATCTAAATTAAATTTCTTTGGAAAAATCAGGAATTAAATTTAAATTTTAATTCTGAAGTCGAATAAATCATTAAGAATAATATACCATCTCGGAAGGCGGAGATAAAATCTCCTAACAGGTTCAGACCCATAATTGTGGATTTTCTCTTAAATGTCGTTGTCTGATTTAGGGGAGAATATATGACCCTGGAGGGTCAAAATAAAGTCCAGTCAAATATCATGTTATGATAATCAAAAGAAGTGATTGTTAATTTCATATTTGAATTCATCTTAACAAAGGATATATCTCTCTGAAGGAAGAAGATGTCATCTGTTAATAATCGTTCGAACATGACGATAACGATTATCAATTTTAATTTTTATGATGAAGATTTAATTTTTAATTTTGAAAAGAAGTTAATGTGGTTTCTAAATCTTCTACGAGCATAAGCCCTCGTAGTTAATTACAACGTAGAAAACTAAAGTCCCCTATGAAGACTCTTGATTAAAATAACGACAAAAATTTTATTTAGAGATTTTCTAGGAGTGATGTCAAAGAGGTCAAAATATAATTTCAAATGGGATTGGAACAAAATCGAGCACTTATTTTTGGGTCAAAGGGAGAAGGGTAAGAGACACTTTAGGATTCTAAAAATGATTTGGAAGTGTCACATCCTAAGCTAAGTGTTGGGATTTAAATTTTAGATTGAGAAAAATTTTAATTTGAGTTGAATATTTAGGGTTGTATTCCCAGAAATTTAGGGTTGTATTCCCAGATGTTGGGGTCTTATGATTCAAAATCTACCCCAAATCCTAAATCTAAATTGGGCACCGGGCCACAGTAGCCCAAACCTAACTAAAAGCAGATAAAATCTGGACTTACCCTAGCCTGGATTAGGGAGCCAACTAACCACCTAGGCAATTAAAATCCATGAGTCCGGTTATTTTATGAAAGAGTGGTAGGGACATTTTTTATTAAGATTTTTGAGAATTGGAGCCGACATCTATAGAATATCCTAAGTGGCCCCTTGACTTATGTTGGGTGAAAATGCAAGAAGATAAATACAATTAAAATTTAGACTCTTTTTAACTAGTTTCTAATGCAATGCATGCTGATCGACTTGATTGAACATATAAAATGGAATGAAGTAGTTTTAAAGATGGTTAAAAATAGTTTTTATCCTAGAGATTCCATAGATTCCCCTTGACAGCTCTGCACCATCATAGGCCAGGTGGTCTGCTAGAAGCCGTAGGCGGGAGGTGCCTAACAAAAGGAAAGAAGGTGCAATAAAAATGCTTATGAGAACTTTCGGAGATCCCAGACTTACTTCTTAAATCGTTAGAGTTTCTATATTATCTTAAATTTTTTATTAAAGTTTTAAGTAAAAAAATTTATCGTACCCTCACGCATATAAAGGCTAAAATAAAAGACGACACACAAACATCAAAAAACTAAAAAAAGTATGCAATCCTATATGCAATCAAATCAAAGCAAACATATCAATATAATTAATTCCTTAAAGTAAAGTCCGTAGGCAAATGCCCCATTTATTACAACCCAAGGTCTGCAAAAATTAAAAGTGGTCAGGCACCATTTAAAAAATTGGATTCTACTCCTAGTACAGACGCAAGTGACTTTGAGTGGGATACTCTTTATCTTCAACTCCTCGCTCTTCTCCTCTTCAGACTCCTTAGATTTCTTCGTAGCTGGATGCTCAAATGGAAAAGAAAACTCTTCCCCCGAAGGGAAGGTTATTCTTTCCACTTTGGGTATGAAGGTGATTCAAACTTGGGCTTCCAAGTGGAAAAGGATTATCCCCCTAAGGGGTATCCTTTTCCCTTTGAAATCCAACTTTGGATCTATATATCTCAAACTCAAAGTGTAACTTTCACAACTCAATACTTCAAATAAATTATATTAATATAAAAATAAAAAATTTTAGACTCTCCTGCAAAGTTATCTTAAGCATTTAATAATGAAGTCAATTTCCAAACAGTTATATATATATAGATAGAAAAGTGAACACACTTGGCCATGCTCTTTTTTATTTGGGGCTAAGCAGCTGAAGCAGTTGTAGCAATTACATTTATTATTTATTTAACCCCCTTTCTTACTCTGTATGAGCATTGCCACCTACAGAAAACTCAGTGAGCATCCAGATCGTTCCTAATCTAAGGGTAATCTAATCGTCCATCACATCAATTCATAGAGTACAGAAAGTAAGCAAATACAACAAGCAATTTTCAATCACAACATGCAATAAAATTTTAAAAAATATGACACATAACAGTAAAGTATACACCAGGCTAGCCTAGACTAGAGTTAGTTGTCCTAGCATATCATCTATAGTGTGTGTAAAAGGTCGTGTGGCTGGGGCAGATCCTAGAATGTGTAATTAATTTAAGGTATATAATGTTCAAATTTGTTAAAGGGTTAAAGAGAGATTTAATTAAAGTTTAAATATTAATGTGTCAAAAATTTAAATTAAACATATTTAAATGGTTAAATAACTACTATATTTGTTGTTCACCGAGGCTGTGAAGTTTATTTCACCTTTCTTGGGGCTAACTTAAAAACCTTGTAGGCCTAGGTTACCTAGTAATAATCAGGTTTAATTAAGTTAATTTAGTTAGTTAGGATTTGAGAATTAATTAATATTAATTAATTCAATTAATTATTGATTTTTAAAAGTTAAATTAGTTTATATTTTTCATTAACAAGTTCGTGGCGTTGTGCCACTAGGCTCGAGAAACTAGGCCTCCTTAGGACACGTAGCCCTGCAGCCCAGAGTAGTCCATCCTAAAAACCTTTTTGATGTGGTTAAATTAAGGATTTTAATTTGGTTAAATAATTAAAAGTAACTTAATTTTGATGTTTAGCACTCCATTGAATTCATTCATGACATTATGCCACCAGGCTCGAGGAACCAGGCCTCCTTAGGACACTTAGCCCCGCAGCTCGGAGTAGTCCGTCCAACAAACTTCATCTTTGGAGTGGTTATTAAGTATTTGAATGTTAGTTGAGTATTTTATTAATCGACTTAAAGTTTTCTGGAATTTTAATTAATTATTGGATTTTTGGATTTATTGAACTATTTAATAGCATTAATTAAGGGTCCAAAAATTAACTTTTCAAATTAAAGTTAATTTTAAAAGTTTTAGATTTTTAATAAATATTAGAGCTTATGATGAGCAGTCAGACTGTTAGTATGCTCAATTTGGAGTTTTCTATAGAAAGTTATGGTTTTTTGAAATTTATGCATATATTTGAACTATAGTTGACCGAATTGTTGACTTTTGACCAAATTTTGGAGGTTTAATATTTTTAGAAAATAATAAATTTTAATTGGAGTTGAATACAATTTAGTTTGATTGATTTAGAATTTTTTAGAATTAGTTATGCTTTTTTAAAGTTTGGATTTTTAATAAATTATTAAAATTACCTTAGTTAAGAGTAATTTTGGGATTTTAATCCAAACTTTATGGGATCACTCCTAAAGGTCAGGGTTAACACATGAGAGTGTTTTCAAGTGTTTGGAAATTATTTAAAATTTTTTATAATTTCTAATTAATTAAATTAATTAATTAATAATTTTATCTTAAGATTAAATTGGAGTCAAATTAAGGGTCATTTGAAGGGGCTTTTAATTTTCATGTCCTAGGGATTGGAATATGATCAATTGGAGTATTTTTAGAGATTGGAATTAGACTAAATTAATTATAAATTATCTAAGGCTCTAGGTCAAATCTAGAGGAAGAAAATAGGGTTCCTAGTTGGTGGACCAAATGGGCACCAAATTTAATGAAATTTAGACCATGAGATCACTTGATCTCAAGGTCCAAACACACTAAATTTGAGCCCAAGTGGAGTTCTCTAAGTGGCTAACCAAGCCACCTAAGGTGACTTCTAAGTCACCTTAGAAAAATCCTAGGAATCTATCCTAAGCTCTCATTGGGGAAAAATCAGTGGCTCTACCCTCCTTATGACAAGCACTACCATCACACTAAAAATCAGATCATAAATCTCATTGTAAAGATCATGACATCAATTTGATTTTAAGGGTTAAATAATGACCTTTTAAATTAAATTGAAGTGAAAGTGCCCTTAAACTCCTAAAATAGATGAGACAAATTGTGGACATGTCAGGGACATGCCTAAATTCAATCCCCTAAAGTCCCAAACCATGGTGACTTTTATTAAACACACATAAGCAATTATAAGGAAAACATTCAAATGCAATTTGACATAATATATATAGAATCATGGCTTGAGACCATAGAGCTTTTTTAGATCTCCTCGAGATCTTTCCAACGAGCCTAAGAACACCTAAAATGGTTAAGTGTGGAGGGAGATATGATTTTTTGAGTTTCCTTGAATTTCTATGAAATTAAATCCTTAATTACCCAGTCAGCCGCACGCTTTCCATGCGGTGCCCTCCGATTGGCGGGGTAATAATTACAGGCTGACTGGGTGACATGAATTAAACCTAGGCCATCCGATTAAGGATTAGATGGTTAGGATTCGAAGCGATCCGAGACCGTGAAATATAATCGGAGATGTTGATTGAGATCAACAGCTCTTATTCTGTCTTCGACCTCCTGCAAGTCTTCGTAACCACATGCCTTCTTTGATGTGATCCGGACAATCCCGCTGGTGAAAGCTCATGAAATTTCATAGAGAGAGGATCAGGATAATCAGAGCTTTTAATCCAACGGTGGAAATCCTTTGGATTGAAAGTTCTCTTCACACTTAACCACCGCTACCTATCTAGGAGCTCGAGAAGGAGTTTATACCTCAGAGAAGGCCTCAACGAATGAGCTTCTCTATAAGGAAGCTTCAGGGGATGAAGGTGAAACATTCTCCTTCAGGCATCGGGACCAAAGGATGATCGGAAATACGACTTCGAGCGGACTACGGACGGGTTTCAACGGAGCTTGCTCGAACTACTGGCCGGAAGATGCTGTGAGACTAGGGAACGAAAGAGGAGAACTTGGAGAGCTCTAGAGAGAAATTTTGGAGGCTTGGATTTGAATGTCAAAGTCTGGTGGATTGCCTCCTATTCAACTCATTCCCGCGACCATGGACGGCCATGATGGATTGGGCAAGTCGACAGATGGCCTCCAGGTGGAAGGGGACATCCTCCTAGAGGTCCGTGAGCTTGAAGCCGGTGTGCCCAGGCTTTCAAAGCCTTTAGATAAGGCCTAAGATGGGGGGACAACCAGAGCTCATTCTACATTGGTTCCGGCCACCGCCAGCCAGGACCTGGGTCAAGCTGATCTGGAACGGTCGTTGGGGACGTGGCGAATTCAATGGTGAGCTCAATTGGGTTAGGGAGAGTTCAATTCACTAGGATGGCTTGCGTTGACCCAAACTTGTGTTGTTTGGGTTGGTTTGGGCTCAACCCAGGTCAGGCCATACCATGGGTTGGCTATGGGAGGTGGGTCATGTCCTCGTGCACCCAATGCAAGTGGCAATTGGGTTTAAATTGCCCTTAAATAGGAGATGGCTCGGGTCAAAAGAGTTTTGACCACTTTGGGCTGGCCTAATGGTTGACCCAAGTCAACCCAAGGGTTGGGCTAACTAGGATAGGTGTATTGGACTTAGGGCCACCTAGTGGAGGTGTTGGCTATGTTCAATTGGACTTATGATGGGAGTTGGCTCAATCCCAAGTGATTTTGACCACTTTGGGTTAGCCTAGCTCCTAGCCCAAGTTGACCCAAGGGTTGGGTCAACTAGGGTAGGTATATGGGTCATGGGGAACCCAATGGTACCATTGGTCAGATACAATTTGGATATAATTAGGAAATGGCTTAAAGGAGACCTCTCTTTGGGCACTTGGGTCAAGACAAATGGCTAACCCAAGTGGGCCCAAAGCTTGGGTCCTCAAGAGGGGCCTCTTGGGGACCTAATGGGTCATCCCCATAGGTCAAGATGGTCTTAGAATAGTCTTGGTCAAGAAGTTTGAAAGGGTTGGAAGTGTATGGGAGATTGGGTGGTCAACCAAGTTGACATAGGGTTAAAGTTTGGGTTCATTGAGTTCACATTGACCATTTGAACTCAATAGAGGTGGTCTCATGTCAAAAGGAATTCATTTGGCTTGGAATGACCATTTGAATCCTTAAGGGGCATTGGTCAACCATGGTTGACTTGGTCAACCATATCAAACCAAAAGGTGGGTTTGGGTGCAATGTGTTCCTAAAGTCATTTAAGATCCATTGTAATGAATTTTGGAATTTGATATGGTTAGGTCATATTAGAGTTTGGGGAAAAGACCAAAAATCCACTTAAAGGGTATTTTGGTCATTTTGACCGTTGGTCAATTTTGGGTCAAATTAAATTGAGAAAAGTGTAGACTATTAATCAGTAAGTCCTAGCGGAGGTCATGGGTTGATTGGAAGATTTGAAAAGGGTCTCAAGGTTAAAATCTATTGGTTGGCAAGTCTAGTGGCATAGGTTGTAAATAACTAAAGGTTTTGCAACCTTTGGAAAAAGATTCAGTTTCAGGTAGGGGTGTCAATTCGGGTCGACGGGTCGGGTTCGGGTCGAACCCCAGTTGACCCGGATCTAAACGGGTCAACCCGAACCCGACCCGTTTTTACAAACGGGTCGGACATTTCAACCCGGACCCGACCCGCGCGGGTTGCCGGGTTGACCCGACCCGACCCGTTTAGTGGCTGAACCGCTGAAGCAGCGAGGGCGGAGTCCGTTAGTCCGAGTCACGAGCGCTGAGCACGGGCAGGATCGCGAGTGCGGGCGCCTCCGCGCTTGGGCGGAGTCCGAGTGCTGGCGATTGGGCGAACCGACGACTCTGCGAGTGCGGCTGTGGGGGCGGAGACGCGGAGTCGTTCGCGAGGCGGGAGTGCCGAGTGCGGGACCACGATCCGCGAGTGCGGGCGAAGCCAACGGGTCTGCATCCGCGAGGATCGCGACTCTGCGAGTGCGGGCGGAGTCCGGGAGTCGTTCGCGGGAGTGCGGGACCAAGATCCGCGAGTGCGGGGCTGCGGGCGATTGGGCGAAGTCTCAGCTCGCTAGTCGCGAGATTGGGCCGAAACCGGGTTAAGTCTAGCGGGATCCGGGTTAAACGGGTCGACCCGCGGGTTGTCGGGTCAACCCGGACCCGACCCATTTTTCAAACGGGTCAGAAATCCGAACCTGAACCCGACCCGTTTAACAAACGGGTTGACCTGAACCCGGATTTTTCGGGTCGGGTTCGGGTCGGGTTTTCGGGTCGTGTCAAAGATTGACACCCCTAGTTTCAGGGGCTATGAGTGTCATATTTAATTCAAATTTTGATGGTTGACCTTAGAGACATGCTTAAACAGTATGTAATTAATAAACCCTAAATCAGAGGTCTTTAGGCTGGATTCCAAGGGATCTAAAAATTCTCCTAGAAAGGGTTTCAAGACCTTAGTCCTTAGCCCTTTGATTTGGTTTGCAATTTTGAAATTAGATTGGATTTTGGATTTGGATGGTTGAAAATGATTTATCCATGCGATTAACAATCAAAGAGATTATTGTTAATGATTGGATGGGGTTGGACTGTGATTGTAGGTTGATCAAGGGGTTACTTGGGATTGGAGTGAAGCTTGAACTTGGAGGGTGGGGTTTGGATTTGAGTAGGATTGGATTAGGTCCTAAATGGGACCAATATGATTGAGTGGTGGACATCCCTCAATCATTAGGTCACCATAGGAAGACCCAAGTAGGTCCCAGTGACCTCATACAAAAATGAGGTCAATAAATGGACCCCCAATATGTGTTGCAGAATGAAGTTCTGCTGCACGTATTGGCGTTGATCGAAAGAAAGATTGGAGTGGATTTTTTGAAGTCTAAGGAAAGGCATCACCCAACATTAGGTCAATAGGATGCTGATAGAAGACTTATATTGAATAAATGGATTAACTGGGAAACTAAGGTAGGCATCACCTAACTTCGAGTCTAAGGAAGGGCATCACCCAACCTTAGGTCTATAGGCTGCTGATAGAAGACTTACACCTAATAGACAGATTAACTGGGAGACTAAGGTAGGCATCACCTAACATCGGGTCTAAGGAAGGGAATCACCCAACCTTAGGTCTATAGGATGTTGATAGAAGACTTACACCTAATAGACGAATTAACTAGGAAACTAAGGTAGGCATCACCTAACCTCGGGTCTAAGGAAGGGCATCACCCAACCTTAGGTCTATAGGATGCAGATAGAAGACTTACACCTAATAGATAGATTAACTGGGATGATTGTATAATGGGGGTAGGAATTGGCCCATTACAGAGGATTGAAACTAGGATGGTGCCACGAAGGGCGTACTCCACCACTAGCGGATAATCGTATGATGGGGGTAGGAATTGGCCCATCATAGAGGATCAAAATTGGGATGATCGTATAATAGGGGTAGGAATTTTCCCATTATAGAGGATCGAAACAAGGATGGTGCCATGAAGAGCGTACTCCACCACTAGCGGGTGATCATTTGATGGGGGTAGGAATTGGCCCATCATAGAGGATTGAAATTGGGAGGGGGCAAAGATGGTGCCACGAAGGGCATACTCCAGCACTAGCGAGTCTAATTCTAAGGAAAGGAAGAATCCTAACCTTAAGAAAATGAGGATGGAAGTCGATTGATTGATATTGGTGATAATTTTTTTTGAAAGTTTTTTTTGAATACAAGAGTAAAATTGAGTCAATTTGAGTCAAAACTCAAAAAAGACATTTTATTGATTGAAAATCTAAGCTACATCAAGTATAATATTTCTTAAGGAAACGTCCATTGACAGGTAATATTGGGTGATTTTCTTTATAATTAACTAGCTGATATGAGCCTCCTTTGTAGATTATCTCTACAACGAAGGGTCCTTCCCATGTTGGTTCAAACATTCCACCGATCTTTCGATAGGCTAAGATAGGCCTCCAAAGAACGAGGACAAAGTCTCCTACTTGGAAGGTTCTAGGTCGCACTAACTTATCGTGAGCTTGGACCATCTGGGTTTTATATAACTCTAGACTTTGTTGAGCTTGGAGATGACGCTCTTCAAGGCCTTCGAGTTCTTCAAGCTGGAGCTTTGCATTATGCATAGTTGTGATTTGATTTTAGACAGCGATTTTGAGCGAGGGAATTTACACTTCCAAAGAGAGTACGATCTCGGACCCATACACTAGTGCAAATGAAGTGCATTGGGTCGGGGTTCTGTAAGTGGTCCGGTAAGCCCACAAAGCTTCCACCAACTGCTCATCCCATTGGCTCTTGTTGTCATATAGGGTCTTTTTAATGATTTATATCAGGGTCTTATTTAATGCCTCAGCCAACCCATTAGCCCGGGGGTAATAGATTGTTGAGTATCTCCAATCATTACTGTGGCATCTTATGAAACTGTTGATCCTCATAAACTTGAATACGGACCCATGATTGGATATGATTCCGTGGGGTACGCCAAATCGATATATGATATGGTCACAAAAGAATTTTAAGACATGGTGTGATGTTACGTTTCGTAGGGGAATCATTTTCGCCCACTTTGAAAGGTAATCAGTCACAGCTAATATTAAGTGATGACCTTTCGAGGAAGGAGGGTCAATCAGCCCGATAACATCCATGCCCTAATATTCAAAGGGCCATGAAGCTATCATGGGATGCAACACATTATGTGGCTGATGTAAAACCACACCATGAACTTGGCACTGATGAAAATGTTTTGAAATGTTCATGCAATTGTCAATCATTATAAGCCAATAATATCCAAGTCATTTAATTTTTAACTTCATTTTTGGACTCGATTAATGAGCATCACAAAGTCCGAAATAGACTTCATTAATGATCTTCAAGGCCTCTCATTTATTTAAATAATATAGCCACATCTGATCGAACAATTGATGGCATAACGCATTATTGACTAGCATATATGATAGGGCGTATTTCTTGATCTGATTGGCAAGGGAATTATCTCAGGGGGAGCATGCCTTTTTCAAGGTAGTCAATTAACGATTGTCTCCAATCGCCTACTTCATCAGCTATTAAAGAGGTAGAAAGGACCTAGGGAGACTGCTTGTTGATGTGCTCCAAATCTATAGAGGAAAGGACCTAGTGACCTTGAATCTCTATAGGGATGGAGTCTTCTTCTAGACAGGTGAATTCCTTTGCAAGCTTTGTTAAGGCATCCACCACGAAGTTGCTTCTGCAGAGAACCCTATAAAAAGTTACGATGGGAATCTGCTCAAGCATGTGACTGGTGTACTGGTAGTATTTGAAGAGTTTAGGATTCAAGACCTTATATGTTCCTACAATCTAGTTGATTACTAGTTGAGAATCACCAAAGATCTTAATCTCTTTAATCTCCATTAGGATTACAAGTTTCAAACCCATTATCAAAGCTTCATACCTAGCCTCGTTATTCATGCAAGTCTCTAATAAATGATAGGAAAAATGCATCATCCCCTTTTATGGCGTTATAAAAATCAGGCCAATTCTAACTTTTCTAGGAATTATAGATTTTTGGGTTTTACCCTGTTGGGAGGATGCCGCACCATCAAAATACAGTTTCTAAATGGGGTTGTCAGATTCCCTTAAACTCATGATCTATTCATCAGGTAGATCATCATTCAAAGGAGAATCCCCCAGCAGCGGATGCACCACAAGGAAGTCAGAAATAGCCTGTCCTTTCATAGCACACAGGGGCTTAAAGGTGATTTCGAATTGGAGTAATATTATAGACCAACGAGCTAAACGTCCTGACAACGTAGGCCAGGTCATAAGATATTGGAGAAGTTTTACTTTGAAAACCAAGCTGATTGAATGAGAAAGCATGTAATTCCTTAGCTTCTGGGATACAAAAACTAAAGCAAGATAATGTTTCTTGATTGAAGGATATCAAATTTTTGTGGGAAGAAGCATTGTACTTATGTAATAGAGAGCATTCTCCTTCCCTTCGTCGTTGACTTGAGGTAGGAGAGTGCCAAGTGACTCATCGAGGGTAGTAGTGTAATGAATAAGAGGTTTCCCCCAAACAGGGGCTGCCAAAACTGGAGGATTGGACATGTATTCTTTGATGCTTTCAAAAGCACCTTGACATTTCTCATCCCAAATAAATTTGGTGTCATTCTTAGCAAGGATAGAAAAAGGTTGACATCTCCCAGATAGGTTGGATATGAATCATCTTATATACGCCAACCTATCTTGGAGATACCTTAGTTGAGTAAGGATCTTAGGAGGTGGCATATCTAAGATGACTTCAATTTTGGAAGGATCAGTATGATCAATCTGAATTCCATAATGTCTTACTACGAATCCTAAGAATTTCCCTGAAGTGATGCCAAAAGTACATTTTAAGGAATTCATTTTGAGGTCGTAGCAACGCAATCACTCAAAAATAACTCTTAAGTCATAAAGGCGAGCCTCTCTAACTTTGCTCTTGATAACTAAATCATCGATATAATAGTCGACTTGATTGTGGAATAGGTCGTTAAAGATTCAAGTCATGGCCCGCTGGTAGGTAGCACCAACATTTTTTAGGCCAAAGAGCATCACCCTGTAACAAAAGATTCCTATAAGAGTCCTGAATGCAGTGTTTATCTCATCTTCTGAGGCCATTTTGATTTGGTTATAACCAAACGAGCCATCGATAAATGAGAAAATAACATGCGAAGAGGAAATGTATACCATAAGCTCAGGTATTGGTAAAGTAAATTCATCCTTGGGACATGCCTTATTTAGATCTCTATAGTCGACGCAAATTCAAATTTGACCATTTTTCTTATGAACCAGTACGGCGTTAGCTACCCAAGAGGGGTATTATTCCTCTCGGATAAATTTAGCCTCGACCAGCTTCTTTATTTTAGAAGCGACTTGTTGCTCGATTTCTAAATACATGCGTTGAGGAGCTTGTTTAACATGAATGACATTATATCAGATTCCAAGTTTATAGACTACTACGTCGGTGGAAAAACCCGACATTCCATCATATGTCCAAGTGAAGCAATCCCTAAACTTAGATATAAGTTAAATTAGATCTCGAGACTCATCCTCACTCAACAGGGAGCTTATAAAAGTAGGTCGAGGGTAATCATTTGTTCTAAGGTTAACTTCTCTAAACTCATCGACTGCCGATTTAATCTCTTCCTCAAATTCAGTGGGTGCATCCCAAACTTGAGATTCATCGAGATCATCTAAAGTCTCCAAACAAAGTCGGTCGAGGGAGTCGACAACTTTTTTAGGGACATTCTTGGATTCAGGATGATCAGTTATCACAAAACAAAATTCATTATCATCAAATGAACTAACAACACCAAAGCTGATACCACTCACTGAATTTCTCTTATTTTCATGGTATCAAGCTTGACCCTTAGTCCATCGGCTCAGGATGAAACCTTTAGAAATAAGAATTTTAACACGAGTAAGAAAGTAGCCAAAAGGTAATTCCATTAATTCATTGAAATCTACCTCCTCGAGGGTTACATTAGTTTCTTTTCTTGAGGAGGAGGAGCCAGGGAAAAACTTCTGGACTTTTCTCACTTCACCGTTTAGGTTAGGAGCTTCCTTAATCACTAATCCTACAACCCTATCCATAGACAGTGGGGTTAAAGACAAAGCTTCAATTCTCCTACTAAGCTTTTCATATATTATTAATTCAGGCAGGTCACTTTAAACTTTTGGAACATTGACCTCAGGGTCACTATCTGATTCTAAAGTGAGATCAAACTTTGGAGGGGAATTGATTTTCTGGTAGTCAAAAGAAATTGACACACGCCATACTTTCGGTTCCTCATTAGGACTTGATTCCGGATTAATGTACATTGGGTTGTCCTTCTTTCAAACAAGGAACGACCTCGCCCACGTGCCCTTTGGGCCATCCTCCCACCTCTTTGAGGTAAGGTGTTTGGAGGCCTAAGGACTATGATCTCAAGGTTGTCTTTACTATCATTTTCTTACACTTTTTGATCTTTTCCTTTTCTTTCTTTTGATTGTTGGATTCCTCTTGAGCTAGGCTCATTTTGTTTCTCCTCAAAGTTAATCTTAACCTTAGACTTAAAAGAAGACAATTTCGATGCGTAGTATGTTGCATTCTCATAGATCTCGATCTCTTGAATGGAGAATGGTTGAAAATCACCCTAAATCACATATTCAATGCCATCTCATTGATACTTGATGCATTGATAAAGGGTAGATGGAACCATTCTATGTTCATGGATCCATGGCCTTCTTAAGAGTGCATTGAAGGACGTTGGCAAATCAATAATGTAAAATTTTGCTTTAGTTTTCAAATATCCAATTCCTAGAAGGAGAGTGATCGAACCTAAAGCCTTCTCACCCTTTTCATTGAACCCGCGAAGCACCAACTTGTCGGTTGAGAGCTTGCTAGTATCAATTCTAAGGTACTCCAGAGTTTTTAAATTTATTACATTGACCGATATACCCGGATCAACCAAAATTCTGGATAACTTGAAGTTTCCCACATCTATAGTAATATAAAGTGGGCGATTATGGTTGGCACTACCCATAAGTAAATCTTCATTAGATAAGCTTACTCCTGGGATTTCCTTAAAGTATAGTGCTTCATCATTTGAAGTTGAGGCCAGTTTAGATAGGCAAATCTCGAGGTCGAGAAGTTCCTTGATTAAGAATTCTCTCATTTCTTTGGAGAGAATGTGGACATCATAGATGCTCAGTTTGGCCGGCAACTTCCTAAGATGAACTAAAATGTTATAGTCAACCTTAGGAACAACATACTCAAATCCCGAAAGAATTAAAGGAAAATTAGATTATTGAGAAGGACTTGTAGTTGGAGCATTGGAGACAACTTGCTTGTTTTTTATCCTGAGGAGCAAGCCTAGGGGGTAAGACTTTACCATCACGAAGTTGTACCTTCTTGATGTCTTCGGGAGGGCGAACTAAGGCGGTGTCTACACTCACCATAGGCATTGGATCGTCATTTTTTGAAAGAGAATCAGAATATGAGAGGTCTATCACGATATGACTTCCCTGAAAATCAATTTGAGGGAAGTCACTTTCTGATAAGGCTTCAAATTTGACTTCTCCTTGAAAGGTCGAATTAGGAAGATCGAGTTCTTGAACATTTAAACTGATCTCAGTAGAATTTTAGATTACTTGTGAAAGGTTATCAATTTGCATTTCATTCTCATGGTTAATTATCAAAATAGACGCAGAAGGATGTTTTTTATTAGATTTGTTACCCTTTGCCTATGATAGGGCAAAGTAAAAGTTAGATAACAAGAGAAGGGAAAGGGTTTTTACACCACCATCCGCCACTCATATACATCTCTCATCTACATTTTTTCTCTCTATAAAAATAGCTCTCTTTTCATTCAAAGCAGTAGTTCCTAAGACTATTGGAGAGCAAAATAGCTCAACATCTTCCTGAGAAGCATCTCGGTCAACCTCCCAAATTGGGCCCTAGGCTCTCATGGGCAGTTGTTGAAAAAGATGAAAAGACTGGTTAATCGACTTTTTAAGTGCCCGAGATAAAGCAATATCCCAACCATCTTCAATTGGAAAGAAAGCGTTAGAAGTATTACCTAAGATTATTTTGATTGACCCTTGTTTTGGATTAACCAAATACTCTTTAGGAATGATGATGTTACCTTGGTTGAAGTTCCTTTCTAGCCAATCCTTAAACACAATACAATCCTAAAGTGGGTGACTAATCATGCGATTGTAAGGACAATACTTATGATAATCTTTTTTATGCACGTCCTCTGGATGCCTGGTCTTTGACAACTGAAAATTTAGTTTTTTCAACAAACTCCTAAAAATCTTCTTCACTGACTCCCTCTCAAATGGATAAGGTTTTGCCAATCGCTCTCTAAGAGAGACAAAATGGAATTTCCGGCAAACTGAGAGGTTATTTGGAATGGCTTCTTCTGAGGTGACTGTGGTGGGGGAACACTGGGCTTACTGACAACTGGTTGTTTCCCCTTATCGACGGCTGAAACTGTGGCTTTCTTCTCGAAGGGTTTGATGGGCATATCGACCTTCTTCTCACCAGAAAGATCTTTCAAGACTGACATCTTAGGAGCCTCTTCCTGCAGATTACTTGTTTGTTTAGAAGTTTTTCAAAGGTCTTTATAGTGAAACCCTTCAGAAGAAAAGCAATAGGCCCGTGGATATTCTTCAGAAGAATTTCCATTGCATGTTGCTCTTGTAGCTGGGGTTCACACTTCATCGAGAGGTTCTTCCACCTCAAGATGTATTCATCTAGAGACTCTCCTGACTTTTGTATTTTGGCGATGAGTGGTGCACTGTTGCACTCCTAAAAATCTCCTTAAGAATAGATCTTCAAGTTCATTTAAAGTTTTAACTGAACCGTTGGGCAAATCTGCATACCACTCAAAAGCTATGCCAGACAGACTTCTAACAAATTGATGGAATAATAGAGCATCTAACCCCCCGGCATTGCAATAACTTGCTCGAAAATGGGCCAGATGCTGCCTCAGGTTTTCAACACCAATAAAAATCTTAAAAGACGGTGGCATAAAGACCTCAGGATAAGGGACTAAATCATACTCCTCGGGGTAGGGTCTACCCTTTGGATTAGATGTGGTCCCTTGAGAGTGGGCTAAGGCCTCCCTTACCTGGTCTTCAATTAGTTGCTTAAGGTCTTTCTGGGCTGGAGCTGGAGGAACAACTGTAGGAACAAAGGGGACTACTGGTTGAGCTGAAAGGTCTGGCAAGACTGGCTGCTGGACAGGTAGAATTACTGAAACTAACTCTGAGATT
This sequence comes from Dendrobium chrysotoxum, assembly GCA_019925795.1. NCBI lineage: Eukaryota > Viridiplantae > Streptophyta > Magnoliopsida > Asparagales > Orchidaceae > Dendrobium > Dendrobium chrysotoxum. The sequence continues at coordinate 23,683,181 of CM034302.1, read as the reverse complement.
TTAGAACTAGATTTTGCCTTTTTTCTCTGTCAAAGATTTCTCGAGTAGATTGCTGTAATTTGAGGGAAGTCTCCTGTGACTGGTCTAGTCGTTCTTGTATTTCCTTAACTTATAGCAACATCTATGCTACATGTGCCTCCAAGTTCTTTATGTGCTACTCATCTCTTTCTTTCACTAAATCATCTGAATTTGAATCAATGGCAGTTGAACCTTCCTCCCTGCCAGAATGGTGTTTGCTCGGTTTAGTGTCCTTAATAGATCCTCTGGTCTCAACCATGTAGATGCTACTAGTGAAGACATCTTCATCCATTAACAAATCATCTAACTCTAGGTCAAAAGTCATTATTTCTTCTTTCTTTTGTAAAATGTCCCTTATCTCCTAGACTACCTCATTAATCGGTCTGTCTCCTATCGCTTCAGGATCGACGTGTAAGTAACCCTTATATTCCACCATATCATAAATTTCATCCTGCTGTAGGCTAGAGATGGTGGCTTGTAGTCTGAGATTATTGGTTATCTGGGATTCTGAAATTGAATTATCATTCATCTCTTAATTTAAGTCTATCCCTCCCCCCTCTACTTTCCCTAGACTGGTAGTCAGAAGGGTGGCATCCTCTGCTGGGTGAGGGACATATACCTCAGGAGGCGATGCAGGAGCTTGGATGGTAATAGCTCCTACATCATGTAAGGTAAAGTCCTCAGACCCCCTGGTAGGTAGCTTAGGGATAACAGGTGGACTTTGAGAAAAGCTGTCTGGGGCATCAATGGGATCGGTGACCAGGACATCAACTGACCTTCAGTGGGGACATCATCTATTATGACGACCAGGACATCAATATAAGTATCTAATGGATCAACTGGGTTTGAAGGAACACTAACTGGAATCTACGTCAGCTTGACAGAAAGCAGGGGTGTTTTGAAAAACGATGGAGGAACATCAAACTTGGTTTTCTTGGGAATATATTTCCTTTCAGGGGACTTAAGCCTTTTTCCCTTAACATCAGTTCTTCTCTTAACTTCGGGTTCTTCTTTGGCTTCGACTATCACTGAGGCCAATTTCTTAAATCTTGGAGAAGGGACCGACGACCTGCCAGTAGGATGGAGGCCTATCTCTAACCCGATAAGTATAATATCCTCTATTTTGGAGGACGGAGGGCATGGCACATAGTGATAACCATCAACTAACATAGAGGTAGCTGTTAACCTTATTTTTGTATGAGGTCAGTAAGATCAATCTAGACCTTAGGATCTTTCCAATCCTTAGGATTAATCTTGACCCTAGGATCAAGCTGATCTTAGATCAACCCAGGCTTCAAATATTAATCCAGATTTAAATTGATTTAACCCCATATTGATTTTAAAACTCAACTCAATCAAACTCCAGACTAACCTAGACTCTAGGATCCTCTTAGATTTCAGTTCCTAGGATCTATTCTAAATCCTAGGATCTACCCAGACTCTAGATCAGTCTAGGTCTTAGGATTCTCCTAGACCTTAGATCTATCTAGACCCTAGGATCTTCCTAGAATCTAGACTTTAGGATCTATTCTAGATCCTAAGAACCTTCTAGATCCCAGACCTTAGGGTTTCCTAGACTCTAGGAGCTTCCTAGACTTCAGTCCCTAGGATCTACTCTGGACCCTAGGATTTCCCTAGATCAATTTAGGTCCTAGGATTCTCCTAGACCTTAGATCAATCCAGACCTCAAATCTTTTCAAACTCCAGACCAACCCAGACTTTAAATCAACTCATTCAAGACTCAAATCAGTCTAGAGCTCAACTCAATTCAAACCCTTGATTAATCTTGATCTTTAAATAATTCAGATCCAGCTGTCACAGCCTCTGACTTGACTTTAACCCTATTTAATCATCTACAATCACTTCAATGATTGTAAATGATTTAGATAGTTCAAACCCTATCATTCAAACTCAAAATCCAGTTCAAAACCAGAAATCTAGATCAAATTCCAAGGCCAAAGGTCTAAGTCCTGAAAGCCTTTTCCTGAGAATCTTTGAACATTTCAAAACCCTATCAAATGACCTCTGATTCAAGGTCTGTCAGTCTCACACTGATATGACATGCCTCTAGAGGCAACCCTCCAAATTTAAGCTTATTCTGAGGTCTTTAACCCCAGAAACTGAATTGAAATCCAAAAGCTATAAAACCTTCAAATATTTACAGTCTATGCCACTGGACCTGCCATCCAGTGGATCCTGACCTTGAAGCTTTCTCCAAAGCTCCAAATCACTTCCATACCCTTGATTATGACTCATTGAGCAATAAACTGCATTTTGTTGAACTCAATTTGACCCCTAGTTGACCAGGGGTCAAAATGACCAAAATACCCCTATGGGGTGTGAATAGTCACTTTGATCAAATGAGCTCCAAATCAAATGCAACCACTTCCAGCAATTTTCAAATGTCAAACCAAACCTGTTGGACCCACTTCCAGCCCCTAGGTCAACCTGGTTGACCAAACATGCCCTTTAGGGTCAAAATAGGTCATTTTGACCAAATGACCTCCTCAAACCTTAGGACCACCTCCATTGGTCTCCAAATATCATTTCAAATCTGTTGAACTCATTTCTAGACCTTGGGCCCACCTGGTTGACCAAGTCAACCATGGTTGACCTAAAAGGCCCATTAAGGGCCCAAATAGGTCATTTTGACCCAAATGGCCTATTCAAACCCTCAAACCACATCTACCAGACTCCATTTACCATTTGAAATTTATTCAGTCCAGACCCTGGCCCTGGGTCAACCTAGTTGACTAGGTCAACCTAGGTTGACCAATTTAAACCTTTAAGCCTATTTACACCCAATCAAGCTTCATATCAGTTTCAAACTTATTCAAACTCTCCTGATCACTTGTCTTAGTAATTTGGGCTTGATTGGACCCTTTGACCCAATCATCAGTTGACCTGGTCAACCATACCCATGTATGGTCAAATCTAGTCAACATAAAATCCATGCACCACATATATTCAAATCTCATTTAAGAAAACTTCAAAACCCTTCAATTTAGTCTAATGTAAATTTCAAATATCCCCGAACATACCATGACTCATATCATGAGGATTTTGACCAAGTCAAACTTAACATAGATTTTGATTTGATCAAACTCCTATGTTATGGTGAATCATATCCAATTCAAGATGTGCAAACCCTATCAAGTTTTCAAAATCAATCCATATCCTGGTTTGAACCTTTCCAAATCATAGTTTAAGTGGAGTTTAATGGAATTGACCAAGTCAACCATTTAAGATTTGGTCAAATTTCTTTAAAACTCCTTTCAAATGCTTAAGCTCAAACCTTTAGCTTCCAAACCTTTTTTTTTAAACTATCTACTTCATCTCAAACCCATCCATTCCATGCCACCTAGGCAGACATTTGACTGTTGACTAGTTAATATGGTCAATAAATCAAATGGATGGATTCAATGTGGTCAAACAACCCTTTAAAGTGGCCAAATCACTCATTAGAGCTAATCCACTCTATTTGAGATCATTCCAGCAGCTGAAATGGGCTCCAGAACTTTCCAAGTCCTGATTAAATCCAGCTTAAGCTTTAGATTAAGCTCTAATCATCTTCCTCATGTGCTTACAAGGACAAATGTTGCTTTACACATCATGTCCTTGTGTCCTTTTTATTCCTCTGCTCTCTAACTGTCTATGGACACCTGGCATCCATCAGGGAGCCTATTCAATCAATCTTAGCCCTTGATTCAATCCAAGGACTTTTTGAATAGGGTAAAACATGATTTGAGCTATCATTCTTGATCTAACCTTATCTCTCCAGCAAAAGCTCCTAAAGCTGAGAAATCTTTTCGTCTGAGCTCCCTGCATCTCCCTCTATACCTCCCAAACTGAATTCAGCTGGTCAAAGCCACCGCCGGCGAGCTTCCCGGCGAGCCTAAGGCAAAATTCGTCCCAGGCATATAACTCAAGATCCAGATGTTATCAGCTCTTGAAGTCTTCTGAGGAATTAATCTTGGACAGTCTACAAATTCAGAGAACCCAAGATCGATCCAATCCAACGGTTAGTTCTCTCAAAATCCTTAACCCTAGCTTAATCCACTTAGGATAATTTAACTTTTGATAAGCGTTATTAATCTAGTTTAATCACGTCCACACAAACTCTGTTCATGAGGTTAATCTGTGTTTAAAATTTCAAAGGTTTTGGTTGAGTATCCTAAGAGAACGAACTGATTCTTCATTTCTAGGGCTTAATACGTAGCCTGTTTGATATGTGCGGGATTTCCGTCGTTGATTTCATGATCAACGGTTGTAATAATGCCATCCCGCAGCTCAGCTAAAACCACGGATAAGATCCCGTGTTCGGATCTCCGTCCTACTCGATCACCACCGTCTACGCCAGACAGCGGAAGATCGGACGATCCGTGGCGGTGCTGACTGGTTTAAGTAACTGGTTTATGGGTCCCGCCGCCGCCGTAATTCGTCTCAGCCAATCAGGTTGCGCCACGTAGCGCCGCGCCGCCAAAATTCAAAAATGATTTAAATTATAATTTTAAATCATTTTTTAACCTTAATATCCTCAAAAATTCATAAAAATTTGATTTTAAATAATAAAAATTATATTTTTTATCAGTATTTTCAGAAAAATAAATACTATAATTTAATATTATTTTTTAAATTAAAATTTTAAATATATTTTGAATTATATTAAAAGAAATTGATATTTTTTTTAACCTTTCCAAATTAATAAAAAATATTATATTAAAATATTTTAATCAAATTATAAAACCTATTTTAAAATATTTTGAAATTAAAAATTAAATTCAAACTTGATATTTAGCATAATTTTACTAATTAAGTAATTTCCCAACATTAGGATATTTATTAATCAAGAGTTTAATTAGTATTTAATTTAAATTAAATTCAAATAATTTTGAAAGTTGAAGTAAAATTATTTTAAACCCTCTTTCAAATTTCAGAGAATGTCCAAATTTAGTTTAATTTTTTTAATGTTAATTAATTATTTAAATTCATTTAATTGATTTAAAACTTAAAAATTCAATTTAATTCATTAAAAAAAATAAATAATATAAATAATTTTAAAAAAAAACCTTTCAGAATTTTAAACATTTTGATTAATTTTAAGATTTAAAACTTTAATTATTTTAAACCATTTGAATTATTTTAATATTTTCTAATATGTAATTAATATTATATTAAATATTGTTTAAAATATTTTCAAAATTTAAAAATTTTTTTTTTTAAGATAGTTGGAGGATCTCTCAACCCTTTAAAAATTGTTTTAATAATATTTTAAAATTATTTTATTTTAAAACTTATATATATATAGGGTTATATATATGGGTATATATTTTAAAATATATTTTGAATCTATATACATTTAAATCCTTAATTTTTGAGAGATCCATTGGAATTTTAAACACAAATTAAGCTTGATTGAACAGAATCTATGTGGAGTGATGATTAATCATAAATAATTACTTGGTTAATTATTTATTGATTAATCTTTCAATTAATCAAATTTTAACTTGATTTGTATACTTAAGGACATACACACACCACTTAGCTATGGCTCTCTTAGATTTAGGGTTTGATTGTGTTTGCATGTATGCTTATCATGTTATGTCAAGGGTTAGTGACTTTGATTTGAAACCCAATTAAACTTAATGACATTATTAAGGACAATAATTAAGGACATTGCATAGAAAACTTTGAGAAATTATAGAAAATAGGATTCACATCTTATTGAACTTGAAACTTAAACCATTTGAACATAGTGACACCCTCAGCCCTAGGAAAATTCTCACTGAATTTTGAAATCATTAAGCTCCTTAATTAATTTAATCAAAATTAACCCTTAATTAAGCCATTTAAATTTCCAAAAATTATAATAAATCAAATTTAAACCTAAAAATTACATATAATACCTCAAACTGACCAGAATTAAACCCTTAATCAATGATAAATAAAAGCCATTTGACTGGACTTTAAAATCAAGCTTAATTTAATTTTAATTAAAATTCAATATTTAATTAATTTAATTAATTAAAAATAATTAAAAATTTCAAAACTCTCTCAAACACTTAGGAATCTCTCCTTAGGTCATTCCTGACCTTTGGAGTTGATTTCAAGGAGTTTGAAGGTTATTTGGATTCAAATCACAAAAAGGGTCTTAATTAACTAATTTTTGAAAATTCAATAAATACTCAAAACTTCAAAAATTCATAACTAATTCAAATGAACTCCAAATTGAGCAAACTCAAAGGCATACAACTCATCTTAAGGTCTAATATTTATTAAAAATATCAAAATTCCAGAAATCAATTAAATTTGAAAAAGTCAACTTTTCGTCAAACTTAGTTCAAATTCAAGTCAAAACTTCAAACCTTCATAATAAAATATAGAAATATCCAATTTCAGTGTACTTACTGTCTAATTGATCGTATTAAGGTCTAGTATTTTAATAAAATATTAAATTTCCAGAAAACCCTTTAAATCAAAAAGTCAAATTTTGACCCTTGAATTAAATGAATAAAATAATCCAAAAATTCCAAAATTCAATAAATTGTCAAAAATTCCAAAAAACACTAATCAAAACTTGAAACCAGCAACCAATCAATTTGAATAAAATTTAATCAACCTTTAAACACTAATCAAACTCAAATCAATTAATTATATCGGGTACCACTAGGTAACCCAGGCCTACGAGGCTATTAAATTAGCCCAAAGGAAGGTAAAATAAACTTCACGGCCTCGGTGTGCAACAAAGGTGGTGTCCAACAAATAATTAAAATCAAGTTTAAAATCAATTTCAAGTCATTAAGATTTAAATTCAAATTAAATCTCCCTCAAGCCTTTCAACCAACCAGAACTTTAAACAACTTCAATCAAATGCCTATTTAGGACATATCAAAGCCACACAGCCTACCTCACACACTTTAGATGGTTTGCTAGGACAACAAACCCTAGTCTTAGGCTAGGCCGGTGTTTACTTTTCTGCTATGTGCCGGGTTTTCGAGCTTTTACTACATGTTGTTTGCTAGTAGTAGAATTGATGTGTTTGTTTATTTAAATTTCAGCATTCTGTGATGTAAATGATTGTGCGTTAGAACTGCCCTTAGGATAGGGACATTTTATACTAATATAATCTTATGCAGGTGGCCATACTCATACAGGGCATTTAAAATTAAAGGGGGCAAAATCATAATTATTAAATTGCACAGGTGCTAAGCATGCTAAGACCCCCTTTAAAATTAAAAGAGCATGGCCAAGCGTGGCTGGTTTGAGTATTTTAAATTTCAAATATATAACTGCTTGGGATGTCAAATATAAATTATTGATTATTAGAATAACTTTGCAGGTTGTTAAGTCTAGATTTTTAATTTCTATTAATGTAATTTGAATGTAAATTTGAGTTGTAAATTGTATTAAGTGCTTTGAGATTGAGATATTAAATATCTGATTTAGGAATCCAAAGCGGAAGGAACATCCCTTAGGGGAGAGTTCTCCATTTGGAGGTTCAAATTGGGTGACTTTCAAAGTATCTAAGGAGGAAAGGTGACACCTCTTTTAAGAGGGAGTTTTCTTTTCACTTGGATATCCAGACCCGACGATCCAAGGAGTTCTAAGAAGACGAAGAAGTGAAGAATGAGAAGAATCTCAAATCTCAAAGTCACTTGAGTCTTAGGAGTAGAATATGGGTTGTAGTCAGTGGTACCCGGCCACTTTACTTTTCCTGCAGACCCTGGGTTGTATTATTAAAAGGCACTTGCGTACGAACTTTCATTTTGAATATTTATTTAATTGATTTAATTATTTAATTGATTTGATTGATGTGTTGATTGCGATTAAGGACCCGCATGTTTTTAATAGTTTATTTGGCGATCTTGCATGTCGTATTTGATTTAGCCTGGAATCCGATCGGAGGCTCGTGAGGGTACGGTCATGAACTATTTCTACTTAAATAAAATTTAAAACTTTAGGCTCAGATAGTAACTCTAACGATTTTAAGAAGTAAGCCCAGACTCACCGGGAGTTTTTCATGCATCATATTGAATCTTCTCTGCCGTGTTAGGCACCTCCCCGCCTGCGGGTTTTGGCAGACCACCTGACCTATTAGGGTGCAGTTCTGTCCAAGGGGATGTTGTGCAATCTCTAGGATAAAATCTATTTTTAAGCCTAATTTTTAAATTGCTTCATATTGATTGAAGCATTTAATCGAGTCAACTAGCATGCATTGCATTAGATACAAATTAAAAATTGAGTCTAAATCTTTAATTGCATTTTTAGCTTAAGCATTTCACCCAATATAAGTTAAGGGGCTAAATAGAAATCTGCTCTAGATGTCAGCCCCGCACTCCTCAAACTCAATCTTAAATAACGTCCCTAACCACTCTGTATTTAAAAGACTTGACTCATGGTTTTAAAGCGTTTATGTGGTTTAGCTGGCTCCCCAATCCAGGCCGGGATAAGTCCAGATTGTATTGTATTAGCTATGTTCGGCTCACTGATTTTTAGTACCCAACTTTAGACTTAAGATCTGAGGTAGATTTTCAATCTTAAGACCTCAATCTTCCGGGAATCTAATTCCCACCTTCTGATAAAATTGACCATTCAAACATTAAATCTATTTCCATCAAATTCAAGCCTAACACTTAGGATAGGCTGGGGCACTTCTGAATTATTTCAGAATCCCAGGTGCCTCCTACCCTTCTTCCTTTGACTCCAGAAATAACTGTTCAAATTTGATCCAGTCCCTGTTGAATTTTCAGTCCCTTAACCTTCTTTGATATCAAGCTTTGAATTCCAAATGAAATTCGTATCGCTATTTTAATCGAGAGTATTCGTAGGAAGATTTCTATTTTTTTATGATGTAATTAACTACGAGGGCTTGCGCTCGTAGGAGATTTTGAAACCCAGACCTGATTTCAAAATCAAGTTTTCAAAACCTTCAATTGATTATCTTTGGGAAATTCAAACCTACCGATCATTATCGTCATATTCAAACTATTGATAGTGATTGATATTTTCTTTCTTTGGATAGATATATCAATTATAATCATAATTTTGATTATGAAATTAATGATCCATCTATTCAGATTAGCATAGTCAAACAGTTGATTAAACATCACTTTGATCCTTTGAGATCATATGTTGTTTCTCCTTGAGTTTAACTACGATAATCCGAGTAAGTCAAGATTTGTAATCTGAACCTGTTAGAGAACGAATGTTCACCTTTCGAGGTGACATATCATTCATAATAAGTGTTCGATTATAAAATTTAAATTCCAGAAATTAAGTATTTCCCAAAGAAAAATTAACTTTTTCAAAACAATATTTTTTCAATCAAATAGTAGCAGGCTGTCGGATAAACTTTTTATTCCTCCTAACAGGCTAAGGAGTCAAATTGTTAGCCTCAAACGCTTCCTCTTTCAAGATTTCCTTCTAGAAGCGGTGGGAGATAACTCCTTTCAACTTCTTTATGTACTGCTCCTTTGTCTGTCCAGATTGAGAAGCATAAGTGTGAATTATGTTTCTTAGAGTTCTTATCCTTTGGAGGTGCTTTCCTTAGGAGTTCTCTTAGTTAAGTAGTCAACCAGGCATGGCGGGGAGCTGGCTATCCTAGCTGCCCTCTCCTCCCCTTCAGCAGCAACAAGGGGGTAAAAATAACTCCCTTTAAGGAGTGGAGAGGAAACATGAATAGACAGATCCACGACAGCCTCTGGCTCTACCTGGCCCAGAGTCTTGACCCCAACAGCCTTCTTTTACATAGCTATCTTCTTCCTTACTCGTCTCAGATAATTCTTTCTCTGACTCTTATTGATAAATGGGATCCTGGAACTCAATCCCTCCTCAAAAATAGACTTAACATCAGTAGGGGGCTCAACAGTCAGCTTAGATTCTTCCTCCTTATCACTGAAAATAAGGGGACAAGGTCCTGTCCCTATAATCAGCTCTACCACAGGGGGATCATCCTTAGCAACTTCAAGATTAATTATCTTGTGCCCATCCATTGACAACTCAAGAGTGTTGAAGCCTATCCCAAACAGTATGTTACTTCCCATATCAATTTGTTCACAGGACGAGTCTTTGTCAAAAGAAAAGATCAGTTTGCATGCCATTGACTCGAATTTGAATTTTTGAAATTGAAGGAAAGAATTGGAATTAGGAATTTTTGAATTTAAATTTAGAAAATTATAACGGACCTTATATTCTATCATATATGCCATACTGTAAGTTCACAAATCGGAGTATGATGATAGAATGAAAAGGTTTATTATGAATTTGAGAGAAATTGAAATCTCCACAACATATACTGGAATACAAGGGAATGTTGTAGGGCAGTGTATGATCATATAGATTTGAGATTAAGATTGAAAAGGAATTTTCCTCTTTTTTTTGGAAGATTTTGACTTTAAAATTAAAGGTAAACTTTCTCCAAATTCTGAAACATAATAGATTGGATTTTCACCCAACCCGAAGGCTTACAAAATGGGGAGGAAATTCAAGAAGGATTGATTGCCCAACTCCCTCCACCCCATGGACCAAATAGGGATGGAAGGTCAAGGCTAAAGCAGTAGAAAATTGAGGATATTGAGAACAAGATTAACAGGGTTCCTTCTGCTTTTAAAACTCTTTATATTGAATCGAACTCAATGACATAGATTTCTAAAATTGATAAGAAGATCATAAAGAATTTGATTTAACACAATCGCCCCGCCAATCAATATGGGGGTAAAAGGTCAAAATCTAATTTTTTTTTCTAAACAGATGTCTCACATCTCTTTTTAACACAAAATAATAAATAAAATAAAATAAAGTATGTTGGCTTAGCTTTCCCAAGGAAGAAATGGGTAAAGCAGCCAACGGAAAGAAAGTTAATTAAGATTACTGATGACACAAAATTTTGCTATTATTAAAGATGGAGAGAGAGATTCCATCTCACCGGGCGTGCCATTTTTTATTTGGTGTTGAAAAGGGGATTTGCTTTGCGAGGTGTAAAACAAATCTAAATTAAATTTCTTTGAAAAAATCAGGAATTAAATTTAAATTTCAATTATGAAGTCAAACAAATCATTAGGAATAATATACCATCTCAGAAGGCAGAGATAAAATCTCCTAACGGGTTTAGACCCATAATTATGGATTTTCTCTTAAATATCATAGCCTGATTTAGGGGAGAATCATATGTGACCCCGGAGGGTTAAAGTAAAGTTCAATCAAATATCGAGCTATGATAATTGAGAGAAGTGATCATTAATTTCATATTCGAATTCATCTTAATAAAGGATATATCTCCTCGAAGGAAGAAGATATCATCTGTTAATTTAAATATGACGATAACGATCGTCAATTTTAATTTTCCCGAAGAAGATTTAATTTTGAATTTTGAAAAGAAATTGATGTGGGTTCTAAATCTTCTAAGAGTGTAAGCCCTCGTAGTTAATTACATCATAAGGAACCAAAGGCCCATATGAAGACTCTTAATTAAGATAATAGCAAAAATTTTGTTTGGAGATTTTCTAGGAGTGATGTCAAAAAGGTGAAAATGGAATTTCAAATGGGATTGGAACAAGATTGAGCACTTATTTTGGGGTCAAAGGGAGAAGGGTAGGAGACCCTTTAGGATTCTTAAAATAATTAGGAAGTGTCCCAACCTAAGCTAAGTGTTGGGCTTTAAATTTTAGATTAAGAAGAATTTTAATTTAAGTTGAATATTTTATTAGAAATTTGGGATTATATTCCAAGAGGTTGGGGTCTTATGATTCAAAATCTGTCCCAAATCCAAAATCTAAATTGGGCACTAGGCCACAGTGGACCGAACCTAACAAATATAGTACAAAATTTTGACTTACCTAGGCCAAGATTAGAGAGCCAGCTAACCACCTAGGTTATTAAAATTCATGAGTCTGGTCATTTTATGAAAGAGTGGTAGAGATATTTTTTTTATGATTTTTTAGAGTTGGAGCTGATATCTAGAGATTGTCCTAAGTGGTCCCTTAACTTATGTTGGGTGAAAATGCTAAAAGAGAAATACAATTAAAATTTAGACTCTTTTTAATCAGTTTATAATGTAATACATGCTGATCGACTCAATTAAACATATAAAATAGCATGAAGTAGTTTTAAAAAGGCCTAAAATTTATTTTTATCCTAGAGATTGCACATATTCTTTTTGATAGCTCTACACCCTCATAGGTCAGGTGGTCTGTTAGAACCCGCAGGTAGGGAGGTGCCTAAAAAAAGGAAAAAAGTGTAACAAAAATGCTTGAGAACTCCCAACGATCTCAGACTTACTTCTTAGTTGTAAGAGTTTCTATGTTATCTTAAAATTTTTACTAAATTTTTAAGTAAAAAATTTTTGTCCTACCCTCATGAGCCTCCGCGTATCCATGTTAAAATAAAAGACGGCACACAAATGCCAAAAAATTAGAAAAAATAGGTAATTTTATAGGCAATCAAATCAAAGCAAACATATCAATATATTTAATTCCTTAAAGTAAAGTCTGTAGGCAAATGCCCCATTTATTACAACCGAGGGTCTACAAAAAATAAAAGTGGTCGGGCACCACTAACAATAACTCGGATTTTACTTCTAGTACAAACACAAGTGACTTTGAGTGGGATACTCTTTGTCTTCAACTCCTCGGTCTTCTCCTCTTCGGACTCCTTGGATTTCTTCATAGTTGGATACCCAAATGGAAAAGAAAACTCTTCCCTCGAAGGGAAGGTTATTCTTTTCACTTTGGGTATGAAGGTGATCCAAACTTGGGCTTCCAAGTGAAAAAGGACTATCCTCCTAAGGGTATCTTTTTTCCTTTGAAATCCAACTTGGATCTGTGTATCCCAAACTCAAAGTGCAACGTTCAAAACTCAATACTTCAAATGAATTACATTAATATATAAATAAAAATTCTAGATTCTCCTATAAGGTTATTCTAAGTATTTAATAATCAAGTCAATTCCCAAGTAGTTATATATATATATATGTAGAAAAGTAAACACACTTGGCCATGGTCTTTTTTATTTGGGAGCTAAGTAGCTGAAGCACTTGTAGCAATTACATTTATTATTTATTTAGCCCCCTTTATTACCCTGCATAAGCATGGCCACCTTCAAAAAACTAAGTAAGTATCCAAATTATTCTTAACATAAGGGTAATCTGATCGTCCATCATATCAATTTATAGAGTGCAGAAAAATAAGCTAACACAACAAGCAATTTTTAATCATAACATGCAATAAAATCTCAGAAAATATGGAACACAACAGTAAAGTAAATATCGGCCTAGCCTAGACTAGAGTTGGTTATCATATCAAACCATTTAAAATGTTTGTAAAAGGTTATGTGGCTGGGGTAGATCCTAGAATGGGTAATTAATTTAAGGTATCTAATGTTCCAATTTATTGAAGGGTTAAAGAGAGATTTAATTAAAGTTTAAATATTAATGTGCTAAATTTTAAATGAAACATATTTTAATAGTTAAATGACTATTATCTTTATTGCTCACTCAGATCATGAAGTTTATTTCACATTCATTTGGGCTAACTTAATAGCCTCGTATGCTTGGGTTACCTAGTAATGATTGGGTTTAATTAAGTTGATTTAGTTAGTTAGGATTTGAGGGTTAATTAATATTAATTAATTCAATTAATTACTAATTTTTAAAAATTAAATTAGTTTATATTTTTCATCAATAGGTTCGTGGCGTTGTGCCACCAGGTTAGAAGAACCAGGCCTCCTTAGAACAGTAGCCCCGTAGCCCGGAGTAGTCCATCCTAAAAACCTTGATGATGTGGTTGAATTAAAGATTTTAATTTGATAAAATAATTAAATATAACTTAATTTTGATGTTTAACACTCCATTGAATTCATTCGTGGCGTTGTGCCACTAGGCTCGAGGAACTAGGCCTCCTTAGGACACTTAGCCCTAAAGCCCAGAGTAATCCATCCAATAAACTTTGTCTTTAGAGTGGTTATTAAGTATTTGAATGTTGGTTGAGTATTTTATTAATCGACTTAAAATTTTCTGGAATTTTAATTAATTATTAGATTTCTAGATTTATTGGAACAACTTAATTATTTTAATTAAGGGTCCAAAAATTAACTTTTTAAATTAAAGTTAATTTTGAAAGTTTCAGATTTTTATCAAATATTAGAGCTTATGATGAGTAGTTAGACTATTAGTATGCTCAATTTGTAGTATTCTATTAAAGTACTTTATACTTTTAGTTTGCTTTATATTTTCACTCTTATGTCTGTATTATTTTTACTTATGTACTTTGTGATGTATGTGCTTCTCATTGTTATCTTTGCTTAGCAGTTTCCTCGTTTTTGTGATGTCAAAAGGGGGAGTAGGTTATTATTGGTAGATTGTACTCTGGTTTAAATGAATAATATACTATTTTTTTCATTTCTTATTATTTATATATGCATTATTTTTATTAAAAAATAACACTCCCTATTTTTGAAAGTTTCACATAGTAAGGGGGAGTTTAGGAAATATCAAGAATATTTTTGAAATATTTACCAACAATGTTTGCCATCATAAAAAAGGGGAGATTATTGTAAATTTGGACCTAAGTCCTATGACTATGATGATAATAAACATTATTAGATTCCTTACTATGTTATCTCTTGTTAAGTATTATTATTACAAATCAAGTTTTTCCTATGCACAAAAATATCAGGTCTACCGTACACTTATAAGTTTGATCAACCCAAGATTGGGTATATTAGGGTTAAGTATATCGTAAAATGTCTATTTTTTTAATTCTTATGTATTTTTACCTTTCTTGAGTTAAATCATATATTTGGTGGATACTAAGATTGGTAATTATGCACATACATACTCAAGGGAGTGAGTGAGTGATAATATTAGAAGTTAGATTTTCTGAACTAATCCTATTGTATACTTTATATCATACTATATGATCAGCTAATCAGAAAATATTTAAAATAACTAATTATTATAATTAATATAAGATGAACTAATCATACTGTATGATATATATCGTATAGGACGATCAGTTGAAATTAGGATCCTAGCCGCCAATCATAATTTAGGCAATATTTTGAAATTTAAATTTTGTACTCATCATACTGTACGATATGCATCATATTGTATGATGTAATTAAATCTTACCTAATTAATTCTTTGATTAGAGAATAAAATTGGATTAATTGATCCAGTCAGATCATACAGGATGATTTGACCAATCATATTGTAGGACCTGATTCTTACATGGGATGATAATTTAATCGTCGCCAATCATATAGGATGATAACCTAAGTCATTTGAACTAATCGTACTGGATGATTATCTCAATTCTTTGAACTAATCGTACAACACCTATCTCTTTATATAATAATAAAAGAAGTACTTTGCACTAATCATACTAGATGATCCAGGATTATACTGTATGATCAGTATCGCCACAATTAAATTCAGGGCTTTTTTGTGAGGCCCTGTATTTAATCTCTCTCATTGACTTATTTCAAGATCTTTGTCTGTTGAGTGTTCTTGAGAGAGGACTTTGAGAAGAAGAACTAAGAGAGCTTTGGGAATAAGAGGGAGTACTTGTGTGTGAGGGAGAAGTAATATGAGAGGATCGCACAGTTACTCCAAGTAAGTATCTTGCCTTATTCCTCTAAGTGTTTGTCTGAGTTTCTTGGGTTACTCTGGGAGAAATTATTCAACTCAAGGACATAGTTCTCTACCATCACCAGGAGGGTGAGAAAGGATCTGTCTAAGGTTCTCTTCCTTCTCCAAGAGGGAGAAAAAGATTAAAGTGCTAATGACGTCGCTTGGAGGGTGACAAAGCTTCTGACTCTTCGCCGCATCGAGTTTGGTGGAAGAGAAAAAGATTAAAGGTCTAATGACGTCGCTTGGAGGGTGACAAAGCTTCTGACTCTTCGCCGCACCGAGTTTGGTGGAAGAGATTTGTGTAAGGACTTCTCCGCCTTATTGTGGGGGAAAATGAGAGACACTATAGTGATAGTGCAATACTCATAGAGGAAGACTCTGGGGAGTAGATATAGGTCATTATTTTATCAAATAACTATAAGTCTCTAGTATTTGTTCTGATTTTTATTTTCCATATTTTATTTCTTGCATTTAATTCTGTTATAACTGCTTGTTAAAAATCATACTCAATGCTTTATTCTATTGATTAGAATATCATCATTGTTGCTTAGATGTTTTGGTAATTGCTTTCTTCTGCACTAAGTAAAAATTTGTACTTGTTTTTCAAATATTGAAAATCCAAACATATTGTCTTTATTTTTAAATTAAGCAATTAGTTTTTAAATTCACCAATTCACCCCCCCCCCCCCTCGCCCCCCGCCCTCTTGGTGTGCCTAGGGACAAGTTCACTTAGGCTTAACATCCTTATCAAACTTTCAATTGGTATCAGAGCGGTACTCAAGATAGTATTTTAAAAAATCTAGAGGAAAATGATCCATGGCATACTTCAAAAATAGGAACACCATAGAAGGTTACTCTATTACTCATCCACCATTATTTGAGAATATTCCCTATGATTTTTGAAAATTTTGTATGTCAATATTTTTACAATCTATTGATTTTAGGATGTGGCATATGATTCAATATGGATATTCTTTACTATCACATATTGTTAATGGTGTGAAAACTGATATTCCTTATGTTGAATGGAGTCAAGAGGATAGATTATTTACTCAATTAAATGCTAAATGCCTTAACTATTTTTTCTATGCTTTGAAATTTGAGGACTATATGCGTATATCAACCTACACTACTAGAAATAAAATCTTGGATATCTTATGCATTACATATGAAGGAACTAGTTAAGTAAAATTAACTAGATTAAATATCTTAATATATGATTATAAACTCTTTGGCATGAAACCTAGCGAATCAATATTAGAAATATATACTAGGTTTAGATAGATAGTGACATCCCTGCATGTATTGGGTAGAGAACTATCAAATTTTGAAAAAGTTAATAAAATCATATGTTATCTGCCTAGTGCGTATGATGCTAAAATTTTTACAATTACTGAAAAGATTTGAATGTCTATTATTTTAATAATTTATTGGGGTCACTCATTGCCTATGAGCAAGGTGTGAACCAAAGACTAAATGATACATGTGATAAAAAGAAAGAGAAGATTATGGCTTTGAAAGTGAACAATTCAGGCAGTGACATTTCTGTAGTGGAGGAGGAAGATGACATTGCATTGATGACCTGCCAGTTCAAAAGCTTTTTAAAGAGGAAGCAAAGGTATCACTAACAACAGTGGAGCAAAGGTAAAAGCAATAAAATTTTTAAAGCATCTTCTGATATAATATATTTTGAATGCAGAAAACTAAGACATCTCTGAATGGACTGCTCCAACTTGAAAACTCACTCAATCAAGGAGAAGGGTGAAGAAAAGTCTAAATTCAGGAAGGAGAAGAATAGGACACAGAAGGCATTTTCAGCCAACTGTGCTTCAGAATCATCAGAACCAGAAGCAGAGGAGGAGGTAACACCCGTATCTTATGACTAACAATAATCTTGATCAATCAGATCAAGAATATGTATGTCAGTTCTTCTATGATGAATTATTTATTATTTCTAATAAAATTTATGATTCGTATATGAAACTAAAAAATATGTATGCTAATCTGAATAATGATTTTAGTACTTTGCAAAAAGAGCATACTTGTTTAACAGATGATCATTCTAGCTTGGATAGCAATCACATGTCTTTACTTGATGAGTTTGATACATTAAACAAGAATCATATTAAATTATCTATTATATATGATTCCTTGATAATAAAGCATGTTGAATTAGAAAACTTATTAAAAAACTTAAAGGCATGTGCAACAGAGATAGATGATAGTGAACACGCATTGAAAATAGAAGTATCCATTCTAGAAAGTGCAAATAAATTCCTAAAAGAAAAAAATAAATGCACTTCAAGACAATAAAACATCACCTACATTGGCACAGTGGCATAACTCATCACAACATGCATCATATACCCTTAGAAAAGGCAACATAACCCATATAGATTAGTTAATCATTTTTTTGATGTTAGGTGTTACTCTTGTGGCATGCTATAACATATAGCCCACACTCGCACTATCCACCGTAGGACACATCTAGTATAGAGGCCAAAACTATTTGCATCACAGCATAGTATATAAACATCTCATTCATCAATTCATAAGATGGAACCCAAACTCACTTGGTTCCAAAATCTTATGTTTAATGACTTTGTAGGAAAGCTCTTACAAAAAATCTAGTGAGAGCATATTGTACATAAATAGTGGATGCTTGAGGCACATGACTGGTGATTTGAAGTAGTTCATCACACTGGAGGCCAGATTAGGAGGCAAGGTCACACTAGGGGACAACTCCACTAGGAGAGTAGTTGGCACAGGTATAATTGGTAATTTCAAAAATAGTATCATTAAAATTTTTTTATTAGTTGATGGCCTAAAGCATAACCTACTGAGCAATAGTCAATTATGTGACAAGGGTTTTGATATATAATTTTTATCTTCAAAATATATGATTAGCTTAAATATAAATTTTGTTTTAGAAGGAAAAAAGGTAAATAACATTTAGATGCTTGACTTAAACTACATTGAATATTTCAAATTCTTGTCTTTAAAAACTATTATTGATGATTCCTGGCTATGACACAGGAGACTATGTCATACAAGCATGAAAACTCTTAGGAAGATTACCCAAAAAGATTTAGTTAGAGGCATACCTAAGTTAGACTTCAATAAGGACTACATATGTGATGCTTGCCAACTAAGAAAACAAGTTAAGTCTTCATTCATTCAATTAAGGATATCAATAATGCTAGGCCACTATAAATTCTCCATATGGACCAATTTAGACCTATTAGTACAATAAGTATAGGAGGGAAATTATATGGATTTATAATAGTATATGACTATTCTAGATTCACTTGGGTTATATTTTTAGCACAAAAAAGTGAATCATTTGAGGAATTTAGAACATTCTTCATCTGGATATAAAGAAAATTAGGATACAAAATATTAATCCTTCATAGTGATCATGGTGGAGAGTTTGAAAATGAGAAATTTGAATCTTTTTGTCAAGAGACAGGGATATAACATAACTTTTTTGCCCCTAGGACCCCTCAACATAATGGAATAACTAAGAGGAAAAATAAAACTTTGATAGAAGCAGTTAGGGTCATGCTAGCTGAATATTCTCTCCCTAGGTACTTTTGGGCAGAAGCAGTAAATATTGATTGTTATATTTTGAATAGGGTGAATATTAGATCCAAGTTAAATAAGATACCCTATGAACTCCTTAAGGGTATAACACCCAATCTTTTCTACTTACATATCTTTGGGTGTAGATGTTTTGGCCTGATCAATGATAAATCACCCTTAAAAAAATTTGATCTCAAATCCAATGAAGGAGTCTTCTTAGGTTACTCATTTATAGGTAATACCTATAGAATCTTCAATAAGAGGATCTTAGTAGTAGAAGAACCTACACATGTTATTTTTGATTAATCATATAGGACCTCTGAATCTATACTAGAAGATAAAGAAGTAGAGGTAATTTAAAGGGTGGAAGCCATTGACCTAGGAGATAGAGTAGAACCTCAGATACCCTTGCTTAGAAAATGGAGATACTCATCTAGTCATCAAAAAGAACTGATCTTAGGACACCCATCTGAAGGTGTTAGAACTAGGCAAGAACTTAGGAAGGAGGTTAGTCTTTCTACATTTATCTCCATAATAAAACCCACCAATATTGATCATGCCCTAGCTAATGAATTCTAGATCCTAGCAATACAAGAATAATTGAATCAATTTATTATGAATGATGTTTGGAGGTTGGTGAGTAGACCTAAGACTAAAGTGTTATAGGAACCAAATGGGTTTTTAAAAATAAAATGAATGACTCTAGCATAGTAGTGATAAATATGAAAGTTCGTTAGGGTTGTTAAGCTCTTATGAACTAGTCCCGAGGCTAACCAAGAGGGGGGTGAATTGGTTATTTTAAAAATTCTTAAACAAAAAGAAAAATCTTTTTAAATCTTCTTAAATATTTTAAATACAAATAATTTAAGCTAAAGCAGATAACAAAATCAGAGATTTTCAACACAGAACAAATCAAAGAAATATGAAAAAATTAAAGTGCAGAAAAAGTAAATAAAAAGATCACACTAAATTTATAGTGGTTCGGTCAACTTGACCTACGTCCACTCCCCGGAGCCTCCCCTCCAGGTATTGCACTAAAACTATAGTGACTCTCCTTTTGCTCCCACAATAAGGCGGAGAAGCCCTTATAAAATCATGATTACATGATCATCTGAGACGATCAGTTTAATTTGAGTGGCAATCGACAAATTATCCAGCCAAACATTCAGGACATCTAGGATGATATCCTGAAATGAAAATAAAGATTTTGTCTAGGATGATTACACAATCCTCCGGGACGGTCAGTTCAATTTGAGTGGCAATGAGTAAAACATCCCGTTAATTGTTTGGGACGTCCGGGACTATAACCTGGATGATTAGAAGAAAATCATGGTTTTCATCTTGGATGATTAGAGATCATCCCACAAAATATAAAGGATCGTCCGGGACGATCAGGACGATCTTCCTGTACGATGTGATTGATCAATTTAACTATAATTAATCAAGGGAACATTTTAGGCATAATTATAATAAATCATCCAGGATGATATGGGATCATCCTGTATGATTAGAACAAAATTTTTATAATAAAATATTTCCTAAAATGTGATTAGCGATTGATTTCTGGATTTATACTGATCACCCTGTATGATAAAATATCCTCCAAAATAATAAGTTAAGTAAACTTAGTAATTAGGGATATCCTAATTAGGGTTTCTAATTTGAACTAATCGTCCATGATGATTTTGGATCATCTTGCACGATATGATAAAAAAATAGAAGAACTCTCAAACTCACCAAATTTCTCCCCCTGAGTGTATGTGTGCAAAGTTACTTAGCATTAAGATCCACCTTATTACATTTGATTCAATAGAAGATAAACACTATTGGAATTAGAATTACAGACTGACTCAGTCATAATCTACTCAATCATGAGCTGGCTTGAATTACAATTGACCTTGTGGACCTGAAATGTTAGTAGGCAAGGTAACTAAAACATATGTACAGTAGAAATATTAGTAGAGAAACATGAATATTTGTTATCATCAAAATTATAATGCTTGGAACAAAATTTACAATAAAATAAGGATAGATTAGTAGCTAACGGGCACAATTAGATTGAATGCATTAACTTTAAAGAGACATTTACCCCAGTAGCTAGACTATAAGCCATTATAGTGCTCTTAGACTTTGCTTGCTTTAAAGGATTTAAGTTACATCAAATGGATGTTAAAAGTGCTTTTCTAAATGAGGTAATTAAAGAAGATTTGTATGTTGAGCAACCCCCAGATTTTGAGAAATCAAAATTTCCTAATCTTGTATTAAAACTGAAGAAGGCTTTATATGGGTTCAAGCAAGTACCTAGAGCCTAGTATGAAAGGCTGAACACATACCTTCTAGATAGAGCTTTTGTTAAGGGTAGTGTAGACACCACCTTATTCCTAAAAAAAGAAGTAGAAGACCTACTCATAGTTCAAATCTATGTTGATGATATACTGTTTGGATCTATAAAGAAAAATCTTTGTGATAAATTCTCAAAAACTATGAGTGAGGAGTTTGAGATGAGCATGATGGGAGAGCTGAATTATTTTTTTAGATTTAGTGTGAAGCAGAAGGAAGATGAAACTTTACTTTATCAATTAAAATACATCAAGAACATTCTTAAGAAATATAAAATGGATAATACTAAGGCAATAAACACTCCCATAAGCTCTATTATTCAGTTATATAAGGACCCAAATGGAAAACCAGTTGATCAAAAGAAGTATATAGGGATAATTGGATCACTCCTTTACTTGACTGTCAGTAGACCTGATATTATATTTAGTGTTTATCTTTGTGTTAGATTTCAGGTTGATCCCAAAGAATCCCACATGAGTGCTGTTAAAAGAATTCTTAGATAGCTTATTGGAACCCAAAACTTAGGAATCTGGTATTCTCTATATAGCACATCTTTTGAGATATAGGATATTCTAATTTAGACTTTGCAGGTTGTAGGGTTGATAGGAAAAGCACCTCTGGAATATGTCAATTCATAGGATAAATTTTAGTCTCCTGTTCTAGTAGAAAATAAAACTCTGTAGCCCTATTTATCGCTGAAGCAAAATATATAGCTGTAGGGAGTTATGTTGCACTAGTCCTATGGCTTAAACAATAAGTTTTAAATCTTGAACTACTTGTAAGCACCATTCAAATCATGTGTGATAACACTAATGTCATTTGCATATTAAAGAATCCAATCCAACAATCAATTGCCAAACACATAGACATTAGGGAACATTTCATTAAAGACCATATTACAAAAGGGGATATAGAGCTACATTATATAGCTACTGAAAATTAATTGACAGCTATATTTACAAAACCCCTGGCTGTTGAAACCTTTAACATCTTAAGGACTAGACTAGGTGCTATAGATATTCATACTTGAATCAGGTTGATTTGAAAACTGAAAAAATAAATATTTTTTATGTCTTTCTTTTAAATTGGATTTATAATTATTTATAGTATTTATTTTATTTTTGGAATTTATATTTTGTTCATTTTATGGAGCTTTCCTATCATTACACACCACTTTCTGAATTTTATTCACATTGTACTGTACAATTTTACATCGTACTGTATGCTATTCACAAAAATACCAAACCACTAATCACAGTACATCCAACAGCTAATATTGGGCAATCATTAGCGATCGTACTATATCAACACCTACTTTGTACTATATGATACATGTGGAAATGGATGTTGGAAGAATTAATTTTAGCCCGTATAATATTTAATATTGTATCGTATTGTACAAACACCTGTTCATACTAGACAATTTGACCAATCAACGATCATCCAGGTTGACGCCTCAGGATGAACGTCCTCTCTCTAATCATCCAATACAATTTTGATCGTACTGTACTATAAGACCACCTTTTTGACTGATCAGACTGGATGAATTTGAATGCACTTGATCGTACTATACGAATTATCTATTATACTGTACGATATGACCATTCTATTCAAAGAGAGGAAATTTAAAGCTTTACTTCACTCAACCCATTTCACTTTTCTAACCTCCTCCCTAAAGTTCTTTTCCTTAGAAATGGCTAGAGGAAAGCGTTTATGAGCTCTAGTCGAAAATTCTTCTCGACGCCCCGTGGATCCTCGGTTTGCCGAAGCCACTGATGAAGAAGATTATAATCAGTATGAAATAGTCGGGATCACACCTTCGAAGATCGTAAACTAGGAAGTTTTAAACTTCCAGGTACTCTCTCTCATTGCTCGCATTGCCCTTCAATTTATTCTCACACTTACATGCCCATTCAATTTTGAACTTCTTTTCAAATTTTTTGCTAGTCTCCAAATTAATAGTGAGGGTAGTACCCTTCAATCTTATGTCATAGGAGCTTGTGGAAATTACTTACCAAGATTTTCATGAATTTCTCCAGCTTTCCACAACTGGCAGAAAAGTTCACCTTTTAGCTTCAAACACTGACTATGATTGGACCCTTACAAACACTACCCTTAGGGAATCAAATCTTAGATACCACATCCCCCATGTCTATACCTTAGTGCAACATGCTAGAATCATCCATCATATCCTTCACAACTCAATAATTCCAATAGATGGGGATCAAATTAACATCACACCTCTTATATCCATGATAATGTACTTCATAATGGTTGAGATAGATTTCAATGCAACTAATCTAATCATTTGATATCTTGAAAATATAGCCTACATTCGAGATCCTAGACATAAAAGAAAGCTAAATCTTGCCTTAGGTCACAAAATTATTTTTGTCCTTGAATCCAAATACAACATTTAATCCCCTACACCGTCAGATCACCTTCCAATTTTCTGTTCCAATAGCTCCTTCCACGTCCTTCACAACACTCGCTGCTGCAATGTTCACTATATGGATGACGAGCTAGTGGAAGCAGAGGAAGGTCCAGCACCAACACTAGTTTCAACACCAGCACCTATCCACCAGCAGTCGCAGTATGATATGCTGGTTCAAAGGGTTGACCAGTGGGAGGCTCGTTTTGACACCTACATAGCAGAGCAGCAACAACAGCATGACAATGATATGGCTCGCTTTGATAACTACGTAGCACAACAACAACAACAACACGATATTGACATGCTTGGTTTGGAGAGAAATTTTCTTCAATCCACTTATTCTTCAACCACCACCTCCACCTGATAAGGATCCTTCATACTTTTATTTACTCTGTATTTTTGTCCTTATATATGTATTATTTTTACTTCTGTGTTTTTTGATGAATGTGCTTCTCTTTGGTATCTTTGTTTAGTAGTTTCCTCCTTTTTGTGATGTCAACAGGGGCAGTAGGTTATTGTTAGTAGATTGTACTCTATGTTTGAATGATTAAATCTACTATTCTTTTTTCATTTCCTATTGTTTGTGTATACATTATTTTCTTTAAAAAAAACCCTCCCTATTTTTGAAAGATTCACCTAGTAAGGGGGAGTTTAGGAAATAACAAAAATATTTTTTAGATATTTTCCAATAATGTTTGTCATCTTTAAAAAGGGGGTGATTATTACAAATTTAGACGTGAGTTTTGTGATTTTAATGATAACAATCATTATTGGATTCCTTATTATGCTATCTCTTATTAACTGCTATTATTGCATATTTATTTTTTCCTATGCACTAACATTTTTGGGTCACTGTAGACTTACAAATTTGATCAGCTCAAGATTGGGTAGACTAGGGTTAAGTATGTCATAAAAAGTCTATATTTTCAATTCTTATGTATTTTTATCTTTCTTGAGTTAAATAATATATTTGGTAAATACTAAGCTTGGTAACCACACACACATACACTCAAAGAAGTGAGTTAGTGATAATATTAGAAGTTAGATTTTTTGAACTAATTGTACTGTACGATCCATATCATACTGTACGATCAACTAATCAAAAAATGATTAAAATATCTAATTATGATAATTAATGCAAGATGAACTAATCGTACTATACGATGTATATCGTACAAGATAATTAGTTGAAATCATGATCCCAACCGCCAATCACAATTTAGGCAATATTTTAAAATTCAAATTTTATACTCATTGTACAGTACGATATGTATTATATTGTACGATATAATTAAATCTTGCCTAAATTAATACTATAATTAGGGAACGAATTTGAATTAATTAATCCAGTCAGATCATATAGGACGATTTGACCAATCATACTGTATGACCTGATTCTTGCATGAGATGATAATTTAATAATTTCCAATTATACAGGATGATAATCCAAGTAATTTAAACTAATCGTACTGGATGAGGATATGAATCATCCTGGATGATCAGCTTAATTCTTTGAACTGATAGTACAACACCTAGCTCCTTCATACAGTACTAATAGGACTACTTTGCACTAATCATACAAGACGATCCATGATCGTATTGTACAATCAGTATGGCCATAATTGAATTTAGGGCTTTTTATAAGGCTCTATATTTAATCTTTCTTATTGACTTGTTTCATGGTCTTTAACTGCTGAGTGTTCTTGAGAGGGAGCTTTAAGAAAAAGATCATAGATAGCTTTTGGAAGAAGAGGGAGTGCTTGTGTATGAGGGAGAAGTAGCGTAAAGGGATCTTACTCCAAGCAAGTATCTTTCCTTGTTCCTCCAAGTGTCTGTCTGGGTTTCTTAGGTTGCTCTGGGGAAAAATTCTTCAGCTCAAGGATGTGGTTCTCTGCCATTACCATGAGGGTGAGAAAGGAGTCCAAGGTTCTCTGCCTTCTCCAAGGGAGAGAAAAAGATTGAAGGTCCGCTGCCGTCACCTGGAGGGTGACAAAGCTTCCGGCTCTCCGCCGCACCGAGTTTCGTGGAATTGATTTTTATAAGGGCTTCTCCGCTTTACTATGGGGGCAAAAGGAGAGACACTATATTGATAGAGCAATATTCGAAGAGGAGGACTCAGGCGAGTGGATGTAAATCATTGTTTGACCGAACCACTATAAATCTCCTATGTGTTTGTTCTGATTTCTATTTTTGCATTTAACTTTTTGCATTCAATTCCGTTATAATAACTTGGTGAACATCGTACTCAATATTTTGTTCTACTGATTAGAATATCATCATTGTTACTTAGATGTTTTGGTAAATTTGCTTTCTTCCGCACTAAGTAAAAATTGGTGCTTATTTTTCAAATATTGAAAAATCTAAAAATATCATCTTTATTTTTAAATTAAACAATTAGTTTTTAAATTCACCAACCCCCCCCCCCCCCCCCCCCCCCCCCCCCTCTTCGTGTGCCTAGCGACAAGCTCACTTAGGCTTAACATTCTTATCAAACTTTCAGTAACACTTGTGAAATTTATATACATACTCAACCTTTTTCATTTGGAAAACCATTCATAGGAGACATTTAGATATAATTTTAAAGCATTTAGTGAATTGTAGACCAAAAATGACATATTCATCATAAAATATCCATTATTTTGTATAGATGAAACTAACATGTAAAATTTTACTTCTTACTATAAAAATAATTCAGAGTAGAGCATTCTACAACATGCCAAAAATTTAATGGTGGAAAGTTTCTAAAAACTTTAGAAAATCACATTTTATTCCATATCTTTTCATACAAACATCAAAACCAAAACCAAAAATAGGGATTGGGAGCCTACCTCACGCTTGACAATTTCCTTAACTGGCCCAATAGACAAATCTTGCATAACAGCCTCTGATTTTCTCCCTCTTTTTTCTCTCTCTATCTCTCGCTCTCTCTCTCTCTCTCTACCTTCTCTGATGGCTCAGTGAAGTGAGTGATGTTTGGAAAATAGATATATATATATATACCTCATTTATGACACATGGTCGCAAAACTCCATTAAATCTTTTAGATACTTCGAACATAGTATAACAACATCACAACGCTCCATTTGTTAGTGTTGCAACCCCTCAGTGCCTTCCATTTCCCCTCCAAAAAAAGAGTTGAGTGTCGCAGTGCTCCTTCAACTAAACTCTTTTAAATAGAGAGGGTAGCATCCCAAAAAAGCCACATATAGTGCCACATCATTCGCAAGGAACTTTCTACACCTAACATTTCCAACTTACTTCTAAGCTCTTGTAGAATTTAATAAGCACTTAATAACTTAAAATTTTACAAGCATCTCATATATATAATGGCACACATGAGCTTCTTATTAGTTTAAAATGAGTTAGCTTATTCATATAGTTGTTTTTATTACATGTTGAGTAGGAGAATTTAGTTCTATGAGTGATTATATCAACAACAGAAAAGTTAATAAAACTATCCACTGGAAAGTAGACTACTATTCATTTATAAGGTCAAACCAACAATTCTACCCGTACTTCAAAAATGTTGTTGGTGCAATAGACAATACCCATATACCTGCTGCTGTGAATACGGAGTTGTAAAATTGATACCGAAATAGAGAAGGTTTCATTCCATGAAGTATTATAGCTACAATATCAATTGATCGTCAGCTTGTCTATGTAGTTTTTGGTTAGAAGGGGTCTATAACTGATAAAAGGGTGTTGTAGTGGGCTTTAGAATAAGGAGACTTCAAAGTTCCACATGGTAAATGATATTTAGTAGATTTAGATTATGCAAGCACAGATAAGCTAATGATAGCGTTCATGGGACTTCAATAATATTTAAGTGAGTATTGTGGGAAGACATCTCATAGATACAGATCAAAGCAGGAGATGTGCAACCATCTTCACACACATTTATCTAACATAGTGGAGCAAATATTTGGTGTTTGGAAAGATAAATTTTAAGCACTAACGCTTATGAGACAATTTCCTCTGGTGTTATAGGCTAATATTGTGTTGGTTTGTATAATACTGCATAGTTGTATTGGTCGTTACTATGAACTTGATATGTACTTCAACATGTCTCAAATTGAAATGCAGCATGATAGTTAATTGGATGAAGTTTAAATCAAAGATGAGGACCTTAACATGCATTTAATTATTGGGGAGAAAATTTAAGACGAAGCAATGAGGCATTCAATCACCATCAACTTGTGAGAAGCTCGCCTTAGATTGTAATTTCATTAAGTTAAAATTAAATTCATTTTCATAAATTGTTTATTAATAATGCATTGAACACTTACAGGCAGCAAATCGACAACGTCATCTTGAGTGCAATATATGGTTAAGCCTTGTTAATTGTTGTATATGAGGGACTCACTTGGTTTTTATAAGTTGGACACCTTGATTGGCTTCTAATTAAATTTCATTGTGATTGCTTCTATATTAGCTGGTTGCCATATTGAAGTTGCTTTAAATTTTGATTATGTACTCTATTAGAGATTGTGGCTTTTCTTGTCGCTAGTAAATGAGAAAAACGCCTCCGGCATAACAATCTCAATGAATTACTTTGCATTAAAGACGCTTATGATGAGCTTTTTTAGGGGATTTACATACATATCATTGTATGCCATTTTATTTACACTAATTTAAATGCACGTGCACACAGTGCACGTTGCTAGAATTTTAAAAATAAATGAAAATATAATTAAGATATGATTGTGTTGGACTATAATTGTGATAAAATATAAAAAAACTCCTTGGAATTATATAAATTCATAATCATATGATTGTGTTGGACTTTTTAATTTTCAATCTAGTTTTATTGCACGTGCATTAAATATGAATACAAATTAAAAAAAAATATTATATTGTAAATTTTAATACTATTTTCATTTAATTACATGAATATATAAATTTATTGATATTACTCACATAAATTTGTCTTTACTGAATTATTAATTTTTGGCTCATTTGTAATTAAAAGTAGAATATTTTAATATAATAATTTTAATGATAAAATTGTTGTAAATATTTCAGGATTACATAAAAGATGTATAATGTTAAAGACTTCAAATATAAATTACTTTTTTTTACATATAACAAAGAAATTTATGAAAAACAACTTTCACAAGATAAAATAATTTCTTTTGGCGTCATAAAACTGATCATTTAAAATATAAAAATCTAAGTCCACGTGAGCAACTTATCTAATATCTACCATATAGTAGAACTAACATAAAACAGTAAATTTTATTTCTAAAGTATAAATTACCTTCTTACATATAACAAAGAAATAAATTCTTCTTGATATTTTCCTTTACTAAGTAAATAAAACATAACATGTCAAACAGTAAAAGAGGGCATCAGTTAGTTTTCTTTCTAAGGAAGTTTTGCAAATCATGCAATGATCGGCATTTGCTTGTCAAGGAAATCATTGACATGGAAGAATTGATGAGAAGAATGTGACAGTGAATTACGAATTCATAGAAATTGAGGTTACCTGCATCATGAATTATCAGGAAAAATTTATTATTTGAGTTAAATATATAATATTAGCGAAACATGAATATATTTTCTCTGGCAATCATTATCATAAATTAAATAATCATCTTGGAGCTTGGTGAGTTGCGCTATAAACTTTTGATAATATTTAATATATATTTTTAATATGAAGATTAAATAAAATGAAGCATGAACGTACAGTTAAAAAGCAAGAAACTAATAAAAGTATTATATCAAATTGATTCGCCTAAATAATATATATGATAAGAGATCGTATGTAATAATGATAAATAGAATGAAAATAAGCAAAGGATTTATCTACATTATTGTACAAATGCAAGAATGAGTCTAATCATCTTTAGAGTCACTCGAATCACTATAAAGAAATAAGAGGCATAAAAGGCAATTAATTATAAAGTAAGAAAAATGAAAAAAAAAGCATTTAATACCTATATATAGAAAGAAAGAGAGTAAGCTATATTAGACTTAATATATCATATGATGAATATGTGCCAACAAAATAATACTTGCATGCAAATAATATAAAATAACCTTTAAAGAGTAGTAATAACCTTTAAAGAGTAGTCACAACTATATGCTTAATGAATGATGAATATATTCCCCACCTTTCCCAACAAAGCTGAAGCGAAATATTATAATATATTTTTTAAAAAAAATCTATACAAAACTAAAAAAAGATAAACATTAATAGATGAAATAAGTTCAGGTAAATGAAAACAACTACTAAAAATTGCAGCATACATGTATCATAAATCCCTTATGTAGAATATTTTGCACTCCATGTAATGAACTAAAAA
The DNA here is from genome assembly GCA_019925795.1 of Dendrobium chrysotoxum. Classification (NCBI taxonomy): domain Eukaryota; kingdom Viridiplantae; phylum Streptophyta; class Magnoliopsida; order Asparagales; family Orchidaceae; genus Dendrobium; species Dendrobium chrysotoxum. The sequence continues at coordinate 23,652,877 of CM034302.1, read as the reverse complement.
CAACATTATAATACCTATTATTAACAATAGAAAATGGAAAAATAAACTCAATCATCATAGTTCTTACCAAAATTTTTGGCTACTGAGTTTATACAATGCTCTTCTGATATCATAGCAATATGCATAAAAAATTAGGATTCCAATGGACTAAATCGCAAGCCTTACTGCATACTAGGCTTCAAAGTCATTGTATATAGGTTTTCTGTAATAGCATATTGTCTAATTGAAGTAGTCGTTCTAGCTAAAGCACTTCATGACTAATGAGCAATTGAGCTCCTTATATTTCAATAAAACATGTAATGAGTAAGAAAAATTCTTTTAATTAAAAAAAAAAAACAAAAAACAAAGGTAATGAAAATTCTATAAATGCTAAGCAAATATTTAAATCTGCATATAGTACAGTAGCAATCTTGGAAAGTAATAACAAATGGCATCCAAAATTACCATTGCTTGCTTACAATTTCTTCATTAACTGACTGCAACTGAGAGCACAAAACTCACTGCATGTATATGTTCTACCAAATAACGACAGCCATTCATGAGTTTAACAGACATGGTAAAAAAAAATGCAAATATATTGTTAACAAAAACCATGAATTAGGTTACAAATGATGAAAATTTACCTCAAATCTCACTGCAGTTCTGTAAATGATTTAAAAAGAAATTAAATGAAAGGAGTTGTACAATAAAGGAGTCCAAAATCTCCTCCTATAATGTTTAGAATTGATTTCAGGATAATAAACCAATGCTTGGGGTTGGTAAAATTAACTTGTATTCCATCAGATATGGGATTTAAACCATTCAGGTGAACAAGGAACATTTAAAAAAAATTCATTTTCAGCAAACAAAATTCCTAATGGAAGTAGTTATCAACGCTCCACTGGACAAATATAGACCAATAAAAATCATATATGGTCGTTTAGCAGGCGGATCAATCAATTAAATACTACAATATAATCAGAAATAGATAATCATAGAAGGTAATAAATAAGAAAAACCTGCATTGAGAAATACGAGCTTAATAATATAAATCAAGATGGGGAAAAACCTTTTTGCTTTCAATTCTTTGAAGACTTATTTGAGCTCGTTCAACCTCATCCATGAGAAGATTGAGTTCTGCTTGCTTTGGAGCTCTTTCTTCCTTTGCAATATTAAGCTTGAACTATTAGCTTTTTTTGCTGAGCTGATGTAAATTCCTTACAGTTTTAGTCAGATTAAAGAATAACAAATGACAAAGCATCCATGAATCCACTAATGTACAGATGAAAGCTTTACCCGACTGGGCACGAAGTTCAAATAAATGACTTTGGGTAAATTCATGTATCTTCTGCATATTCATAACCCTTAGCTTATCGCATCACTCATCAATAAGTCAAAGTTGAAGACACAAAGCCAAACAAAAATGAGAAGGGGAAAAATCCTGAAAACAAAACAAAAAGGCATCAAAATCCTCGACATAACAACTCGAAATCAGTAAGGAAATCAAAGCAAACGGACCATTAAACCTTAACTTGCATAGATTGGGGGAGACCAACCTGATTGTCGATGATTTGAGCTGTACCTTTAGTTGTTTTGTAGACTGTCGAAGGATTTGAGCCGAGGAGCTCGACAGGCCGGCAACGATCTCACACGAAGATGGGTTCTCCCGCGAAAGGGAGGACTATCGAGAGCTTAGCCATGGGTTCGCCTCTGTCTGTATACGAAAGGCCACCTTTCTCATTTATCTACCAATCAAAGGAAAGGGAATGGAATTGGAATGTGAATAGTTGCGCCATCTACAGTTAGGATTTACCATGAGAAGAATTGAAAATGCCACGTGGATGGCTAAGATTTCATTTGGGCAGAATCCCAAGCGCTAAGTAGTATAAATGCAATTTAAAGAGCCCTTTAAACTTTAAAGTGATAAAAGCTGGAATAATTTTTGAAGAAATAAATGGCAAGATTTGGTAGGGGTAGAAACTCAAGCCCCTTTTATAATAGAAATATAGATAGTATAAATAGTGCAGACCTTTCTCCAAAAAGATGAAAGCATTTAGAATATATAGTAAAAACATAAGATCTTCGAAAATTCTATATGTTTTGAAAAGTATGAAAATTGAATCTAATGTTAAGAATAATTATAAAATCTAAACTATATAATTAAGTTCATAAAAAATGCAGGAAAAGAGTAATACTCTATGAACCTTATGATGGAATTCTGATCCAAGGTTACCTAAACAAAATTATTAAGATGAGTGATGACGGATAAAAAAGAAAGCACAACAATTAAAAACCTTAATAAAATAAAGTAAAATGTGCACATATATTTGATGAAACAAAAAAAATGTAATCTCTTTCTACATTGAACTTGCTTAAATCTATCTCGAATTTAAATCTTACAAGAAAAAAAATTAAAAGTAAAAAAAAATTATTTTGTCTCATATTGAATATGAAATTATAAATTTACTTTTTGAGAGATTTTAAAAATTTTATAAAAGTGAACTCATATTAATTAATAAAATCAACATTAATTTCAAACATCATAAAATTTCCCAAAACTCTAATTAGAAACAGAGGTTTTTTTTTTTTTAGCAAATGTTTGTGAGATGATGAGGAAAGTTAAAAGGATTTTTCTATAATATTCTCTTTCAGACAGCAAGAAAACCATCCATATTCGTTTCATAGTTTTCTCATATATTTTTAATTTGAATAAAAAAATCCTTAAGGATCATCTTAGTAAACTCCATGCTTGGCTTCCAAGATTCATTCAATCACTCTCAAAGTCGTAAAAAATGTTCATAATAGTAATCAAAATCTCAACAAACACTTAAACAGATCAAAGACATTTAGTGCCACTGAAGAAGCACATTCTTGCTTATTTATGCTATCTTTCCCAACCAAAGAACCAGTAAGAGAAAAAATAAAGACAAAACCATTACCTAACTGAAGAAGATGAAAACAAAGAATGAATTGTTCTAAAAATTGCTGCTAAGGTATTTCACCGGATGTGGAAACTGACGTCGAACCGAGGGAGAGAGTAAGAGAGAGGAGGTTGCGGTGAGAGCATCAAATGTAAGAGCGAAAATTAAGAGCGACTCATTTAAAACTCTACCTCAAGTGAAGCAGGGGAAGAAGCTTGTTCAATTTGATAGGAGGAGAAGAAGGCGAAGGAAGATGCGAAGAATTCTTCAAGCGAAGGCCAATCGACTTTCGATCCGATAGGAGGAGAAGAAGGCGAGAACTGTTCGGCTATGGCTCTGCCTTAGTTAAGTTTTATATTTTTATTTCAAGGAAACATTCGGCTAAAGGAAATTGAAACGCTCCGGCGAAGAAATCGCAAATGTTTTGGAGCAAATTAATTGAAAATTGAAGAAAGAATATTTAATATTTTTTAATGGCTTGTGAAAAAGCCATGATCATTTAACCGAGGGAAGAATGTTTAATATTTTTTTTAATGGCTCGGCAATGAAAAAGCCATGGTCATTTAATGGAATTTATTAATTTAATCTAACAAAAAATTATTGAATTTGAAGAGACGCAGTGAAAACGTCATGTCATTTAATAGAATTTAATCCGCAAACGTTTAGGAGAAACGAAAATTAATGAATTTGAAGAGTTCTAAATGAATGTTCAGATTTATTTTTAAGTTTTAAAATAAATTAAATGTCTAAATAAAATGAAAGGTTGAGATTTATTATTGATAAATTAAATGGAAGGCTAGGATTGCATTTGGGTGGAATCCCAAGCCACTTTTATATAATAGTATAGATAGTATAGATATAGATATAGATATCTAACACCTAAAATTATAATATTACATATATATCACCCATATTTTATTTCCACCTTTCATGTATTTTATTTTTATCATTCATATTTAATATGAAAGTGAATTATATGTGGTATATATGTAATATTAAAATTTTGAGTATTAGATATATAAATAAGATGGTATAAAACAGTGCTTTAAAAACCGGACCGGACCGACCGTGAACCGGTCTGAGGACCGGTCCGGTCCAATCTAAAAACCGCCTTTGCTTTAAACCTGCCGATTTTGGAAAGAACCGCCGGTTCAACCGGTGAACCGGTCCCGATTTTTCAAAACCGGCCGGTTCAAAATTTTATAATAATATTAATTAAATAAATTATTTAGTATTAAATAAATATTAAATTTAATCATACGGTCCAATCTAAAAACCGCCTTTGCTTTAAACCTGCCGGTTCAACCGGTGAACCGGTCCCGATTTTTCAAAACCGTCTGGTTCAAAATTTTATAATAATATTAATTAAATAAATTATTTAATATTAAATAAATATTAAATTTAATCATAATTAATATAAATATATTAATATAAAACTCTTAAATTGAATTAAATATATGATTATTATAATCTATACTACTATTATTATAAAAGGGGCTTGAATTTCCTTCCACATGAAATCATGACCATCCATTTTAATTAATTTTAATTATTCAAATCAAATCGTAACCTTTCATTTTAATTATTATAATTATAATTAATTAATTTGTATTTAATTAAGAAAATTGACGCCGCTAAAGATTCCGCCACCTATTAAATGCAATTAATTAAAAATTGTAAGCTAATTAATGGATTTAAACATATAATAAAATATCATTTAAGAAAATGAATGTCCAGTTAACCCTCCGTTTCGGCATTTCCCATTTGTGACCGATGCGATTCTGCCCTTTATCCAACTCCAACCACACTTAAATTCAACTGTAATAATATATCATTTAAGTAAATAAATGTCCAGTTAACCCTCTGTTTTGGCGTTTCCCATTCGCGACCGATGTGATTCTTCCCTTTCGCCAACTGCAACCGGACTTAAATCTAACCGTATATTCCACACCATTTGTATTCCTACTATTCCCCATTCTTATTCCTCAATATTGACGGTGCATTCTTCACACAACCGGCTTTGCAACCGACACGCAGCAGTAACTCTCTCGCATGGGAACCTGCCTGGCCTCCCTTTGCTAAAACTGTGAGCTTCGTTCTTCTTCTTCTTCTATTGTGACATTTTCCTTAATCGGTATTCCTTTTCTCCGTCGGCCATCTTCTTCTTCTTCTTCTTCTATTGCAAGATCTTCCTTAAAGCATTTAATGATTATTCTTCTTCTCCAAGAAGCATTTTCAAAGGGTTTCTTTGGCTCTCTTTTTCATTAAAAAAAAAAGGCAAGACACAACTGACGGAACAAATTTTTTTCTTCCTGCTCACGCATAGGTAAAGAGATTGGCTTGGGGCACTTCTCTTAGGTAAGGGGAAGCTAGAGAACTGCTCTTTAAAGCATTTAATGGTTATTCTTCTTCTTCGCCGAGCATTTTCAAAGGGTTTCTTTGGCTCTCTTTTTCATTAAAAATAAAAAAATGGCAAGACATAACTGACATGATCATTTTTTTTCTTCCTGCTCACGCACAGGTACAGAGATTGGTTTGGGGCACTTCTCTTAGGTAAGGGAAAACCAGACTAAACCTGACATCGGAACTGCACCATTGCTGATTTTAACCAATTTTTTTCTTCTTGCTCACGCACAAGTAAAGAGATTGGTTTGGGGCACTTCTCTTAGGTAAGGGGAAGCTAGAGAACTGCTCTTTAAAGCATTTAATGGTTATTTTTCTTCTCCGCCGAGCATTTTCAAAGGGTTTCTTTGGCTCTCTTTTTCATTAAAAAAAAAAAAAAAAAGGGAAAAACATAACTGACGGGACCAATTTGTTTTCTTCCTGCTCATGCACAGGTAAAGAGATTGGTTTGGGGCACTTTTCTTAGGTAAGGGGAAGCCAGACTAAACCTGACATCGGAAGTGCACCATTGCTGATTTGATGGCCTGTTAAATATTTTTTTTTATCTTTTTTGTGTCGCTTGTATGTAGCCAATAATGTAGCCTCATACCTGTATAAATATAAAATTGATTATTGAATAAAGTGTTTTTTTAAGTTGAATTTTATTTTTCTATTTTGATAAATCAAATTCTGTAATTCATGTGGTGGTTCACACTTTCTTTTTTTAGTTTTATGTTGGAATAACTTCGACCAGTCATCCAATGCAAGAACTACATCAAGTTCTCTCTTCCAGGCAAGGTCAAAATCCTAGCTACTTAATTGTTGTGTACTTTATTACAAGTGTATGGAAGATTTATTATTTTCATTTTTTACCTGAATTTGTATTACTGTAAGAAGGAATTTATGTGAATAGGATAAAAGAGGGTACAATGTGATTGAGAATGTTCTGTTGAGTTAGAAATAATATTTGTATTGAATTTGATAATAAAGGCATATAAATCCCCTCCATTTTGTAGTTTGATTAATAACATATGATACAACAAATGTATTGTCTTTCATAATAATCAACATTGCTCTATTATTGGATTTGGTGATGACTCTATAATGTGAACCACCACATGAATTATAGAATTCTATAATTCATGTGGTGTTAGAAGATATAGAACAACTTGACTTCTATTTCATAGATTACACACCTTCTAATTACATCTAACTTTTAATTTTTTTAGCTCTCCTGAAAATTCTTCGGTCATCCTTATTTGGGCTGAAGACCCCTCTTTGTATCAAAAGTTAAAATTCTACTTTATCTTTTTTGGTTGCTACATTGCACCAATGCTATATTACTCATCCACGGAGCCATCTCTTTTTAGATTATATTTACTGTGATATAATACATGAAGGTTTAGCTAAGATGAATATTTATAGAAGAGAATAATATAAACTTTGAAACTCTTATTTTAACTTGCAAGTAAAAGTGCCCTCAGTTAAGTTATTATTTTTCATTGAAAATCATATTTCAATTTCTTTTCTATTGGTATTTTTTTTTAATACTTGACACTAATTTTTGAGAAACTCTTTTTTGAAGAACTTTATCTGCAGATGCTTGTGAAAGTTTTAGCTCACCACTTTGAGTCCAAGTTGTTGTCGTTAGATGTATCAGATTTTGCACTTGAGGCAAGTGAATGCTGCTATCCTTATTCTTGCATATTTATCACATATTGATTTACTTTATTGTTAATTTAGATCCAAAGCAAATATGGATTTGCAATCAAAGATTTTATAAGTCTTCAATAACTTATCTATATTATTATAGCTGAACTGAGTATGCAATGTTTTAGTTGCATCAATAGGATAAAATTAATTCCTTTTCTATGTTTTATGGTTTTTTATATATGCTGATAATATTCTTGTCAGACATCTATATACATGGATTTTTAATTCTTATGCATAATCTTAATGATAAAGTTTTTTGTAAATATGATTAATCTATAATAATTTTTTTTTTCATATTTATTCGTGCGCACTTAGTGCATATGCATTTATACTAACCTATTGTTCTTACGTCTTTCTTCAGTACTCAAAGTATCCAAGTAGCATAGTAGCATTATCCTTTACCAACGATGGTCGTCTGTTAGCCATTGCATTCAGTTACACTTCTTAAGAGGGAGATATATCCTAAGCTAAAAAATAATGCTTATAATTTCTAATTTATCTTCTCATAATTTGCACCATGTTGTTTAACACTGCTCTATTTTTTAATGTGTAGTCATGAACAAGATGCTATCTATCTTTGGAATATTAATGAAGTTGAAGTCAAGCCAAAGTCTAAAACAATTCCTATTGATGTGCTTCCCTATAATTGAAAACTCATAAATTTTCTTCCTTGCACATTTTTCTTCTACGCATCAAATTTTCTCTTAGATGTAGTTTTCATGAGCTCTCCCTCTTTATCTTCCATGAAGCAATAGACATCAATATCTATATAATAGTTATATTAATAAAATTAAATATTAATTGTGATTCTCACCAATATGTCGATGCACATATAAAGCTAACTTGATTTACACTTTCTGTATTTATGATATTGGATATGTAGAAAAATTTTCTTATTACTTTTCCTCCGGTTGGTATTTGTTTTTATGTAATAGAGGTTGTAACGTAATAGTTGTTTTATTATATTTTTTCTACGTCAACAGCATGAACATCAACAATTCACACAAGAAGAATCTGTTTTAACCCTAAGAAGCCCCTTTTCTTCTACGTCAATCTTGCTAAGGTATAGCATCGCCGATAACCTCCTTCGATCTCGTCATTATTATAGAATTATGTATTGTTTGATATGTTTCTTTTTTATTCCTTGTTTCTTTGAAGTCAGCTCATTATTTCTATTGAGTGTGTAGAGTTGTTATTGTATTCTTTGGCATCCTATTTTTTAGTGTTTTGACAAAAGAGAGTTTTTGGTAGATAATTTGTGTTAAATCTATATGTTTTAGTAACCGTTATGGTTGCAACGCATGCCTCTTTAAATTATATTTGTTTTTATTAATTGTGATTCTACAATAGATTCTTATATTTTATTTAATTTAATTGTTTACTTATTTAAAGGTATACGCAGTACAGTGAAATTGAGCTTTCTGCTTTGGAATGATTGATTGTTTCCTCCTCCGCTTTGTGAAAGTGAGAAATGCATCTGTTTTGTGGGGCCACTGTTAATTTAATTTTGTTTTCTCATTTTTCTTAATTTTGCTGAAGTTATTTTGTAAGGAATTTTTGAATTCTTTAACTTATTGCAATTTACTTTCTTTCAATAGAATGATCATATCAATGGTTATATCAATTGAGTCAATAGTTTTCTTTCTGATGATTTTAACTTATTGTAATTTAATTTCATTATTTGTATTTTTTCTTACATATAAGTCTTTGATGGGATACAAAATGAGCATATACGTGAAAAGATTGGAGTAGCTCCAGTAGAAGATAAGATTAGAGAGAGTCGTCTTAGATGGTTTGGTCACATAAAACAGTGGCATTCCGATAACCCAGTTAAGAAAGTAGAGGTATTAGATTTGACTTATATTAAGAAAGGCAGATGAAGACCTAAAAAGACTTGGTTAGAAAATATTAGAAATGACCTTTCTTTATTAGATTTAAATAAGAATTTAACTTTTAACATGACACAATGGAGAAAAAAGATTCATGTAGCCGACCCCACGTAGTGGGACAAAGGCTTGATGTTGTTGTTGTTATTGTATGTAAGCCTTTGATAATTGATTTAGTATTGAATTTTAAAATAATATTAATATATTTCTCCACTATGATTTTAACGGAAATATCTATTTTTTCATTAATGTAATTAATAACTATAATTATTTATACTAATGAATTTAATAATTTTTTCACAATAATAATATAAATAATATAATTTTTTATTGTTAAAATTTTATTCACGTGCATTTAATGCATGTGCAACAAAACTAGTTTCAACAATCTCATATGTCTTTATTATTTCATATGAGCTATTGTCATGAGTGAAAGTAAGAAGTTATATAAATCATACAAAGCAAAACTTCCAAGTGATGTGGGACTAAACCATACAAAGCAAAAAGTCACCTTTAGTTTCATATACACACTATACAACTTATTTTTTTTAACGATTTTAAATTAATTTTTATAATATGAATACTATTTATTTTTTTTAGTTGATAATATTTTTGTTTTTAGTTGATAATATTTATTTTTTATCTATTTATTTTTTAATATTTTTTATTATATATACTATAAAGTTTATGTGAATTCTACATTAATAGCTCTTTTCATGAGTAAAAATTATATGATATAAATTATAATATAAACAATTAATTTTTATAATTTGAATAATATTTAATTTTTGTAGTTTTTTTGAAAAATTTTTATTTTATTTTTTTGATTAATAATATTTAATTTTTATCAGATGAAATACTGTTATGTTAAAAATTTGCAAAGTTTCTATTTTTCATCTTTAAAAATCTTTTATGTTACTGAATGAAATACTTTTATATTAAAATATTTAATTATATTTATAATTTTATATTGTGAGTTTTTAAATAATTTATATTTATAAATTAAATTTAAATATGTAATATAAATTAGCAATAATTTATATTAAATTATATGTTATTATATTTCTTTATTCAGTTAATTTTATTAATTTTTTATAATAATATTATTATTTATTACGTCATCCGGTTCATTGTCCGGTCCGATTTTCAGAACCTTGGTATAAAATGATATGTATGTAAATCCATATATATTTTTTAATTGTCAATATGTTCATCAATTTTTTTTTATAATGCAGCTGCTGTATTTATTTTTCTCTTAGGAATGCATTTTTTATAAAGGGAATTAATTGGTCAACATCAAAATGTTATTTATCGTAGTAGCCAAAAATTTTTGCCATGGAACACATATTTCAAATAATTGTTTTAAAATTTAAATTACATTGCCGAATAATTTCAGAGAAGTTAATAAAATTTAATTATTGCCTTATCAAACGGTTCCCACAATTTAATTATATAGGATTTACTAAATTTAACACTAGGATTAATTAAATCCTTAAATCGTACGCGTTGCCGTTGCTCTGGGGCTCTTTATCTCCCTTTTTCTTCTCTAGATATCTGCGCCTTCTCTCTTTCTTGTTCAATCGATTCTTTTATCCCCGGTCCTAGAAGTCAAGTGCTGTGATTTTGCACGCTGCACTCCATCAAATTCGAGAATTTGTGCTACGGGCTGCAATATGAACTTGAAAAGAGCTCTAACTCCTTTTCTCCGTGGCTTTGTTGAACTTTATTACGGAGATTTGCGATGCAAGTCCAGCTACTGGTGCGAATTTGAGCGTTACGGATTCTCAGAGACCAGCAAAGGTTCGATAAGATTTTCCTGTCAAAAGATTTGTTTTTTTCCCCTTATTGCCTTTATCTCTTTTTAATTCCATATGTGTCTCTAGATGTCTCTGAATTCTCTAGCCGATTTGGGGGACGCACGAATGACTTGATTAAATTTGCTACAAAAAACGTTTGCCCTGCCGTTGTCTATGTCTCTCATGAAAAGGGTACACATTCTTATGGCCGAAGCTCTCCACTCTGTAGCATATTTTCTACCTCATATTCATTTTTCCTGTTGCTTGTAGGAATTGGAGGATCTGGAATCATCATAGATTCCGATGGCACGGTCTTGACCCGCGCTTGTACTGGTTTTTCTCTGGATTCTAGAAGCAAGGTTAGCTTTTTGCACTATTCCTTCGATTTCAAGAATAATCAATTGCTCAAAGTATTTTGGAGAGATGTTTGAGTTTGGTTGGTTAAGAAAAATCTCTCTCTCTCTCTCTCTCTCTCTCTCTCTCTCTTGTTTTTATTTTGCTCCTTAATCACTTATTCTCATGTCAATAGTTGCATACCTATTTCATTCCACACAAACACTTTTCTTCTTCTGCTTAATAGTACCATATCATTTTATTTTAAACGGCCTTCGCTACTCAGCAACTACAAGACTAAGGCTTCATTTGGGACGGCTTTCTTATTGCTTCTTAAAGCGGCTTTCTAGTACAAAAATTTAATTTTTTTTATAGAAAGCCGCTTTAAGAAGCAGGAAGAAAATTGTCTCAAACGAAGCCTAAATCTTTCATCTATGGCATGAGCAATAAGGATTAAACACTTTTCTCCCCTAATATGAACATCTAGTTGTTTTTTTATTTTGTGTTTTTTTTTTTTAAATTTTTTATCATAAGCGACTTATAAAATGTTAGAATGCAAAAGGTTTGATCCCTTATTGTATTACGTATTGTTCCTTATATCTGTAACACAAGATTGTTAAATATTGTCTCTCTTTGAAGTTCAATGTTGATCTTAAATTTTACACTACATAACAATATTTAGTTTTCAATTAGTGATTATATTCTAGTAATTAAGGATGCTTGATTCCTTATATTTCATTCTACATATTGCTCATTATATTATTAACATCGGTTGCTCAATATGTTTATTTTTGAATAAAAAAACAGATTAATATCAATCTACATGATGGAAGAGAATTTTCAGGAACTATTCTGGAGTCCAATGAGGATCATCATCTTACTCTTTTAAAGATACAATCAGAATCTCCCTTACCAACAACAACATTTGATTATTCGAAAGATTATAACGGAAGCAGATTGATTACTTTTCAACGTCTATTAAGAAGAAGAGCTTACCCAAGGTACTATTGAAGAATGAAGTATTATTCACATTTGCGCTATATATTGCTAAGAAGGACGATGAATCTTGTCTATACGTTCAACTTCTATATGTAAATTGATTTGATCATTGGCACACTAATTGGTACAATGCATACATAGTTTATCATCTATTGCTTATATCCCAAAATCTCTAATAAAATTTTCACTTTTGTATTGATGCTTGATGATATATTTGTTCCATTTTTTAATTAATCTATTTCTTTACCACATGCAGACCTTCAAGTCAAAATGAATTAGATAATGAGGTAAAGTTTTTTAAATAACTTTGTGTTTTCTTTTTTAAATTTTTAAAATTTTTTGTTTCTTTTGGTTTATTTTTATATTTCATTTATTCATAAGTGAGGTAAAATTTTCACTCTACATATTGCTCATTATATTATTAACATCAATTGCTCAATATTGTTTATTTTTGAATAAAAAACAGATTATTATCAGTCCACATGATGGCATAGAATTTTTAGAAACTTTTTTGGAGTCCAATGAGGATCATGATCTTACTCTTTTAAAGGTAAATTTTTATATTTCATTTATTTAACTAATATATTTTTATAGCACTCCAGATTGGTTTGTTTTCACAAAAAAATAGACATGAGATAACAAATCAAGTCTCCCTTCATTTTCCAATTAAGTTTCATACAGTAACATTATCTTGTTGATCCAATTGATTTTCCTTTATCGAGAGCATAATGTTATCTCCCTTCAAATGATTTTCTTTAACAATATTATGCATTCATCTAATTGCACTCATCTTATTTCTCTTTCATCTTGTTGTTTTAAACCATCACCATATCATTAAATTAATTAGAAATGGTTTATCTTGCATATAGTATTACTTTAAAATAGATTTTTGTTAACTTAAGCTGCCAGCTACCTTTTTTTTTTAAATTTAAACTATTAGCTACTTTGTTTATGTGTACTATCTTCGTGTGTTAATAATAAAAGCAATATATTAATGTTTTGTTGAGCTAGCTACCTCTTCTATCTAATTCAATTCAATGTAGGTTTTGTGCATAGGCTCTATGTTATCAATAATTTATTGATAATTGTATTTGCTTAACAAGTATTTTAATTGAATAATTCTATTTTCAGGGCAACTTAAGGCTGTCAGATGAAGAACTCATGTCTAAAATTGATATTTACAATTTTCATTTGGTAAATTTTAATTCCTTTTATGTATTATTCTAATTCGAGCATTATTTTTTGAGAGATTTCTTTTGTAGTCTTATAATTTTATATGGTATTCTCTTCATTATACATGTTAGCCGTATAAGCATATATGTCCATTTTTTTTGCTAATGGACAATAGTGTTTCCTAATACTTATTGATCATGCTAAAGATACGTAACTATTCTTTGGATTAGAATGTGTAGAAGAGGTAATATAAGAAAATTCTATTCAAATTTTTTATACTTATGCTAACTGCCACTTCTATCAAGAACATCATATAAAGGACTTCTAGATTCATAAGAGCATCCATTCTAATCCATTCGTTTACACCCTCATCTCTTAAGCCTTTATTTACAAATAGACTTGGGTCTTTCTCTTAATCCATGTAACACATATTATGGACCATCTTTTAAAACCTTTATTGAATTTACATATTGTTGAAAGATATGATTATTTGTTTTTATTGAATAACATGCCTACTACCACAAAAAGTAGGCTTTGCTTGTCGATGTGGTCCTGCTCCTTGCCAAAGCTTCCCATATTCACAAACGTACAACAACCAATTAAAATTTTCTCTTCTATGACCCATTGATCCATGCATAGCACTTCAAATTCTCATGAAGGACTACCATTAACCTCAACCCTGTTTTTTCCTGTTATTGCTTCACTTTCCAAGATGCCTTGTAGGAAATTTTGTATAAACCACATTGCTTTTTTTATGCTAATGCAATAATAAAAACTTCTCAATTTTTTGTCTTTTCTATTCTTTTTTACTTTTTATTAATAATATTCGAGAGGAAAAAATGATCTCTAAATTGTTGTCCTTTCCTTATGTATCACCTTAATCATAGGTTGCAATCCTTCTCTTCGAACCTACCATGTTTTTTCCTTTATGTTCAAAGTTGTCAACTTCACCTTCATTTGAATATTTATTGATTTGAAGCCCAAAGGAAAATAATCCCATTTAACTCACCAATCTGATTGGATGGAGATAATTTTTTTAGTAATCCCAATCAGTTTGAATGTGCATTTAGGGGGAGACAAAATTGACTATCTTACTGGAGATGTAAAGTGATTGACTTGAAAGATCCCAATTATGCCAAATGGGATGCGAAGAACTCTTTGTTAATTGCCTGATTAGTTAATTTCATGATCAAAGAGATAAGTGTAAACTATCTCTATTATTCTACTAGTAAAGATTAGTGGGACAATATCTCACATATGTACTACAATTTTGAGAACCAATCTCTAGTGTATGAACTAACTTTATGACTTGGAGATTTGCCAAGGTGAGGATTATGTAATAAATTACTTTAATTCTCTTAAAAGAACTTGACAATACGTAGACTTATTCAATGATTACGAGTGCAAATAAACTGAGAACTATAAGAATTGGACATATCATCAATTTGATTTAAAAACACATTTCTTAATGGACACTTGGAGAATTATACATGAATCTTCATCCAAGATTTGAAGGAAATCTACGAAAGGAAAAAAAAAGTACGTAAGCTTAATAAAATTTTGTATTGGCTAAGTGATCACCTAGAACATAGTTTGAAAGATTTCGCATTGTTGCTAGTAGACATAATTTGTAACAAAATAAAGCAAATCATGCCTTATTTTTTGAGCATTCCAATGAAGGTAAAGTATCCATTTTTAATATTTATATTGATGATATAATCATAACTGGAGATAATTTCACAAAAAAAATTTAGCTCGTAGTGAATTTAAGGGCTTGGGAAAGCTTATGTGTTTTTCTGGCTTGCAGCTTGCCTGATCCTGCAAGGATATTGTCATCACAACGAAAATATATTCTTGTTTTTCTTTAAAAATACAAGAAGAATTAGTTTTAAAGTTGCATAAACTCTAATCGTGCCCAATTTAAAATTAAAACCTGTTGTTAAACCATAAATGTTATTAAGATTACTAAAAAATTTGGTCTACTTAGACCATAATTGGCCATACATAGGTTATGTTGAAGTACGATAATAAAAGGCATGCCCGAAGGCCCGCATCATCGCAATTTTAATAAAATGCCATGATGTTTGTCCTCATCTTAGTTTGATGAGTTATATATCTTGGTGGGGCATAAGCCCACCTCAGCTTAATTTGAAAAAGAAAATTCCATGAGGCTTATGCCTCACCTTCACTTGATGAGGTGTATGCCTCCATAGTGAGGTGTGTTTATGCACAATTTGTAAGAGGCATATGCCTAAAAAATTATGGTTTGTGATTTAAAATTTTAATTTATAAATTTGATATATAAAATACATCTTATTTTATTACTTCTCTACACATAAATCTTAAACAAATTGAATCGAATGTTATAATTGCATGGACTCTTTCATATCCACCTGCATTATGCACTCACAATCAATATTGCTCACATGCACTTGTAGGTTATACTGAGGATGAGAGAGGAAACAAAGTAATAATAATGTTGATTTTAGTGAAGAACACTAAGTGATGATGTTTGGGATATTTTTGACTTCATAAATTACAATCTTAATGACATAGACTACTTATTAGAGCTGATGATATTCTTCTTGTTCATATGATTAATGAGAGAACCAAATAAAAACTTGAATTATGGAATTCAACCTTAGAGTGCAAAGCTTTTCTTTTGGGTAGATCTAAAACCGAATATATGGAGTGTAATATTAGTAATTATAGATCAAGTAGTTGGATTGTGACATTGGGTGATCAAGTCATTAAAAAGTGTGAATGTTTTAGATATCTAAGGTATATTGTTCAAAGTAATGGTGAAATAGATGGAGATATTATTATCAGAATAATAGTTGGATGATTGAAGTGGAGGAATGCATCATGTCTATTGTGTGATAGAACATTTACCCCTCCAACTTAAGGGAAAATTTTATAAGATGATAGAGAGACCAACAATGCTTTATGACGCAGAATATTGGCCATTAAAAGAGAAGTATAAAATCAAGTTAAGTGTTGTATAGATGATCAGGATGCTTAGTTAAGTGTTGTATAAACGAGGATGCCAATAAGTTGTTATTTTATATTTTTATTAATTTAATGGTTTAATTCATAGGCTTATCTCATCTTACGAACAAAAAATGGCTCAATAATTAATTATGAAATTTTAAAGTTTTGTAGTGACAATAAAGCTGCAATTTCTGTACCATATATTATTATCCTACAGTGTAGAGCAAAATATTTAGAAGGACAAACATTTTATGAAGGAGAAAATTGATAGTGGTGTGATATGTATGACCTACATACCTATAATAAAATCAAATTTCTAATACCCTCACTAAAGGATTTGCTACACCTCAGTTGAATTACTAATTAGCAAGATTCCCATGAGCAATTTCTTCATGTCAACTTGAGGGAAAGCATTGAATAATACACCTACTACTAAAATAAGTAGGCTTCTATACTTGATGTGGACCCACTCCTTGTCAAAGTTTCCAAAACCGATAGGCCTATCCCAGCCAATTAAAAGAATCTCTTTTATACCCATGAATTCGTGCATGTTGCCTCAAATTCTCGCTTAAGTGCTTCCATTAGCTAATGCTAAATTCTTTCATAGTATTTTTTTCCTTATATCTCTTGTAGAAAAATTTAGATAATCATCCAGCTTTTGTACATTACCAAGTGAATACGAACTACAACAGTTATTTATATCTTTTCTATTCTTTTCCAAAATTTTATTTTCAATATATTGTTGTTAAGCATTAAACTTGTGAATCTTTGTAATATTTGCTATTTTTTTATGCACACAAATGTTTAGCATTTAATATTTCGTTAAAAGTCAAACTATCATTGAGCGTTGAAACCTCCGAGGAGATGTGAAACAAGTGGAAAATTGCTAAGGAGTATGTTGACCTCTGTATGAAGAACAAGAAAAAGAGAGAAAAGACAAAAAAAAAAAAAAAACCAGCATACATACCTTGCATCCATTGGATCCATGAACCCTGCCGAAATCCCGCTCAAATCTCGCTGAATCACTGTACACTCGGCGTCGTTCGCGTCTCCTCGCGGGATTCCCGTCTGTGGCTCCTCGATCGCTGCTATCAAACGCCTTTAAAAGCAGACCGAACTCCCACACAAAAGGCAGCAACTCTCAAACCATCGCAAGCATCTCCCGACCCGGTTCCGCCTCTTACTCCAGCCTCTCCCCTTCGACAACATTCTCGGCCTGTTGGAGCGAAAGTTACGACGTTTTGGTCGGAAGCAGGGAAGGGAGCTCACAAGCAGTGAAGGTAACTTCCTCCATTTCTCCTCCAACCAAGCCGACTCCTCTACTCAGTCTCGCCCGGTCATCCGATCCCGTCGATCCACACAGAGAGAGAGAGAGAGAGAGAGAGAGAGAGAGAGAGAGAGAGAGAGAGAGAGAGAGAGAGAGAGAGAGAGAACTCCACCTTGCGGCCGAACTCTCCCAGCCGTGAGACCAGCAGCCAATGCCAAGATCGTCCCTGCCTTGGCCGAATCCCCCCTGCTGCCATCTACCCGTCTTCTCTGCCGACCGAGCTTCCACATCCCTTCCTCTCCAATAGAAGCTGCCCTCTTCATCTCTGTTCCGACGCCAAAGCTAGTCGCCCCTACCTGTAGCAACCTTCTCTTCTAGATCCGATGACCCAGACGTCCGATCCCTCTTCCCGATCCACCCAACAGAGCCGAAACCCCTTGCCCTTGCCGACCTCCCTTTAGCTATTTAGGTATATTTTATTTTATCTCATTTTATTATATTTAATTATTAGTTATTCTAATTATTATCATTAATTATAGTTAATTTTAATTAGATCATTATAATTAATCTTATTAATTATAATTAATTTAATTAGAATTAATTTTAATTAATCATAGTTTATAAACTTTAATTAATTACTTAATTATAATTTATTAAAATTAATTAATTAAATTAGTTATAATTAATTAAAAGTTGATTATAACTTATTTTAATTAATTTTAATAAAATATAATTAATTATTTTAATTAATTATAATTAAATAGATAATTAATTAAAGATAATTATAATTATAATTAATTATTTATAATTAATTTTAATTATAATTTAAAAAAAAAAAAAATCCTCCCTCTTGCCTCGATCCACGTAGCAACTTTGTCGACCCCGCGCAGGTATAACCGATTTACTTTAAAACTTTGAAAACTCGTTCTCGGCGCCGGCAACGCGAGGAACAGCCACCCATGCAGGCTTTTCTCTAGCGTGGTGGGAGAAAATTCGCTATGATGCTAGCGGCGAGGCGGGCGATCTCCTAAAGTCCTGTTTTCGGTGTTTGCGGCGTGCCGAGTGACCCCCTATGCACGCTTTTCTCTAGTGTGGTGAGAGGGAACTCGGTTTGGCGCTTACAGTGAGGCATACGAGCCTTGTGCGTGCTTTTCTTAGCACGGCGGGGTAAAAATTTAAGTACCCGTACGCGGATCTGTACTTGCGGGGAAAGCAAACTGTGTTCTTTCAAAACAGGCACATTTGAAGACCCATGCACGCCTTTCTATGGCGTTGTGGGGTTGAAGACTTTACACGGCCGTGGTGTCCTCGAAAGAGGGCATCTACCATGCACACTTTTCTCTAGCGTGGTGGGAAAGACGTAGTTTTTCGTAGTTTTCCCTAAACAGGGGAGATGCCAGAATGCTGCCGAAATTTCGGGTGAAAATATGACTATACTCGGACCTATTTTAACTCAGAAGGACATGTAAGAACTTTGAACATCAACTGAACTAAATCAAATAATTTGAAATATGAGATGGGATCAAATGATGTTGAACATTCAAACTCTAATAAAAGGGATAACAAGAAATGTGTTGTGGACTTGAATTGAACTCAAGTTGAACTGAACATTGAGCAAGACTACAGAAGACTTGAACTTGAATTGAGTTTGAACCCAAGTAGACCGCAAGGAGCTTAAACATGAACTTGAACTCAGAACGGACTTGGATCGAACTTGGACTGGATAGTCAACAAGAGCTTAATTTGAATGATGATACTAACAACTCAAATGAATCAAGGGGAGGCTTGAGCTTTTAAAGACAGCAAGGGACTCAACTGAACTGCAAAAAGACTTGAATGAAATGACAAGAGAACTTAGACAAATAACAGAAGACCACTTGGACCTAACTTGAGCAAAATTTGGACAAACAAGGGACTCGATTTGGAGAATGAACTGAACATAGAATTGAGACTAAATCAAATTTAAATGAACTCAAATATAAATGAAATCAAGCATGAATTGGGACTCACAACAAGTGGCAATAAATTGGGTTCAAACTGAACTCAATTCGGAACAAAATTCAGACCGTAGTAGACTTGACATTGAAAATTTGGACTCAAATGAATGAACTATAAAAACCACAGGGGACTCTGATTTGGATTTCAGTTTGAACAACAGAACAGAGGGCTTTGACTTAACTATAACATCAAGTGAACAAGACCTAGACAAGAAAACTTGGATTGAACTCAAATGACTTTGAGTTTATTTGAACAACTTGAATATGCAACTGAACTTGCACTACAAGGAACTGAACTTTAGAATTGACAAAAATGAGATCGAAACAAAAGTACTGAAATCAAGAGATAATTTTTAGCAAACAAATATAGAACTCATGTTGAGTAAGTTTTTGCATAAAATCCTCAATGAACATTACAAGTCATCCATGAATAATGTGACTAGTAAACAACACTCATACTCATCCAACAAATATTGGGATATCCCTATAACCTACTAGGGGTCAGGATACTTCTACAACTAACAAATCAAACTACTAGTAAGTATCTCAGTCTCCTACAAGCATTAAAGACTGATACACAATGGACATACTAATTCGTCAACCAATGTGTACAATGAAGCCAGGGATCCATCACAGATACTAACATATTTGTAAGTGAGGGCCATCAATAGAGGATGAGTATTGCAGTGTCCAAAAAAAAATTGACATTAGTCTACACATTAACATCTGCATTTGTCCCTACGAGCATTGGAACATGTACAAGCGGTGTAGAAAGTCACCAATCAATACACACAGAAAAGCTATTGACGAAGGTAGGAGTTCGCCAATCAACAATGGAAATATATGTGATAGATGCATCTGCAAGCAACCATAACTTGCAGTGAATACCAGAGCTCCCTTCCAATTAATGGAAACCATCTCGTAGACGAATATAGTAGTTGCCTACAAATATTAAATGTCAAAATACAACGAGCATGATAATCTGCCGATGAAGGTGATGATTTACTAGCTGATATACAAGAAGGTGCTGACAATGAATATTGCTCAATCAATAATCAATGATAAGTCATAGACGAGTGCATCAACTCACATACAAATGACAACAGAAGACGTGCTGTAAATATGTTGAATTTCCAGTATATATGGATACTCATGTAGAGTGTCATTTGCAAGGATATAAGATCTACAACATACAGTTTCTCTACCAATTCAAATGTACACACTACAACCACATATAGCAATAGCGGATGTATGGTAAGAAGATCCAAGAGCGTAGCCAAATGCATGAAGAATACAACAAATATAAATATACAGTACCTACGAGCTGCCGTAGGAGACCCATTATACATCATATGTTTCCTACAAGAAGATGCAAGGAGAACTATTGCAGGTACAAACATTTATTGGCAGTGACAGAAGAAACGCCATCGGATCTGCAACATTCGTACAACTAGACAAAAGGCGTCTACGAGCTTCCAAGTCAAATGCTGCATTCGTCCCCCGCACATGCACCTTAGTTTGTATACACATAGGAACACAAAAGGGATAGGTGCAATCAAACACCAGCATGGGCCCCGGCGAGCGTGTTATTGGTACGCACGTGACATCTAGGGATGCTGCGCAGGTCAATAAATTTGAACCCGATCCTCCTAAGTAGGTAAATAGGAGTTGACAAGGTTCATCAAATAATTATAAAATGCCCCCAAACACCCGCATGGGCCCCGACGAGCGTATTATTGGTACACACGTGACGTCTAGGGATGCTGCGCGGGTCAACAAATAAACCCGAGTTCGAGCCCGATCTTCTAATACGAGTGGATAGGAGTTGACACGGCTCGAACTATACAACAAATATTCAGTCATGATGGTAACTGAAATATTTGTTTTACAGTTTATATTAGGCCTTCGAAGCCTCTGACAAAAGAAAATTCACTTACAAAGGCACAAAGCCTACGAAACCTGATCCTCTATTGACCGTTCGATAGAGTTGACAAGGTTCAATCAACAATAGCAAATGACCCCTTTCTATCCCGATGATGGCCGTGTTGAATGCAAATCTCAACCGGAGGGGTTCACAAATATTTTCAAATGCCACCCAACCTCTCATAAAATCCGAAATTCCAAATCCCAAACTCCGAAAATATTTAAAATTGAAATCCAATCATCAAACGCTTAAAGCAAAACCCATCCACCCTCCGCAACAGTTTATCGAGGTGGACAAATTAAAATATACTTCAGCTCACATAGAGCTAATGCCTAGTCAAAAATATTACTAGGATCCATTCTCAAACAATCTCCTGCCAGCAAGGACGTGGTACGAGTCCTCTAATCGACAGTTTTGCCGCCAAATGGCATGCAGGATAAACGGTTGTGACTCGGGGCCCTCTGAACCAGGTGGTCGCCGCCAAATGACACCATTATATTATGGTTAAGGCCGAGCCCGTATGCTCCCCAATGGCATCAAATCCTTGAGATATGAATCAATAGGATATGATTGATATGGCACAAAGCCCTCTATTAGCTAAGGTGGATTCAAATTTGTCCCCTTAGGCAAATACCCACCCCGGATCTACAAGGTGCCCTTGGACGAATCAACCCATGGCTGCCGACAAGGTTCCTTTTGTCAGGTTGGGTCGACTACCTCCTCTGACTAAGTAGACCAGGGACTACGATGGCCCAGGATGACGGAATCATGGGATCTTGATCGGGTCCATCATCGATTCCCCCACTATCCACTTTAAGTGCAAGATGGTGAAATTTCTGATTTTAAATATCAAATCTTCAAATCCTCAAACCTTCAACCCACGCTGCTACTATATGCCAATGCACGTATCTTTACGTATCTGATTGACGACTAGCCTTAATCGAAAGTTCTCTCTCGTTACCGGGAGGGGTAATTAACTATAGGGGCTTGCGCCTATAGGAAACCAGAACTCAGATCATAAAGTCCTCGCAAAATGAGGGCGAAATCTCTGGGTAGTGTCTTATCTACAAACCCATCTGCCTTCCAAAATTTACCCCGGAACCTAATTCCGTTAAAACCCCCTCAGAAAGCATAAAGCGGGCGGAGGCGGGGCCGAATTTTCGGAGCCCACAGAGTAAGCTTTTAAACCTTCAAGAAGATATGAATGGAATAATCAGGTTGAAATCACTCTTGATTTAATTATTAGAACCATAGTTTTTGTAGAAGAATTAGACTCATAACCTTTTTTAAAATACGTAAGTAACATTATATGAAAAGTATAAAGTGAGAACTCAATGACTTGATGAGGCTTTTGGAGTGCTCACATAGCTTTGCTAATTGCACCAAGCTAAAAGAGAGGAGTGGAGAGGAAATTATGATAGAGAAAAATTACACTTGAGAAGAAAATTTTGTTTACATTAGTAGCATTAGATGAAAATAAAAAAATGAGAATTAAATGGCATTGGGGCATGTGTGAGTATTTTGATGAATGATCCATATAGTATTCAAGATGTCATTAAGATGTAGTCACCAACCTATGGGGGGTTAGGGGGGTTGAATTCTATTGATGAACAAAATGACAGAATCCTTAGTGAACCATAGTTTGTGCTGTAGCATAGGAGATAAGTAGACTGCCTAGAATCAATGAAATGACCTATTGTTCAAGTGTTGTAACCCTTAAATGATCTCAATGACAGGTATTTATAACAGTACAAGACTTTAAATCATGGTTGTAATGATATTATAAAATCATTCTCACGAGACTTTAATGAGTGGTCATTATGTTTCTTGTCATATGTTGAAGAACCAAATCATGGATTTGAATTTATTTGTATAGTGCGAAAAGTAGTTGTGGCATTAGCGAGATTGATAGTTAAGGTATTCTAGATTAGGGTGGAGAGTAAATGTCTTGAATACTTGCAACATGCTAACAACTTGGGATACCTTTGAAGTAGAGAATGTGTTGACAAGGGAAATGCATTCCTTGTTGTGGCAAAAAAGTGTTGTATACATTAGTAACAAACCCTAGTTTTTTTTTAAATGCTCTAGTGCACTGGATTTTTTAGGATTTGTCTCAAATGCTTGGTGGTTGAGTTAGAGGTATGCTAACGAAGAATTAAGCTCCAAGAAATGTTTTGAGTGCTGGACTAAGATGTACACACATAGACACGGCAACACATATATGACATGACATGGGCACGAGACACGTCAATTATTAAAAATATAGGACACGGATCCTGGTTGGACACGGTATTTTAATTTTATATTTTAAAAATAGTGTATAAAATTGAATAAGTATAATATTAAAAATAATTTAGAAATAATTAGTCATTTAACTAGAATTTATGCTTAAAATGATTAATATTAGGATGTCGAGAGTTGAGCGTCGATGTCGTGTATCAGGCATTGAGAGAGGAGAAGATAATGTTGTTGAGAGTCGGGCATCGATGTTATGTAGTAAGTATCGGTGTCAATCTCAAGAGGGCGTCTGTTATCGATGTTTAGAGGGCGTTGGTCGTCGATGTTAAGACGATGTCGCACGTAGATGAGCTGTCAATTTGTGGGTGTAGAAATTTTTAGCGTTGGGCATCAATATCAAGCTGTGTCAGACTTTGATGTGGAGATAGTTTTGAAATATCGATTTTGTAATGACGTTAGACGTCGATGTTAAGATGACATTGGACATTATTGTCAAATCAAAGTCACAACATGCTAAAGAGAAATGAAAATGAGAATATTTGATGAATGGTGTATTCAGTGCTGGCGATTGATTTGGCGTTGCGGATAAGAAATAAGAAATTTTGTTTTTATATTTTAAATAATTAAAGATTTAAATACAAAAAATTATTTTAAAAAAATCATAAAATATTTAAGACACATGTCGAACATGCTTATCCAATTTGTATTTAATATTTTAATCGGACATGCTTTCGGCGTGTCCGACACTTAGATGCATGTCGTGTCAGATACATGTCAGACATTGGATGCCTCTTTGAGGAGAAGTGTCGGTGCATCATGAGCATAGAAATTTTTTAGAGGATCTGTTGAGGACTTTAAAGGAATTCTTGAGGGATGTTCTCAAGAGACTCTTAAGGAGAGCCTAGAGAGGGTCTCCCAAAAAGTTCCCTAAGAGGATCTTTCGGGTGCACTTATAGGGAGGAGGCTTTGCTGACATTTTATCGATTTATTGTTAGGTTATTTCTATCAACTTTATAATTGACACATAATCATTGCACTAAATCTTTAGACAATCTTTTGGATTTACACTTACCGAATTTCAAAGACTTATAACTATACCATATAAGGCTTCAAAAATGTCACTATATATCCTTAAGCTTTTACACCACAACTAATGTAGCAACAAAAAACATATTATTAATTTTAAATCTTTTACTATTTTTTACTATTATCCATTCATCATTAGAAAATATATCATTAACAATCAAAGGATTTATTTTATCATCACCAATTATTCACCTTTATAATTTGAAGTGTTTATCTTTCAAATTTTTATTAAATATAACACAACCATTCGACCTTGTTCATTCATCTTATAGTTAATTGGTTTATTCTCTTTGTATAATAGAATTATATATATATATATATATATATATATATATATATATATATATATATATATATATATATATAAATATATATATATCTAAAATAAAAATTTATCAAACTTAATTATAATGAGGCGCTACTTCTAAATTCCTTGAGGCATACCCCTCATTTAAAAAAGGCGTAAGTCTCACTAGCACCAACGAGGCTTAAACCTTAAGGCGTTCATTTTGTGCCTCAGTTTGAGGAAAGCCTTGAGGCGTGTGCCTCGAATGATATTTAAACCATGACTGCTACATAAGGTAAGAACATACCAGTCTACTCCATAAGGTGTCCTTTTGACTAGCAATGGTATCCAGACTTTGAGACCAAAGGAGGCAGATGCAGTAGTATGCTTGCAAAGTAGGGTGATTTAAATGAAAAGAGATCATGTCATCGATAGAGATATTCGGGAATGTCAATGTAAAAATTGCTAATTTTATAGGATTTGTGTTGGTGGTAACCATTATGCAAACTCCATAAGCTAGTAGGGCTTAGAAGAAGATGAAGTGTTGAAGTTGCAAGAGTAGAAAGATTTTTCTTTTTTGATGAAGCTTGAACATGAAAAGGACACTAACAAAATTATTATTGAGAGTAGCATTCAATATCTTAAGATTTTATCTATGCATGAGGAAGCTAATGTTACGTGAAAAAAAAAACTAGTGATGTTAATGTTGCAAAGGATATGTTTGGAGTATCAAAAGAAAAAGCTCCAAATAATAAAAATAGTTAGTGGTGGAATCAAAATATATAAGAAAAGATAAAAAAATAAGAAGCTTTGTTATAAAAATTTGTTTAGATGTAAAAATTCTAAAAATTGAGAAATATATAAAGAGACCCATAAGGAATCTAAAAAATATATATTCAATGATAAGATTTTAGCTTTTATATTAAGGAGGGGAAAAGCTGAATAAGTTAGCCAAACAAAGAGATAGGAGTAGTAAAGATTTGTTCATGTGAAGTGCATTAAGGATGAAGATAAAAAAGCGCTTGAATTGGAAGAGTATATTCAACAAGGGTGGATGATATATTTTGCTAAGATTTTCAGTAAAAATTATGAGATTACGACTGACTTTAGTGACCTTAGAATTCTTAATGAAAATAGAGATTTTTATTTTTATTGGTATATTAGTAAAACCAAAGTTAGAGATGCTTTAAACAAAATAAAGTGAGGAAAAGCTGTTGGTTCTGATCATATTCCAATAGTGGTGTGAAAATGCTTAGAAGATGAAGGAATTTTTTGGCTTACTGAAGTTTTTATTATTATTTTGAAGGCTAAAAAGATGCCTGATGAATGGAGAATGAGTATGTGGATTTCTATTTTTAAGAACAAATGTGATGCACAAGATTGTATGAATTATAGTGGAATTAAGTTAATGTGTCATACTTTAAAACTATGTGAGAGAGTTATGGAGCATAAGTTACAATGTGATACTAATATTTCTCAAAATTAATTTGGATTTATGCCGAGTACTACTATAGAAGTTATACTTTTATTGAGAGATTTGATGGAGAATTATAGAGAGGAGGATCTTCATATGATATTTAATGATTTAGAGAAAACATATGATAAAGTTCTAAGAGAAGTGTTGTGGAGAGTTATAGAAAAGAAAGGGGTTAATAATACTTATAGTTAATTCATTAGGGATATGTTTGTAGCAGCTGTTACTTGTGTTCAAACACAAGATGGTTTGACCAAGTATTTTCCTATTTTAATTGGATTACATCAATGATCTTTAGTCAGGGATGTTCTTACTAGACATTTGCAGGAGGTTGTACTATGATGTATGATTTTTGCTGATGGTATTTTTCTTGTTGATAAGACTAGAGAGGGAGTTGAAGGTAAACTTGAATTATGGAGGTTAACCTTAGAGTCTAAAGGTTTCTGTTTGACTAGATTTGAAACCGAATACATTGAGTGGAATTTTAGTAGTAATAAATCTAATGGGGGGGATTGTGACTCTGGGCGATCAAGTTATTAATAAGAGTATATTTTTTAGATATTGTGGGTCTATTATTCATAGCGATGGTGAAATAGATAGGGACATTACTAGTATAATTCATGTTGGATGGTTGAAGTAGAGGAATGCATCAGGCTTATTGTGTGATAGAAAAGTACCCCTCAAACTTAAGGAAAAATTCTAGAAGATGGCGGTGAGACCTGCAATGCTTTATGGCGCAGAATGTTATACATTAAAAGAGAAGCATAATATTAAGTTAATTATTACAGAGATGAGGATGCTCAGGTGGATGAGTGGCTTTACACTTAGAATTATGATACAAAACGAGCATATACATGCAAAGGTTGGAGTAGCTCTAGTGGCAGATAAGATTAGAGAGAGTTGCCTTAGATGGTTTTGTTAAACAAAATGGTGGCCTTTTGATGACTCATTAGAAGAGTAGATGTATTAGATTTCTCTTATGTTAAGAAAGTTAGAGGTAGCCCTAAAAAAACTTTGTTAGAAAATATTATAAATGATATTTATTTATTAGATTTAAATGAGAATTTGACTCTTAACTAGACATAATGGAGAAAAAGATTCTTTTGGTTGACCCCAATAGTGGGATAAATGTTTGATGTTGTTGTTGTTATTGTTGAACATGAAAAGGAAGATGTTGATGATAATATTAGAGAACAAATGGAGGTTGAGGATGAGGCTGAAGAGGTCCTCAATGCATCAAGGTTCCAACAATAGAGGGTTCCACGTTTGACACTGTTGTTGGAGGCATTGGTGGAAGTGTAGTGGACAAGATGGTGGTAGAGTTGCGAGCAAAAATGGAAATGAATGCGTTTGAACTCGAGGAGTTTCATCCTTTTAAAGCTTAAGTTACGTGCAAATTTCTAGTGCAGCCACCAAATTGTGTAGATCCAACTAAAATAGCTGTTTACTTGTATGCCTTATAGGAAAGGGTGGTTAAGGTGTGGAGAAGAAACTCAAAAACTTCCATAATGACCAAACCAATAAATAAAAAAGAGTAGAGGTTAGAGATTGGATGATTGTGATAAAAAAGGATGTTACTGACATCCATGGTAGGGTTGATGGACTATAGAAGCATAATCCAAGGTGCCATGCTTGTTTGAGCATTACTTTGAGCATGGACTAGAGCTGCCCTTCGGGTAGGTGAGATGGGGGTGTATGTTTTAGAGAACTATTGATGGAGATACTTCTCCAATCAGGGCCTCACATGACCTCAACTCCAATCTTGATAAAAGCCATTACAATTTACACATATGTGAGATTAGTATGCCGAAGTTGGCCTAGAACGATTTGAGTAGAAAAAGTGGAGAGCAATCATTTTGACTTTATCATAACAAGATATTAGGGGTGTCTTAGACATGATGGTTCTTGGCTGTGAATGTGAAGGCATTGAAAAAAGGCTACAAGTGTCGTAAGGATTGATACAAGATATCATGAGATACAATCCCAATCCATGTGAAGAAATTAAAGGGCTTTAATGAGAAGGCAGAGAGTTTAGAGAATAAGATTACTAAGGGTCTCCTTATCACAAAGCAATCGATCCTGCATGATTGGTTGCAACTATTGTTTTAAGAATAGCTCCATTTCTATGCTCAAGGGACGTATTATTACCCTGCATAAATATGAGGTAGTGTTTCAAAATAGAACTACATGACTTAGAGAAATGTTACTCAACATGATGCCTAATGATTGAGGGACAAACACGTATAGGTCGAAGCTCTTCTTGTAGAATATGGTAGAACCTTTGACGCAAGTGCTACTAAGAACGACTAGTTCAACAACTAATTTAATAATTAGCCCAACTTAGGTTTTTTAATGTTTTATCCTATTAGTAATTATGCTAGTCATCAATATAATTAGTTTTTGGGCTGAATTCTTATATATAGGACTTCCTCTCTCTCTCTCTCTCTCTCTCTCTCTCTCTCTCTCTTGTAGCTCAATCTTTTATTAGAATGGGTGAGGCATAGAGCAAGGTTTTTGCTGTGAGATCTAATGAGGTAGATAAATTTCTACATGTATTTTTAAGATTGAAGCCTCCGAGGTGTAACGGTAGTTTTGAGCCCATAGTAGCAAAGGACTGGTTGAGGAGGCTGAAGAAGACATTTAATGGTATGCAGTATCCTCTTGAGAGAAAGGTACTGTTAGCAGTCTTTTTGTTAGATGGCGAGGCAGAGCGCTGGTGGATTGGCCAGTAGGAGGAAAAATTTTAAGTGTGGTTGAATTATCTGATTACCTGGGAGGAGCTCTCTGATATATTTAGAGTCTGGTTTGTACCACATTTTGCATGACAGTAGATGTAGGAGACTTTTCTGAGACTGATTCAAGGGAGCAGATTGTTATGTAGTAGGAGGATGAGTTCAATGCTTTAGCCAGATATGCTCCGCAGCTAGTTAGCAATCCCGGAGAGAAGTGCTACATGTTCCTGAGAGGACTTCGAGGCATTCTTAGATAGCCACTGGTACCATTTCACATTTCTGATTTCTCTGAGCGTGTGGAGAGAGCTCATCTAATAGTTGCTCAGCAGTGATGGAACTGCTAGTAGGTAGAGGTTCAGTGGTGAGACATTTGGTAGTAGATTTTCTAAAAAAAGAGCAGATTTATGCTTGGAGATTCTAAGAGCGATAGACAATCAGTATATGTCGTAGTCTCTAGAAGTGGTAGTATAGCCAGTTCTGATTCTGTTAGTGGGCACCTGTGTGTCAGAGTTGTGGGAGATGCCATTTTGGTCAGTGTTATAGGATAATTTGATAGTATTGTCGGTGTGGACAAGTCATACATAGTGTGCCTAAGTGTTCACAGATAGGATTTGCCCAACTTTTTAAGCCCAAATCTGAGAGCTTTTTAAGACCGCTAGGGAGACCGAGGGCAGTTCTGCTTCATACTTTTTATGAGGGAGCATTTGGTAGAGCTGATGATTCTGATTTTATGGCATGGAGGCCATCTAGTAGTAGTTAGAGAGAGTCAAATAGTTCTATTGCTCTAGCTCCAGTTCAGCCACACGTATATAGTTTAACTCAAAAGGAGGCTCATGATGCTCCAAATGTTATGATAGGTACTATTTGTATTTTTGAGCATCTATATCATATTTATTTAATTCTAAAGCTAGTCATTCATTTATTTCTAAACATTTCTTTAATTTATTGCACTTGCCTTCATTTGTACTGCCTATTTCTCTTTCTGACATTCTATTGACTGGAGATGGTATGATAACAATTAGATTTTATTTTTTTTATATTAAGATTTCTGATAAGAAGTAGAAATATAGTTTAATTTTAAGATACATTTTCTCATATGATGTATTTTGGGTATGGACTTGCTAAAAGAAGCGAGTTACATTATTTTTTGGCTGTGAAAGTATGGTATTTCAAGGAGTTAGAGGTTTTTTGTCTTATCTAATTTTTGATGTGAAAGTAGATAGATCATCGAAGAGAGGTTGCATGGTATTTCTAGCATTAGTCTAGGATTAGAGTATAGATTTTGGTCTTCTTTCTGATGTCCCAATTGTACTAGAATTTCTATATGTATTTCCGAAGGAGTTAGTCAGTTATCTTTGGACAGAGACAGAGTCCTGTATTGATATATTTTTGGGTGCGACCCTAATTTTCAAAGCTCCATATTGAATGACACCTAAGGAACTTTAGGAGTTGAAGGTTCAGCTTTAGAAGTTGGTTGACAGAATATTTATTCATCCTAATGTGTCTCTGTGGGAAACACATATTATATTTATAAAGAAAAAGGACGGTATGATGCACATGTGCATTGACTTTAAGAGGTTGAATAAAATTACTATCAAGAACAAGTATCATATGTCAAGGATTGATGATTTATTTGATCATCTTACTGGATCTTCTGTATGCTTGAAGATTGATCTGTGATCCATATACTATCAGGTGTGAGAGAGGTTGATGTGATGAAGACAACTTTCAGTATAAGGTATGGACACTATGAGTTCCTAGTCATGCCTTTTGGGGTGACGAATGCACCAGATATCTTTATGGATCTGATTAATAGAGTATTTAGATATTTTTTAGATCAGTTTGTGATTATTTTCATCGATGATATTTTAGTTTATTTTACCTCTGAGAAATATCATGCCAGGTATTTGAGGATTATTTTAGAGACTTTGAGGTGGCATTAGCTATATGTCACATTCTCCAAATGTGAATTCTAGCTGAGAAATATTTCTTTTCTGGGACATGTGGTGAGTAGTGCATGTATTTTTGTTGATCCAAAGAAAGTTCAGACAGTCATTGATTGGCCGAGGCCTACCGTTGTGTTTGAGGCACGCGATTTCCTATATATGGCTGGATATTACATAAAGTTTGTGAAGAAATTTTCTCAAATTTCTACACATCTGACGAGACTGACTGAGATGTCAGAAGCTTTTATCTAGACACTGGATTATGAGGCTACTTTTTAGAGATTGAAGGATTGTTTGACTTCTCCTCCAAATTTGGCTCTTTGTTCTTCTTCAGAAGGATTTCAAGTATGCAGTAATTATTCACTAAGAGGTTTGGAGTGTATTTTGATGCAACACGGTTAAGTTATATCTTATGCTTCCAGATAGTTGAAGCCACGAGAAGAACTATTCAACATTGATAGGAAATACTTGAGTTTGCAAGTAATCCTAACGGGAAATACTTGAGTTTGCAAGAAAACCTAACAATGATCGGTAAAACATCGAGAAAACAGAAGAAAATTTTGGTGGAAAAGCAATCAAATGATAGATAGTCTTATAGAAAGCAAAGTGAAGCAAGAATGAAACAAAGATACAATTGATCCTCAATTCGAGAGGAGGATCGTGCTCTCCCAATCTCTAGACAAGAAACCTAGAGCCAAAGACACCAAGAGAACTCCAAGAGAAACAAAATTCATGCATACCCCAACCCTAGCCTCTCATGCTATTTTATACTCCTCAATACATAATTCCTTCAATTAATTAATTCCTAATACAAGCTTTTCTAATACATAATTTCCTTCTCTATTTTTGCCGCCTCCCTCTTTTTCTTCTCTTGCCTCCCTAGAGGGCCCCACCTGGTTTTCAAAGAGGTGGTTTAGCCTGTCTCTTGTAAACCTGGGCTGGCTGGGTCGGTTCCATAGGAATATGTTACGTCGGCCCAGGAGGGGTCGGCTGGACCGGTCCTGTTCTACTCCAGGCGAAACCATCAAGGGGGAATTAGGGTTATCTGGAGTTTAAATGTAATTTGGAGATCTAGGATTTGTGTGCTTGGGCTCTTGGCATTGCTGGAGATTTGGAGAGTTGTTCTTCCTCTCGAATTGAAGAACATTTTATCATTTGCTATTTTCTTTCATCTCCTAGTAGAATACAAGTTTATTGCTTGGGTTTTCTCTCAGATTTCCTCTATTTCTACTATTTTCCACTGTTTTACTGTTGTAAACAACAGTTTCCTTGCTATTTGGGCACCAATTTGGGTTAGGTTTTCTTGCGAACTCAAGTATTACCTTAGGGTTACTTGCGAACTCAAGTATTTCCTTTGAAATTGGTATCAGAGCGTTGTCTTGGGACCATCGGCAGCTGAAATCCAAAAATTTCAGCAAGGAACTTTCATCTGCAAGAAGATCTTCTCGTAGATCTTGGGAGGAAAAATAGCCGGAAGGAAAGTTGAAGTATTGGAAGGAGAAATAGGTCAACTAAAGACCGATTTTGAGGAAAAAATTACTAATTTTCAAAATCAATTTGCATCCGTTCATGAAAAGATAGATGGAAGGGTTACTGCCCTGGAAGAGATGATGAAGAAGATGCTTGAAGAAAAGCAAAAACCGACGACTTCAGAATCAAAAGAAACTAATGGCTGCCAGGGAAGGGGAGGGAACCTGAACCCCATTTAGGAGGAGCACTACAGGAAAACAGCCCATTACTGTCGGAATTTCCGACGGATCATATACGTCGGAAACAACGTCAACTATACCGGCAGATATTCGACAGTGCGTGTGCGGCGGATATTTCCGGCAGATGTACCGTCGCTAAATTACCGACGCACATTACGCCAGAAAAGTTTTTGTTTCTCACGCATCTACTGCTAGAAACGACCGATGGACTTACCGGCAAAATGTACGTCGGCTTACTTAAAGTCGACTAAATATTATCGGTGCAACAGCCACCAGTAATAGGACTAACGGACTATCCGCAGGAAATTCCATCGGTTAAGGCCCTATTTCGTGCCCTCTGCACCAGAAGCTGTGTCGGTAATACGATATATCGTATGTTCTGGGGGATACTCCGCCGGAATTATCCGGCAGAGTCTCTGCCGGAAATGTCCGGCGGCTAGACCACCGGTAATATGCGACGGTAAGTGGGGCGTCATTTTTCTTGCGGCGTATTATCCGCCAGTATTTTCCTGTGGGGAATCCGCCAGAAAATACCGGTGGACAATACGCCGAAAATCATGAACAGAGCAGATGTCATTTTTTCAGAAAATTTTCGCCGGAAGTACGCTGGAAAGTCCGCCAAAAATATTACCGGCGGAATTACGCCGCCGGTAATGTTTTTCCGACGCGTGAATTACCGTCAGAGGGATTTGCGTCGGAACTCCACTGGAAATCTATAATTTCTAGCATATTTTCATTGTTACCGATGGATTCCATTCGCCGGTAACACTGAATTTTCCTGTAGTTGAGGGAAAATCCAGAAGTGGAGGTTCTTGAGGGTGATGATGGAATGCCTCTCCAGAGCCACTTTCTAGGGAGGAGATGAGTATGATATATGACATAAGGGGTGCTGATTTTGTCTAGAGAAGGGAGGAATTTCATCGCCGAGGTACTGATTTTGAAGGATGAAGGGAGGATTATACTCGTCGGGGTGCTAATTTTGAAGGGAGAAGAGGAGAATACGATGAAGGGTTCGGGTATAATCGCTGGAGGGACGATCGTGACACTTGGGGGGCATCTCCTCTTCGAAGAATGGGAGGTTATGGAGGATATCGGGGATATAGAGGAGATCCCAAGGTGAGGAAACTGAAGATGCCCATCTTTGAGGACGAGTATGGCCATGGTTGGATCTACAAGGTGGAATGATATTTTATCGTCAATGGGTTGACGGAGGCGGAGAAGCTGGTGGTGGTGGCGTTGTGTTTGGAAGGAAAAGCTTTGGCATGGTATCAGTGGTATGACAGGAGGGAGCCCATCCGGAGCTACAGATAGTACAAAGAATGCTTATTAGAGCGTTTTCGAGCCGATGGGGGAGGAGACTTCTATGAGCAATTCTTCGCCTTGACTCAGGAGGGGACGGTGGTAGATTACCGTGACAGGTTTGAGTACTTGGCTAGCAGATTGGATCATATTTTAGAGTCAGCTCTGGAAGGGAACTTCATGAAGGGGCTAAAACCTGAGATACGAACATCAATCAGAGTGTTGGAGCCGAGGAACCTAGGGAAGGCCATGGAGCTGGCGCAATTGGTGGAAGATCAGAAGAAATCAAAAGTGGGGCTCGAGGAAACTATTCAGGGGGATCATACAGGATGACTATCACCTTCTTACCTCCAAAAGGGGCAGCCCCAGGGAGTCTGAAGGAAGTGCCAAAGGAGAAAATTGGAGGAGGGGGAAATGGGGGACAGCTCAAAAAGCTAACGGAGAAGGAGATACAGGAGAAGAGGGCAAAGGGGTTGTGCTTCAGATGTAATGAGAAGTACATGCCGGGGCATAGGTGCAAGGACCGAACTCTTCAGGTTCTCCTTATCTGTGAAGACGAGGAAGATGAGGAGGGAGGAGGGAGCAGGTTTGAAGTGGAGGAGGAGGAGAAGTTGCATCTGGAGGTGGCAGAAGTCTCTCTGAACTCAGTAGTGGGATTCACTCCGAGTCACACTATGAAAGTGAAAGGAGAGATAGCTGACCGTGAGGTTGTGGTGTTGATAGATAGTGGGGCAACCCACAATTTCATTTCCACCCAGATTGTTGAGCTGCTTGGGATGGAGTTAGTGGATACAAGAGGCTATGAGGTGGTGATGGGCACGGGAAAGGTGGAAATGGGTAGGGGAGTTTGTAAAGGGGTAGTGCTGAAGATCCAGGGGATCCAGGTGAGGGAGGACTTCCTTCCCTTGGAATTAGGGAGTACTGATGTCATCCTAGGGATGACATGGCTGTAGACCTTATGGGAGACCAAGATTAATTGGGGTACACTAAGGATGGAACTGGTGGTGGGGGGAAAAAGAGGGTGATTCAGGGCGATGTGGGGCTGACTAAGGCTGGGGTTTATCTCAAATCCCTAATCAGGACCATTCAAGAGGAGGGAGGAGGCTTCTTGGTGGAGTTACAACATTTGGAAGGGGTCAGACTAGAGGAGGAGGGCAATATTCCCTCGTCGATGCAGTCGCTCATACACCAGTTCAGCGAGGTTTTTCAACCTCTACAAGGTTTACCTCCTCAGAGGGAGTTTGAGCTTGCCATTACCTTGAAGGAAGGGGAGACACCAATCAGTGTCCAGCCTTATCACTACCCTCAGATTCAGAAAAATGGGATTGAGAAGTTGATCCGGGAGATGCTGGAGGCGGAAATCATCAGACCAAGTAGGGTACACTAAGGATGGAACTGGTGGTGGGGGGAAAAAGAGGGTGATTCAGGGTGATACGGGGCTGACTAAGGCTAGGGTTTCTCTCCAATCCCTAATCAGGACCATTCAGGAGGAGGGAGGAGGCTTCTTGGTGGAGTTACACCGTTTGGAAGGGGTCAGACTAGAGGAGGGCAATATTCCCTCCTCGGTACAGCCGCTCATACACCAGTTCAGCGAGGTTTTCCAACCTCCACAGGGTCCGCCTCAGAGGGAGTTGGAGCACGCCATTACCTTAAAGGAAGGGGAGACACCGATCAGTGTCTGCCCTTATCGCTGCCCTCAAATTCAGAAAGATGAAATTGAGAAGTTGATCCAGGAGATGTTGGAGGCGGGAATCATCAGACTAAGTGTTAGCCCTTTTTCTAGTCCAGTCCTCCTGATCAAGAAGAAGGATGGGAGTTGGCATTTCTGTGTGAACTACAGAGCCCTGAATAAGGGAACAATGCCTGATAAGTTTCCTATCCTATGATTGATGAGCTCCTGGATGAGTAATATGGGGCAGTGATGTTTTCCAAGTTGGACTTGAAATCCGGATACCACCAGATCATAATGA
Source organism: Dendrobium chrysotoxum (assembly GCA_019925795.1). Lineage (NCBI taxonomy): Eukaryota > Viridiplantae > Streptophyta > Magnoliopsida > Asparagales > Orchidaceae > Dendrobium > Dendrobium chrysotoxum. Next base: position 23,616,776 of record CM034302.1, on the reverse strand, counting down.
AGGAGGCCGACATTCCAAAGACAGCTTTTAGGACACATGAAGGGCGTTATGAGTTTCTGATAATGCCTTTTGAACTGACTAATGCTCATGCTACTTTTCAGTCATTGATGAACATGATATTTAAGCAGTACCTCAAGAAGTTTATTTTGGTATTCTTTGATGACATTCTGGTGTATAGTAAGACTGAGGGGGAGCATTTAGAACATTTGAAGGTGGTTTTGGGAGTATTATAGGAACATCAGTTAAAAGCCAACCTGAAGAAATGCAGCTTTGCCCAGGCTAGTGTGGAGTACTTGGGACACGTTGTGTCCCAAGAAGGAGTGGCGGCATATCAGAAGTGGCTAAGTCCTAGAAACATAAAGGAGTTGAGGGGGTTCTTGGGGTTGACTGGGTACTACAGGCAGTTTATGAAGGGATATAGTGCTATTGCTTGGCCTTTGACTGAGCAACTGAAGAAGGATAGTTTTTTATGGGGAGAGACAACAACTCAGGCCTTTGAGAAACTGAAGGAAGCCATGACTACAATTCTAGTGTTAGCGCTTCTAGATTTCATCCATGTCTTTGTAGTAAAGACTGATGCGTCAGGATATGGGTTGGGGGTAGTGTTGATGCAGAATCATATGCCAGTAGCATACTTTAGTCAAGTGCTGTCAGCTAGGGCTAGATTGAAGTCAGTGTATGAGAGAGAGCTAATGGCCATTATCTTGGCTATTCAAAAGTGGCGGCCTTATCTCTTGGGAAGGCATTTCATTGTACGGACTAATCAGAGGAGCTTGAACTATCTGTTAGAACAAAGGATGGTGACCGAGGAGCATCAGAGGTAGTTATCCAAATTATTAGGCTATGATTTTGAGATCCAATACAAGCCTGGTTTGGAAAATAAAGCAGCTGACACTTTATCCAGATGTGTTTAGGAGCTTTAGGAATTAGTTGTGTATGTTCCATTGATGGTAGATTGGGGGGTCATCAAGGAAGAAAGTATGCTGAATGAAGTTGAGAAAATTCAGGGAGGATCTAAGGAAAGACAAGAGTAGCCATCCTGATTACTGCATTGAGGGGGAGAGACTGCTATATCAAGGGAGGTTTGTGATGCCATAAACTTCCATACATATTCCCCACTTGTTGCAGGAGTTTCACGGCAGTGCAGTGGGAGGCCATTCAGGAGTTCAGAAGACATACAGGAGACTAGCATCTGAGCTCTACTAGAAAGGGATGCATAAAGATGTTGAGGAGATGGTGGTGAGGTGTGAAGTGTGCCAGAGAAATAAATACATGGCCATGGCTCCAGAAGGACTACTACAACCATTGACACTTCCAAACAGAGTTTGAGAGGAAGTGTCTATGGATTTCATCGACGTCTTACGAAGATCAGAAGGATTTACGGTCATCATGGTGGTGGTTCACAGACTTAGCAAGTATGCACACTTCATCCTCTTATGACATCCTTACACCGCAGTGTCAGTAGCAGCAACATTTATCAGGGAGGTTGTGAGGCTGCATGGGATTCCTGAATCGATTGTGTCTGATCGAGACAAAATGTTCCTCAGCCAGTTATGGAGGGAGCTGTTCAGGATGCAGGGCATTATCCTAAAGAGAAGCACCGCCTACCATCCACAGACAGACGGGCAAACGGAGGTGGTAAACCAAAGTTTGGAGACCTATTTGAGGTGTTTTGCTTTAGAAACACCGTGATTGTGGGCAAAGTTGCTTCCATGGGCCGAGTATTGGTACAATACATCATACCATTCTGCCTCTCAAATGACTTCATTTAGAGTGCTATATGGAAGGGACCCCCCACACCTAGTGCACTATGGGAGGGGAAGTACACCAGTTTCTTCAGTTGAGCAGTACCTGGAAGAAAGGGACAAGGTGCTAAATGAGTTAAAGAAACATCTGTCGAGGGCACAACAAACCATGAAGAAGCATGCAGACTAACACATAAGGGACATATAGTTTGAAGTGGGGTAGAAGGTGTTCCTAAAATTACGACCCTACATGCAGAGGATAGTGGCACGAAGGAGGAATGAGAAATTGGCACCAAGGTACTTTGGCCCTTATGAAGTTTTTGACAAGATCAGAGCAGTGGTGTACCGACTGAAGCTGCCCCCATCAGCTACTATACATCCAGTTTTTCATGTGTCTCAGCTAAGGAGAATTATAGGGGAGCGCATAGCTAGTGTGGATTTACCAGAGACCCTGATTGAGGACTTGGAAGTGGTGTTCGAACCACTGGAGCTTACAGGTGTGAGATCAGATAAAGAGGGCAACAAAGAAGTGCTGATTAGATGGAAAAGTCTCCCCGAGTTTCATGTGACATGGGAATCATATGAAAGAATGAAAGATTAATTCCCTTCTTTTCACCTTGAGGATAAGGTGAATCTTTGGGAGGGGCCGGCTGGACCGATCCTGTTCTACTCCAGGCGGAACCAGCAGGGGGGGGGGGGGGGGGGGGGGGGGGGGGGGAATTAAGGTTATATGGAGTTTAAATGTAATTTGGAGATCTAGAGTTTGTGTGCTTGGGATCTTGGCGTTGCCGGAGATTTGGAGAGTTGTTCTTCGTCTCGAATTGAAGAACATTGTATCTTTTGCTATTTTTTTCATCTTATAGTGGAATACAAGTTTATTGCTTGGGTTTTCTATCAGATTTCCTCTATTTCTACTATTTTCCACTGTTTTACTGTTGCAAACAACAGTTTCCTTTCTGTTTGGGCACCAATTTGGGTTAGGTTTTCTTGCGAAGTCAAGTATTACCTAGGGTTACATGTGAACTCAAGTATTTCCTATCATAATCATATCAAATGCATGGTTTGGAGTTACTTGTTGTATTTCCTTTAAAGATTTGACTGCATTACTTATATGGTGTCATATGTGAGATTTTTATTGATCATCAGAGTCTAAATTACATATTCACTCAGAAAGATCTGAATCTGAGGCAAAGGAGATGACTTGAGTTGATTAAAGACTATGATTTAATTTTTCAGTATCATCTTAGTAAGGCTAATATGGTGGCAGACTCTCCGAGTAGGTAGTCTTCTAGATTATCATGCATACAACTCACTTTTGATTAGTATTTGATATGGGACATGGAGAGATTACAGCTAAAGGTGATTTCTTCTTTTGTTTGAGATTCTAGTATATTGGCTCAGATAATTATTCAATCTTCTTTATAAGAAAAGATTTAGGAATCTCATAAGTTAGATATAAAGTATTCAATATTAATTGATCAGATCATATCTAATAAGAAATCTGAATTATAAGTTTCTAATTCTTGTATTATTTTTTGCAAGGATAAATTGTAGGTTCCTATTTTTGGAGATCTGAGGTGAGAGATTTTGCATGAAACTCACTATTCAGGCTATACTATTATTCTAGAAAGTAGCAAGATGTATGATGATTTGAAAGGTATATTTTGGTAGCCTGGAATGAAGAACATAGTGAAGTATGTGTCAAAGTGTGAGGCCTGTTAGTTAGTGAAGGTAGAGCATCAACGATCGAGTGGTCTTCTAAATTCATTACCTATTCCGAAGTGGAAATGGGAAGAGGGACGATGGATATTGCCATGAGTTTTTCTAGATTGCGGTGGGGGCATGATGTTATCTAGGTTGTAGTTGATCGACTGACAAAGTCTGCTCATTTTATTCTGATTCGACGGATTAATCCAATGGACTGGTTAGCACATATATATGTCAAATATATTATCAGCTTATATGGGATACCAAAGGTTATAATTTCTAACATGGATGGTAGGTTTACCTCTAGAATGTGGAGAGGTATTTAACAAAGATTGGGTACAAAACTGTATTTAAGTACGGCATTTCATCCTCAGACTGATGGGCAATCTAATAGAACTATTTGAGCATTGGAAGATCTTCTGCCACTTTGTGTTTTAGATTTTGGGGGTAGTTGGGAGGATCTATTCCGCTGATAAAGTTTGTATATAACAATAGTTTTTAATCCAGCATAGGTATGTCTCCTTATGAAGCTCTGTACTGTAGGAAGTGCATGACTCTTGACTTTGACACAATTAGGAGATAGATCAGCCTTTGTGGATGACATTATAATAAAGATCCATTTGATCAGAGAAATGTTAAAACCTACATAGGATATGTAGAAGAAATATTATGATAAAACACATGTTAAATGAGTTTCTAATTAGCAACTTTATTTATATTAAGATCAACCCTATGAATGGTATCAGCAGATTTGGGAGAATCAACAAACTAAGTCTAAGTTACATTGGCCTTTTGAGATCATTGAGAGGATTAGTAATTCTACTTAAAGGTTATTGTTACCTGATTATATGTCTGATATATACAGTGTGTTTTATGTGGCTTCTTTGAGAAAGTGAATATCTGATTCTGAAAAGAGATTATCTGCTGAAGATGTTAAGGTTCATTTGAATCTTCACTATAGGGAAGAACCAAATAGGATTCTGATATATAATGTGAGAAAATTGAGGAGTAAACAGATTTTAATGGTCAAGGTGCAATGGAAGCACATGACACCCAGACAGGCTACTTGGAAGAAGGAATTTGAGATGAGACAATTATATCCAAGTTTATTCTGACTCATTTTGGTTTGAGAATATCAATGATGACATTTTTTAAGGTGGGTAGATTATGAAAACCCTTAATGTTTTTAGAATTTTTTTGACGTAGAATAATAATAGTTATTTTAGGAGTCTTTATAAGTCTAAATGACAAACTTTCTTTGCTATAACATAGATATTATTGTGCTGTAGTTTCACTAATTTTTTCATAGTTTTTTGGCACTGGTGAAAATCATTAAGAAATTGACACTTGTTCGCACAAGTGGAGATTTTATGACCGTTAGGTGTTCGATTTGCAAACTCATTTCGCTTAAAGTATTTTGGACATGTTTATCTAATTTATAAATAATTTTCTATAAATTTTCGTTCCCTAGATTTGAAGAAAGAAAAGAATTTTAGATTAAAATTGAATAATTAATATAATTATATTTATATCTTTCAAATAATTTATTATAAAAAAGTTTAAAACATAATGCTTTTATTTAAATGCCATTTTGTTTTCCAAAATTAGAGAATCAAGCCACAGAGCAGGAGAAGGAAACTAGGGAAAAAGCGAGAGGAAGAGAAAGAGAAAACTAAAATTTGGAGTCCATAGAGTCATTTTCGTTTGACGACCTAGTTGAAAATTTTGTTCGTCTCGAGGTAAATCACATTATGCCCATCTTAGTTTTAAAAAATACGTAATTTTTACTAATGTTTTTTATTAATTTTTTTTTGTTAGTGAAAAATGGTGATTGCAAAAACTTTGCACTGGTAAATCTTTCACATCATAACTTTTCTAGAGATTAAGATTGTGAATATTTTGAATATTTTCTTGAAATTTTATAATGAAAGTTCTGAAATTTGTGGGTTTATTGAATAGAAAATTATCTAAACTCTGAAAAATATTGTTGTAATACGATAAAAGTTTTAAAACATTATTTTACACAATTCATCATAATTTAATTATTTTTAAAAATGTACATTTTTGCTTACTAGGGTTTTCTGTTGCTTACTATTATAAAAAATTAAGCAATTCTGACATATGCTCAATTATGTTTTAATTGCTATAATATGATGAAATATGTGCATGCGTGATTGAATTATGGTTATTGGGAGATATAAGGGGTCAAAATTCTTTGAGATTCTATCTGTGTTAGGGAATATTCTAGTGCTTATAAGGCGTATTTTGGTGGCTATAAGCTATGTTTTGGTGCCTATGGGCATGCGCTGATGCTATAAACACAAAATGAAGTCATAGGGGCTAGATACCTTTAAGATTATATTTGGATTTGAGAAATGTGATATGAACTATTCTATGATATGCATTATAATTTATTTTAACTTCTCAGTATTGTTATTTAAATAATTGGATCATTGTTATGCTTCTATATTTATCAATATAGTGATTTATTAGGCTACATTTAACTACTTTTAAATATTCAATAAAATATTTAATAAAAGAATTTAAAATTTTAGATCAGCTTTTATGGTCTGTTGAGCTGTTATAGCTCACTCTGATTTTGTTTCTGATTTTTAGGATCTAGGGAGGGGAAGGAGACTGTTGATTAGCAGTCAGGATCAAATCTAAGTTTATAGGTATTTCTCTTTTGATTTTTGTATAGTCATGACCAGTGTATTATTCAGTTAAGTTTCATAGCTTCTACATATAACTATGTACTACAGTGTAGATATATTTTGATAAAATGAATGAAATCTTTTTGATAAATTTATTTTTAGTATGTAGATATTTAATAGCTCTGTAGTCTGTAATTTATTTAAAATGAATATTGCAAGAGAATTTGAAATATTCTAAAACTAGATCTTGGAATTAGTCAGTCACAGCTCAACACGATACGATCTGTTATGATCGGGTTAGGTTGTAAAAAGTTTTTTATGGTATCAAAGCAATAGTTTTGGAATAGATCATAAGACAGAGTTATAGGAATTAATCTATAAGTCTAATGGATAGTTTTGAGCATGTCTAGGTGTTTATTATTATTTATTTCATGTATATGTTTGTTCAGTTGCATACTCTTTATGATTATGGATCCACCAGACCCAGATATGAGAACGACCAGAGTGGCAACCGGGCAGCTTCTATATATAGTACAGCTCCGATAGTGGGTTCTGATATAGTTTTGTAGTTTGCTAGTCTAATAGCACAGATAATGGGTGAGGCACAGAGCAGGGTTCCTAATCAAGTTGCGTTGTGACATTCAAAAAAGGCTAGCGGTAATGGAATCGCATCATACAACTGAATATTTGAATGAGGAAGAACATCATGTGGAAGGGGAGAATCCTTTACACTAGGAAGCTTCAAGTGAAGAGGAAGAACCATGTCTTCACTTTTATCGAAGAGAACCTAAAAGACCTTATTAAGATTTTGGAATCAAGATCAAGATCCAGAATTTTGAGGAAAGATTGGACCTGGATGAATTTTTTAATTAGCTCCACACTATGAAAAGAATTATTGAATACAAGTAGGTGCCACGTGGTCGCATTGTAAATTTGATATTAATCAAATTAATAGGCAACATATCCTTATGGTGGAGAAGTTGAAGTGATCAAGACAATGGGAAGGAAAAACTAAGATTAGTTCTTGTGACAAAATGAATAGATAAATGCCCAGAAATTCTTGCCAGCCCACTGCTGGCAAGACATGTTCCTTTTCCTTCACCATCTTCAACAACATGAACTATCAGTGGTGAGTTATACGGCTGAATTTGAATAATTAATGCTGAAGTGCAATTTGGTGGAACCCGAAGCAATTACAAGAACTCAGTTTCTTGGAGGGTTAAAACCTTCCATTTCTAGTGGTACAATTACAACCATATTGGAGAATAAATGATGTCATCAATTTTGTTCTCAAGGTAGAAAAATAACAAAAAATAAGGAAAACCTATTTTAGCAGGCAACTAGGTCTAGAACCTCCACATGCTGTAGTGGATGGCCAAAAACTAGAAAATGCAGGAATACTTATTATCGGAGCTTCAACCCCTTCAACCGAAGCTAACACCTCCCTTCCCGCACGCAAGTATTTTAAATGTCATGATTTTCAACATATTGCAGCCAATTGTCCTACATGACACATCATGACCGTGATGGAGGAAACACCGAGTGAAACCACCCCTCCAGCACAACAAGAAGTTGATGAGGTAATAGAAGAACAACGCTTACATACAAATGAACCAACACAATAAGAAGTTGATGAGGTAATAGAAGAACAACGCTTACATACAAATGAAGTAGAATTATTGGTGGCTCGATGTCAAAGGAGAATGAATGGCTACCCCACAATTTTTTTTGAATAAGATGCATCGTGCATGGCATGGTATGTAATTTGGCAATATATAGGGGAAGTTATGAAGATATGGTATCTATCTTTATGATCATGAAGTTGATCCTTCCTACCACTCAACATCTAAGTCAATGCCAGCTTTTGTGGCTCAAGAAAGTCAATAAAATCAATGCAAGAAAACAATATCTTGTTCCATTTTCCATTAAGGCAAGTTACAAGAACAATTACTTGTCACCTTTTAATGGCTGAACTAAGCATGATGGGTTCAACAATATCTATTCCTTAGAAAGAAGGACAATTAGTGATGCTTCTACCAATTAAAGAATAGATCAAACCAACAAAACCCAATCACGAAATGGTGACATAGTCCCTCTTCATACGAACTTGCAATGAAGCCAAGCACAGGTTGGCTTTGAGAGTTCTTGATCCAGAGTAGGACAAACCAGCATCAATTGTTTAAGATCTTATCAAATAGTTACAGCTCTAGATTATCCAGAAGCCTCTCCCTGTCAGGGAGAATAATGCTGGTGCTACTAAGACCGATTGGTTCAATCAATCGATTTAACAATCAACCCAATTTGGATTTTTTTAATGTTTTATCCTATTGTCAGTTATCCCAGTCATCAATAAGATTTGTTCTTATCCTATATCTTTGTCATCAAGAGGCTCAATTCTTATAAATAGAGCTTCCTCTCTCTCTCTCTCTCTATCTATCTATCTATCTATCTATCTTGTAGCTCAATTTTGAAGTAAAATTTCAAAATTTATTTTTATCTTTTCTATCCTAGCCATCGCAGGCCTACAACACTTGCTTTTCATTTCTTGCCACCTCTGCTGCTAAAGGTCTATCCTCCTACCACTATTGAAGACCCTTGATTTGCTCCTTCTGCCAACTAGTACACCTACACATAGCAACCAACCGCATTATCTACTAGTAGGTGTTCTACTGCAAATTCCATTAAGAAGTACAAATTGTTGATGTTCAAAACCTAGAAGAGCTGTACAAAATTGTATAGAGTTCAGTTTTGCTATTATTGTTGATCTTTTCCTCCCTAGAATTATCATTGACCCTCTACAGCAACCTCACATGGCTATCTAGCTCTTGTTAACCTTCCCCAACCACTGTGTTTTTTTTTTTCTTCCCTTCAATTTGTGTACAATTCCGATTTCAACCTTAAAGCTTGAAGTAACTCTCCTAAAGAAGTTTTCGACTTAGATTTTGGATATAAGGAAAATTTGGAAGAATTTCTCAATTTGAAAGAATATACCTAGGATTCCATAAGTCACGAGGAGGATGTGTATGTCAACATAAAAGAAATGTTGACAAAAAATCAATATTCAGATATGCAAATTACCATCTATTTTTCTTTGGTTTATACTTGTCAATGGTGAGTAGTGCATTATAGTGCAAAAGGTTCTTATGGAACCATATATGGTGTAGCATAAGGTTTTTTAAAAATAGCTCAAAATGTTAAAAATAGGGATAAATATGCAACTAAATATTTATGGACATTTAGAAAAGTCAACTAGATTAAAAAAATAAATTATGATGGATTTGAGAAAATAATTGAATTTATAAATAAAACTATCACTCTTATAATACTAAATGTTGATGCTTAGGCTGAAGTCCTCAGCAACTAAAAATTCAAAATATTATAATATTTTGTGTAAGTTTTATATTTTTAAGAAAATAGATGCCATGCAATTATTATTATTTTCTTTTACCAAGATTATAATATTATAATTTTAATATTTGTTGGGTACCTAAGGGATGAGCCTGATGAATGAAACAAAAAATAATCATATTAATATAATCATCAATAAAGTTAGATATCACAAACTCAGTGCAAAAAGATATTTCTTAAGCGTTTGGTGGATTTTGGAATTGGACCTCACAAACTCAGTGCAAAGAGCTAAAAACTTTAAGTCTCAAGAACAAAAACCAAGCTCATATCGATCAAAAAAATTATTAAGCGCATTTAATAACTTTGAGTTTAAACAAAAACTAAAATCAAGTGAAAAGTTTATTATTTTGTAATCAGAATATCAAAAAATGAAGTGAAACACTAGAAGTCCAAAAGATAAAAATTCTTATGAATTAGTTCACATGTAAAGAAATATAGTGTAAAAGCTGTCACCATCGCCTATCAAAGCCTTTAACTTCACCTTGGCCATCACCCGATAGAGTGCGCATGTCACTTATTGAAGTAGTAGCTTTCAGCAAACCCTTCCCATAATCATCTCAATCACTTGTTGTCAAAGCACTCGACATGTGTTAAAGTCAAGACATCTTACATGCCTTGTGTTGAAGGAGAGAATGTCTTGCGTGCTTGCATTGATGTATATATCATTTACCATGCTCGTGTCTTCGAAAGTTCTTGGGCAGCCCTAGTAATGCTAATAAAAAGAAATTAAAATTAATAAGCAGGATATAAACAACATAAATATTAATTTTAAATTTTAAATCAAAGAAATCAAAGTAGCACACTATGGGGACTATGTGCTATTATGTCCCATAGCTCAAATAGCACAAACTATTTTGATCTTTCGTGCCTATCTTGCAGATCGCCATGCTTTCCATTATAGCATGCATTGTTATGTGCTAGTAGTATTAAATTAGTATGGTTTGTTTAGATGTCTAAACTTAACTTTTATTCTCAACAATTTAAAAAGTAGTAGTATTAAATTAGTCAATTCATTACTAATATTCAACTCAGTTTGTTGAATCACAATCAATGATGACAGAAATACTCCATGGTGAAAGGTCAAATGACCATGAATGCAAGTTGAAAAGTTGTCTCCAACATCACACGACTTTAAGGAAAACTACTGACATTTAACTTCTCATGGGTTAAATCCATTTGACGTTTGGGTGTATTTGGCTTGGAAACTTTTCTTAGCTGATTTTTTTTATCATTCAATTACATAAAATTTCCATTGAGCCATCTGTTCATGCATTGTATCCTTGATCATAATGAAGGTCTCTAATGTCATATTTCTCAACGGGATAAGCCATGCCTTCAAATGTTTCATTTATATGAACTAGTTCTTAATTCGCTTTAAGTATTACTATCATTCCTAGAGTTAGGTTGGTTTTAACTTTAAGAATCACTTAACAAATGGGCAATTTCAGTTTATTCATATTGGTAATTGTTGATGCTATTTTTATGTCTTGCACGAGTATTACTAGATCATGTGACAATAATCTAGGATTGATGTTGTCAGGATGTGTCATGAAGATCATGGAAGTCATAAACATTTAGGGCGTTGATTCTTGATAATTTTTTCCATCACTTCTTGGGTCTTAGTTTGTAGTCTCAAATATTATCTTCTTCAAGAGTAAGCACTTCATTATCGAGTGATACACCATTGTCATCATGTTTGGGTTCTAATCCTCAAGATGCCATTTGTGCATTGCAAATTTTTTGACATCAGAGAAGTTAAATAAATGCATGCTAACTCAAACATTTTACCTCATTCTACCTCAAGCGATCTACAGACCTCTGCTTCGACTTTGATATCCTTCTATCATAGGCAAAGTCCAAGTAGATAGAATACTATCAACTAAGGGACTAAAATAGAGGGAGCTATGATGGAAGTGCCCGTGTCCTATTGTGAAGGTTGGCCCATCATCTTTCTTGGTCAATTCAAAGGCTATAGAAGTGGCCTTGAAAAGTTGTTGTATATCATTGAACACTAAACTCTCATGTTGCCCATACTCCACTTTTATTGATACATCATTCATTTGGTTACTACACTTGAGATACCTTGATCTCAGTCCACCAACTGTAAATCAAGAAGAAATTTAGTGATATTAGAAGAAGAAAATAGAGCTTGATAATTAGTAGGGAAAGAGCAATGAAGCATGAAATAAAAAATTAGGCTAGAGATCGCACAACATCGACATAACATAAGGCTGGAGATCATACAACATTGATATGCACTAATATTGATGACTACATGAGTTGGTATTTTCCCTTGGAGGCCATCATTTCACCTCCCACTTCCTTTTTGTATCTTATTTTTATTTTCAATATACTCAACACATACATGATCATGAAAGTCATAATACTTGGTGGGGAAAATTATGTCGCCACGCAGATTTGATTTCTCCTATTTTGTAATCGAATACTGCATTAAGAATAAAGTACAGTCTCAGGAGACTGACACAATATTCTACAATGGATTCAATATTAAAATAGGATTTTGAAAAATGACATTTCTGTGATCAAACATGATTCAGAGAATAACATATCATCTCAAAAGATGATTATGAAATTCTATATAATATGTTTAAAAACAGAAATGAAGTTTTGAAAATTCAACCACTCTTCTGATTAGAGGCAATGAGGAGAATACGACATCATCTTAAAATACGAACATGATATTCTTCAAGGCATCCAAAAATAAGAATGTGTTTTATAAAATTCGTCACTTTTAAGATCGAATATAACAAGGAGAATATTATATCATCTAGGGAGACGAAAATAACATTATACAAGTATATTTAAAATTAAAAATGAGTTTTAGAAAATAATCTGCGTTCCCAGAGATTTTTCCCTTATCTTATGTACATAAAATAAGATTTATTTTAATCTGGGGTTCTCAAGTCCCTATAGGGGCAAGCCCCTATAGTTAATTACATCCTAGGAGGGATACTCCTAAGAAAACTCTCGATTAAAACAGTGATTTCTATACCCTTTGATTACAAAGTAGAAGACAAGGAAAGAAGTAAGAATTTTCAAGGAGAAAGCTCAACGTTGAATAGTTATTAACGAGTCAAAGGAAGAAAAGTAGGAGGTGCCAGATTCTGAAAAGCTCAGAGGCAACCTCAGTCTACCCTATATTGGGCTTTACATTTTAAGAGAGAAATTTTTAGATTTGAATTGGCATTTTATTAGAAATTTAGGATTATATTCCCGGAGGGTGAGGACTTAAGATTTGGCAATCTGCCTCAGAACCTAAAACTAAATTGGGTACTACAAAGTAGTGACCCGAACCTAGCTAATGAAGTGCAAATCTGGACTTACCCCGGCCTGGATTGGGGAGACAGCTAACCACCTAGGCGTTTTAAAACCATGTGTCCAGTCTATTATGAAAGATGGGTAAGGACGTTGTTTAAGTTTTGAGGAATAGGGGCCAACATCTAAGACAAATCCTAATTGGCCCCTTTACTTATGTAGGGTAAATGATGTCTGAGAGCGTAATGCAATTAAAGTTTTATACTCTTTTAATATGTATCTAATGCAATGCAAGCTAATTGACTCGAATGCATAAAATGATTTATGAAGCAGTTTCAAAATCAAGCTTAGAAAATAGATATTTTCGTAAAGATTGCACAACATCCCCTTGACAGAACTACACCCTAATAAGCCAGGTGGTCTGCCAGAACCCGCAGGCGGAGAGGTGCCTAACAAGGAAGCGAAAGTAATAATATACTTATGCTGACTCTCGGCGGTCTGAGCTTACTTCTTAGATTCGTTAGAATTTCTATGTAAGCCTAAAAATTTTATTTTAAATTTCAAGTAGAAAAAGTTTTATCGTGGTCCTTACAAAAAAAAAAACACTCCGATTCGTATCCAGGCTAAAATAAAACATGGCATGCAAGAGTCCTAAAAACAGCTACTGCACAAACAATGTAAACACTCAAATTAAATTATCCAAAAATATAATGTCCAATGTCCAGTTTATTTACAACTAGGGTCTGCTGAAAAGGTAAAGTGGCCGGGTATCACTGACAACAAACCCGGATTCTAATCCTAAGACTGACGCAAGTGATTTCAAAATGGGATATACTTTTCTTCTTATCTTCATTTCTTCGTTTTCTTCTATTCGTCTCCTCATTTCATCTTCTTTTTCTCTACGAGCTCCTTGGGTTCGCCAGGCCTGGATATCCAAATGAAAAGAAACTCATCCCCGAAGGGGTATTTTCTTTTCTCTTTGGATATTAGAACCACCCTAACTTGGCTTTCCAAATAAAAGAGAATACTCCCCTAAGGGATATTCTCTTCTCTTTGGATTCCGAGTTGGGTATGATATCCCACTTTTGAATCACTTTCACAACACTTGACTTTAACAAATTACATTTACATTACATTTATGTCTCAGAAAGAAAAAGAAAATCTAGACACACCTGCAGGGTTATCCTAGACATTTATAATAAAATCATTCCCATGCAGTTATATATTTGCATTTAAATTAAATTTACCAACCACACTTGGCCATGCTCTTTTAATTTTAAGGGGGCTTAGCATTTTCTGAAGCACCTGCAGAAAATTTATGTTAATTTAAATCTTTAATTTGCCCCCATTTAATTCAGCCCTACACGAGCATGACCACCTGCATAAGATTCTGTGAGCATCCAGATCGTTCCTAACATAAGGGTAATCCATCGTCCATCACATCAATTCTCAGATTGCAGATATAAATAAATAAACATACACACCAATCATTTTTACAAACAGTATGCAATGAAAATCACGAGAAAACTCGTCACACAACAGCAAGAAAGTAAACACCGGCCTAACCAAAAGCTAAAGTCGGTTGTCCTAGCAAACAAATCTAAGTGTGTGTAGTAGGCTGTGTGGTTTGGATACATCCTAGATCAGTTATTGATTGAAATTTTCTAGTTGATTGAATTTAGTTTATTGAAAAGTCAAGGAGAATGTTACTAAGTTTTTTATGTTATGTGTTTCTACCATAAACTGTTCATGCATCCTAAGTTTAAGTTCTCTAAGACTCAGTCCTTAATTCTTATCCTTAAATGCCACTAATGTTGTATGAGGTGAAAAATTTATTGTTACTAACCCTGAGGATATTATGCACGTGTAAAGGATTTAAGGATCTAAAATAAGATAAAATAAGAATAATCCTAATATAATTGAAGTTACTACAAGGACCTAAAAGGAAAAGGGTTCGCACAAACTACGCCACAGCTTCCTAGGGGCTTTCTAAGTTTTAAGAAAACTTACAACACCGGGGGCTACGACCCGGTGGATTCTGCCCGTAGCACCACTACCCGGCTGGGTAGAGGCGACTGACGCCTTTGGCTCCTTGTCCTTTTGTTCACTCGACCGGTACCATTCCTCGTAATAAAGAAAAGAAAACAGGGATTAGAAGCACATTTGATAATTATTTATGAAGCAATTAAAATTTACTAAAAATAAAACGTACATTTCTTCGGGCTTGAAGACCGGCACAAGCTGTCTACCTTTTGAATTGTTCCCTTTTGAAAGCACACTATTTATTTTTTCAACATTCACCTTGAGGCACAAGGGAGAGTAGTAGAAGAAGGAGAAAGAGAGGGGTAGAGAGAGAGAGAGAGAGAGAAAGAGGGGCATTACTTTCTTTTGCACTTTCATTTTCTCGTAAACACCCAACAAACTCACTCTCCAATAATCACACTCTTCATCTCCCAAAACAATCTAACTTTCACTTTTGCCAAAAGCACAAGGCACTTTTCCCTTTTCAAAATAAATTTTCACTTTTCTTTCCAAACATACATTTGTTTCCTTTCAAAGAAACACACAAAATACCTTCCAAAACCTACACCTTTCACCTTTCCACAATCACATATTTTTATACATTTTGATTTCCAAAATACATGCTTTACTTCTCCAAATTATACTCACATTTCACCTTTTCAAAAATTCATATACTTTACCATTAAAAGAAAGCATACACTTTTCACCTTCCAAAGATTACACGATTCAACTTTCAAAAACACACATGTGACTTCTTAATTTACACACAAAGAACACTTTTCAAGACACACACACACTTCCTGCAAGATCATACACTTTACTTTTCACAAACACATGCCTTGCTTCAATCATACACTTTACATTTCATGCATACACATAACATTTCACTAACACACTTTTACACGATTCATTCCACTACACATTTCACTTCACTTTTTAATACATGATACACTTCCCAAGGTGCGTATACATTTTTACAAACCTTAAACACTTCACTACTACTCATTTACAAGTTCACATTTCAAAACTTACACCTTTCGTCTTCCAAAGATCACATAATCACCATTAAAAACACACACATGCCACTTTTCCTTAGCAAACACATATTACTTTCCGAAGACATACACTTGAGCTCCACTTTTCAAATCACCCACAAGCTATGCTTTTCAACATTTATGAAACTCAATCTTTTAAAATCCACACTTTCTAATACACACTTTCCCAAAATATATCATCTCCCAAAACACACATACCTTTCAAGATAACACATTTCACTTTCCAAAGTCAATCACATATACTTTACTTAGCCATAGTTATACATTTTACCTTTCAATACACACACCCTTTCAACATTCACACTCTTTCAACATTTACACTTCGCTACTCAAAACTCATACACTCCATTATTCAACAAACATTTTCCAACACTCATACACACCTCACCTCTCCGAAATTATACTTTTCACTATTCAAAGCTCATACATTTACTATTCAACATACACTCTTTTCAAAACACTCTACCTTTCAAAATCACCCACTTCATTTAGGCAAGACAATGCAAAGTTCACTTTTCCAAACCCCCTCCTTTTCCCAAAAATATGAAGAGATATCACATGTATACGTGGAATGAAGCACAATCATGTTCTCCAACATTTTCCATTTCATCAAATCAAAACAAGAAACCATTCTTGATGTGAGTGAAAAGGAAGAATTACTAGACTTCAAATTGAATCCAACTCGCAACTATAAGCTTCCAACTTACTCATTAATCCCAAACCAATACTTATGCCAAATATAGTTTGAGAGGAGAAAGGAAAACTATATCAACCTCATTTCCTTCCAACAAGTCAAGAAGCTCTCCAACAAGCATACGAGTGACCTAAGTTCATTAGTATTTAAGGAATATTCGAAGCATCATATTGACAATAAAATGTGGGCATGAGTACAAGCATTCAAGCATATGAAATCAGTCCACTATAATTTGCTTCAGAAATTTATGTTTTTGACCTTTGAGGAATAACAACTTCTCTTTCAAGAGGAAATAGGAAGAACTATAACCATTAAAAGGAATGCAATACATCCACCATCAAATTTTAAAAGAAAGAACAGATTTGGAAACCTATTCTTTGTCTTTCCACAAGAAGATATGCTTTACCCATAGCCAAGAATGATCAGCGGTTAGAGCTGCTATACACGCAAGCAAGGGGAAGTGACGGGGTTGGCGTCGGGCTTCTTAGGTCGAAGAGAATGAGTGAGAGAGAGTAGGAGAGGGATCGTCCCAGGCTAGGGCTTGTGCCGTCGGGCTGCTGGTACCGTGCGACACAGAGGGGACGGCGGACTTTGGGGCGAACAGGAGGAGGCTCCTTGCGACTGAGGGGTTCCGCTGGGGCTTCCTGTGAATCGAGAGAGAGGGAGACGGGTTGGAGGGGGAATCGGAGCCTGGGGTATTCGCGAACTGGGAGGTCGAGAGGGGGAGGGTTTCGCGAACTGGAGGGGAGCGGGGTTGGAGTCTTCCGCCTGGAGCTTGTGAACCAACCAGACAGAGAGCGGGAGGCCATTTGCGAAAACTAGACCGAGGGTTCGTTTGGTTTTGCGAATACATAGGGGAGATCGTGGGTTAACCGTCCTAACTGAGCCCTAATCAAGCTTTAGGAAATTTTTATTTATTTATTTAGGAGAAATACAATCCTACTCTCTTCAACCTAACTCAATCTAAGGGTTGATTTTAAACGAAATTACAAAATTAATCGGCGGATTAAAATAGTTCGAGTTGATCAATTTAATACAGTTGTAGCTGAATTAAATATAAAATTTAATGGATTTGATTTTAATTTTATTATAATGATTTTAAATGGTTTGATTCAATATCCAATTATCTCAAATTATATTGAGACGATTCATGTTGCGTTGGCCGAACCCTCCGAGTTTAGATTGAAGTCGAATTGAACTCAATTAAGCTTGATGACACTCGATTAGATTATTATATTCAAAACCACATTAAATTTGGATTGGATTGATTTTGATTTGGGTTGAATAACAGGGCTGAGTCAACGCTACGTCAGTGGGCATCCACCTAAGGGAAATCCTATAGGCGACATCTATGCTAGGTTACGAAGATCTAGAAGCTAGATATGGATTATGCGGAAACTGACCTCGAATAATGAGGTCAACAATACTGAAAGTAAATACGCAAGCATTCATTCATATGAAAAGTAAACTAAGATGATTATCATATAAGGAAAATCACTCAATGCGTTAAGATTTATTCACTGTATGGTTGAGGAAGTTGGCAACTAGCTTACTAGTCTTCTTGATTTGCTATTGCCATGCTCTTGCTCACAATCCTTCCTTACATACTCAAGGTGTTATCGGTAAAATCTCATTAACAAGAGTCCCTTATTTATAGGGTTGCAAATTGGGTCAAGTTAGTTTAGTTCTAGGCCAACGTAATGCCTGAACTAAGTATGCTTTGTTCCAACATTTTTTGAACTATGCTTGATCCAACTTTGATCAAAATCAAACTGGATTCAAATTTTTTGATCATTCTTATTTTGCATTTGGTTTTTGACCTATTTTGATATGAATGGTTGAAGTTCTCTAGATCAAACATGATATTTGATTTTCACTCTTTTTATTTCATCTTGTTGTTGTTGTTGTTGTAGGGTCGTTGCGGAGGGCCAATTGTGACTCTTGATGGTGATGTTGTTGGAATTTGCACTCAAATTAATATGATTTGGCCTCACGCTAATGGTGATTACTATGGAACTATTAATGCAATGGACATTGAGGAAGCCTTATCTAAAGTGGGATACAGAAAAAAATGGTAGGCTTTACTGGTGCTGTTATTATTTTTATTTTTAATTAATATGCTTTATTTATTGCAATTGTAAATTTTTGATATTGCGGGTGCTGACCCTTGGTTGAAGAACAATATAAATCATGTAGATAATCTATGTAATTTTTTATTTATTCAATTATAGAATTAAAGATCTTGATAATCAAATTGGGTGATTGTTACGAGTAATATTTGATTATATTCTTTTGATGATTCTTAATTAAAGAAACCAACATTAATATTAATGCAGTAATATATATTTTCAAGTTGCATTATTTGGTTGTAATAATAGCTTTTTTTTTCTTGCTGTAGATCATTGGAATTAAAAACAGATGAAGATGTTTATAGTTATTCTTCTAACTATATTTGCTGCATGACGTGAGCATCATGAGAAGGTTGAATGGTTCTCTACATTTTAAGATTGTTCTTTTTAATTTATTATTAAATTGTTTGTGATTTACAATCTTTATGGCACATCATTAAGATGAAAGATGATGCTTATTGTTATTCCTTTGTGATGATCTCGAGACTTTAATTATGAGAATTATATGTTGTATCTTTATATTTAAGTTTGGGCAGTAGTTTCTTTGTGGTGATCTTAAGACTTTAATTATACTAGTATAAATACACGTGCACATGATGCACGTCAATAAAAAATAAAAAAAATATTTATATAATATCATTGCATGTGCACACGTGAATAAAATTTAAAATTCTATTTAATTTTTATTTTATCAAAATTTTGATAAATTAATAAATTTATCATTATAACTAATTTTAATAATGATCATATTATTGAACAATTTGAAAATATTTCTTAAAATCATAATTGATACATTATTTTAGGGTATTTTTAGTTGTTAAAAAGTACTATCATATTATGAAAATTATGATTAATCATCCATGTCAATTTTTAAACCCTAAAAGTACTTTAATCCTTAAGGCAACTAAAACAAGAAATTAATCAAAGTGAGAGAAATGTCCACTTTATCTCAGAATAAAAAATTCAAAATATAAATTGGAGAGTTCAACTATTAATAGGTTAATATTTAATTAAAGATTTTAAGACTCACTATTTGAATTGTAATTTTATATTTTCTTGAATAAATTAGAGAATAGAATCTATCAGATGATGGACTTTGTTCACTGTCTTAAAATACAAGCATAATGCAATTATCCTATCTGACAAGGTACAATAAAGGCATAAGTAAATTCTATTGAATTTTTAAAGCTTAAGGATTTTATTTCAAGTGCATTGGATGAATTTTAAACGGGTTTATTTGAGATTTGATTATTTTTGATATAGTTTTGATTTTAGGTTTGCTTATATTGATTTTAAATTTATTTGTTTAACATTAATATTTTATTTCTTTGACTTAGTCTTTTAAGAATTTATAAGGAAACCTTTGTTTTAGCTTTAATTTGACTTTACGCGATGTAGGTTATGGTTCATTATAATTTTATGAATTCATAAAAATTTACTTCATTTTTTTTAAAAAAAATTTCTTTAATTTGTTAATGAAATTTAAAAAGTTCAAGCCTGTTGGAGAATTTATCTGATTTAGAGGTAAAAATAAATAGGTAATTGAATTATTTTTTTAGTTTATTGTTCGTTATGATTTTATACATCCACAAAAATTTATTTCATATTTTTTTTTGCTTTTATTTTATTTTCAAAGCATTCTCTAATTTCTAGTTTATTTAAAGAATTTATTTAATTTTGAGATGAAAATGAAATGCTAATCAAAACATTTATTTAGTTTATCTTTTACTATGTCTTTATGGATCTTTATAATGATATTTGGGATTTTCCGATTTTTTCTAGATTTTTAGTGATTTTTAAAATATTCGAATTACAAATTATCCTATTATTTTTTCATTATTTCTTTCCTTTCCTTTTAATTTCAATCTATCCTATTCGTTTTGGACTATTCATTCATTATTATTATTGTTGTTATTAGATGCTTCATGGATGGTTTATGGTGACTTTTATAATAAGTTTTATTTTGATTTAATTTTATATTTTCTAACTTTATTTAATCTTAATTAATATTATTTCATTCAAATATACATATGTTTTATTTATTTACTTACTTATTTTAATTTTTATATTTACATTGATTTTCAAAGTGGGTTTAATATGCTTGTACACCTTAATTAAGTCAGTTAGTTCGAATTACTTTAAAGAAATTTAAGCTAATCAAAATGAATACATTTTACTTATATTTTTTACTTTATGATTCTTGTTTAACTTAATCTTATGAATGATGGAGCACACCCTTTGTGACACCATCCTAGATTCAAACTTCAAATCTGATCCTCTGTGGAAAGCAATGCATCATTCCCACAAGATCATCAAATTTTCTTCTCCTTAAGGATAGATGCGAGTTATTATGCTTTCTCTCCTTATGATTAGATCTCCTAGTGATGGAGCACGCTCTTTGTGGCACCATTCTAGTTTCAATTTTCAAATTCAATCTTCTATGGGAAACAATGCTTCCTTCCCACAAGATATTCTAGCTCTTATTCCTTAAGGACAAATGTGAGTCATCATGTTTTCTCTCCTTAGGATTAGATCTTCTAGTGGTGGATAACGCCCTCTACAACACCATCCTAGTTTCAAATTCCAGACCTGATCTCCTAGGGGAAGTAATGCTTCCTTCTTACGAGATCATCTAGTTTTCTTCTACTTAGGGTTGGGTGTTCTCTTTCCATCAGGATTAGACTCCAAGTGATGGAGTATGCCCCCTCTGGCATCATCCTAGCTTTAATTTCAAATCCCAATATTAAGCTTTCTTTTCCTTAGGGTTTAGGTTTTCCCTTCCCTTAGGACCAAACCTACTAGAGGCAGAGGATGCCTTTTCTGGCACTATCCTAGTATCAATTCAAACTCAATTCTCTAGGGTTAGATTTTTTTGTTCACTTAGGACCAGACCTACTAGTGATAAAGTACGCCTTTCCTGGCACTACCCTAGTATCAATTCAAACTCAATTCTTTATGGTTAGGTTTTTTCCTTCCCTTAGGACCAGGTCTACTTATGGTAGAGCACGCCCTCCGTGGCACTACCCTAGTATCAACTCAAACCTCAATATTATAGGGATAGACTTTTCCTTCCCTTAAGATCAAAATTCCAAACTTGATATTTTCATTCGATCAATGGAAATATGTGTAATAGAACTTCATTCTATGACACATATTAGGGGTCTATTTATTGACCTCATTTTTGTATGAGGTCACCAGGACTTTTTCCAGACTCTAGATCAATCCTGACCCCAGATCAATCTAGCCTCTAGACAAATCTAGATCCTAGGATTTATCTAGACCCTAGGATTCTTCCAGATCAATCCAAACTCCAAACCAATTCAATCCTCAAGCCAATCTAGATTCTAGAGCTTTATAATTTCAAGATCAATCCAGCCTCCTTTCAAACTCCATCCTTATGTAATCATATACAATCATGCAAATGATTGTTAATGATTTAGATAATAAAAAATCAAGCAATCAAACTCAGAATCCAGATTAAATCCAGAAATTCAGGCTAAAATCCAAGTCCAAAGCCTATGTCCTAAAGGCCAAATTCAGTAATTTTTCAAACACTTCAAACTCTGATCAAATGTCCTCTAATTCAGAGTCTCTTAATTATATATTGATAGGATAAGTCTCTAAAGACAACCCTCTAAATTTGAGCTCATTCTGAGGTCTCTAACCCCAGAAACTAAATCTATTTTCAAAGGCTGTAAAACCTTCAAATATTTATGACCTATGCTACTAGACATGTCCCTTAATGGAACCTGACTTTAGAGCTTTCTCCAAAGCCTCTAACTACATTCAGACCCTCAATCATGATTTGTTAAGCATTAAATTATATTTCGGTGGACCCACATTGACCCCTAGTTGACAAGTGGTCAAAATGACCAAAATGCCCCTTAAGGGCAATTTTAGAGTTTTCTATATACTTCAATATGTCCTTTTCAAATCAAGCTCTATAATCTCTTCCAATGCATCCTAATCACCATTAGGAGTACATTGGACTCATGCCCAACCCCTGGGTCAATGTGGTTGACCCAAATACCCTTTAAGGGTCAAATTGGTCATTTCTACTCAAATGCCCAATCTTGACTGTGAGACCACCTCCAGTAGTCTCAAAATATCAAATCAAACCTATCAAGCCCAAATTTAGACCCTGGGTCAGCCTAGTAGACCAAGTCAACCTAGGTTGACCAAATCAACCTAAGTCCTTGCACATTGAATCAAACCCCTCAAGCTCTTAAATCCCTCTCAAGAGATGATTCAAACATGCTCAAACTTGTTTGGAATCAAGCTTAGTTAATTTGACCAAGTCAAGTCATTTTGACTTGTTTAAAACTCACTCAAATATCATATATTCCTTCAAAACTCAATTCCATAGCTTGGCATTTATTCTAAATCTCTCTAATCAGTTGGCATTAACAGTTAGCTACCACCTCAATAGTCAATAGGGTCAGTTGACTGTTCAACATAAGTCAATAAAGCCTCTAAAGAGCTTTTAAGTAGTCAAACCCCATCAAACTTTGATCCATTTCCTTATGTATCACATCAATGTATCCAATCAGCTCACAATGCCACCTAGATTCCACCTCACCCTCCCTTGACTGATTGACTAGTCAAATGGTCAAAGAAAGGGTTAGGAGAGCTAGGATGGCCAAACTAGTCCTAATGAGCTAATCCACCCCATATCAAATCAGCCCTAGTGGTCCCAAAAGCTCTTATAAGGACAAACCTACTTTCCAAGTCTTGTCCTTGGAGATGTCCTCTATACAGCTTTTCAACTACCCCTGAGACACTTAGCCTCCATCAAGAAGGGTCTCTAAATGCATCCCAGCCATCTAAAACACTTAGAGAGTTTCTGAATAGGGAAAAACATCAAAAACATCAAAATCGAATCAAATCTCTTGATCAACGGTTCAAATCTAGTTGTTCTGTGGCTATGCTTAACTGTGGATCCGATTATGTGGTGTATTCTCCCATTTGGCTTAATCTGGGCCATCTATTTTATATAGTGGATGATCCAACAGCCAGGAACATGCTCTGATGTAGATTAGTGGCAACCGCGTCCGCGAATCATTAAATAATAATGATTGCCGGCGGCGCAATCATTAGCATTTAATACCGCCGGCGGTAACGATTAGCCACGGTTCGGCTAGATAAATCCCTGGCCGACGCGTGTCCCGCCGGTGTCGTCGCGCCGCCTTTTCATTTAAAATGATTTATTTAGTTATTTAAATCTATTTTAAGACCAGAAAACTTAAAAAAAATTAAAAATTAAATATAAATAAAAAAAATTAGTACTTTACATCAAAATTCATAGAATTTAAATCTCTTTAATTTAAAATTAAAAATAATTTAAAATATTTTATATATGTCAGATTATTCTAAATATTAAATAATTGATATTTTTAATAATTATTTAACTTAAAATAATCCTAATTATTTCAAAATTTTAAGAAATGTATTGCAAAATGCTAATTTTCAGAGAATGTTCTAAAATTATATTAATTTTATTTTCAAATTATTTTTAAATATTAATTATATTTAATTATATTAAATGTATTTCCTTATTAAATATTAAAAAAAGTTTATTAAAAAATTCAATTTAAAAAAAATAATTTGAATTAATTAATTAATATCTTACCAAATTTTCAAAATCTAGAACACTTTATTTAAAAATTTAAATTAATTTAAAATATTTCATATTACTTAAATTGTTTTAAACATTCAAATATTTAAGACTTTAATTAATATTTAATTAAATATTAATCTAAACATTTTCCAAAAATTCAAACTTTTATTTTAAAATATTTTAAATATTTAGATAAAATATTTTAAAATACTTCATTTTAAAATTAAATAATAATTTGAAGTACTCTCTTTAAATATTTTAATTAATTTCAATATTCTAATATTTAATTAATATTAAAACTGAAATTAACTTAATTATTATAAAATTCAAAGTTTTTTTTTAATATTTTAATTAAAATTGTACAATATATTTTAAAATTAAATTTAATTGTAAATATTCAATATATTTTAAGTAATTTAAATTATTTAATTACTTAAATATTTAATTAATACTTAATTAATTAAATATTTTCAAAATGCTAAAATCTTTATTTTTTATATTTCAATTAATCAGAAAAGATATTTAGAATATTTTGAAATTAAAATTCGTTCAAGATATTTGATATATTTAAATAAATTCATTCATTCATATCTTTGAATATTTAATTAGCATTTAATTAAAATATTGATTTAAATATTTTAAAAAAATTAAAAACTTTATTTTGAAAATATTTTCAAATTATTAAAGTATTTTGAAATTATCTTTCTTAAATTTAAAATTGACCTATTTTCAATATAAAATTTAATTTTAAAATTATATATTTTAAATCTTTGAGAGCTTTGAGTATGACCTTGAATTTAAACATAGATTAAGCTTGATTGAATAGCATTAATGGGGAGTGGTGATTGATCAATGAGCAATTACTTTGTTAATTGTTAATTTATTAATCTTTCAATTAATTAAGTTATATCTCGATTTGCATGTATATGATGCACACACACACCCCTAGTTTTAGGCTCTCATAGATCCAGGATTAATCTTCCAATTAATTAAGTTATATCTCGATCTGCATGTATATGATGCACACACACACCCCTATTTGATTGATGTGATTACATGTTATATATGTCAAGGATGAGTTTGAACCTCAATCTATAAACCTATATAACCCAGTAACATCTTAAGGACAAAAATTAAGGACTTGTTTAGAAAACCTAGAAACATTTTAGAAATTAAAGTATATGTTCAATAGGTCTAAAAATTCAAACATTTACACCATGACATCTTCAGCCTTAAGAAAAAATTTAACTGATTTTTGAAATTATTAAGCCCCTTAATTAATTAATTTAATGTTAAACCCTTAATTAAGCTTTAAAAATTTCAATAATTTTAATAAATTAAATTTAAGTCCAAAAATTACATATAATATCTCAAATTGACCAAAATTTAACTCTTAATCAAACAAAAATAAAAGATGCTTGACTGAACTTTAATTTCAATCTTAATTTAATTTTAATTGAAAATTAATATTTAATTTATTTAATTAATTAAAAATAATTAAAAATTTTTAAAAATTTTCAAACACTTAGGAATCTCTCCTTAGGTCATTCCTGATCTTTGGAGGTGATTTCAAAAAGTTTGGAGTTCATTTGGAGCAAAATCATTAAAACCCCTTTAATTAAATAATTTTCAGAAACTCCAATAAATATCAAACTTTGAAAAATCATAACTAATTCCGAAAAATTTCAAATTGAGTAAACTCAAAGACATTGGACTCCATTTGGGATCTAATATTTATTAAAAATATCAAACATCTAGAAATAATTCAGAAGTTAAAAGTCAACATTTTGGTCAACTCTAGTTCAAATTCAAGTCAAAACTTCAAACCTACATAACTAAATATAGAAAAATCCAACTCCAACAAACTTATAGTCTAATTAATCATTTTAAGGTTTATTAATTTAAAAAAAAACTAACTTTCCATAAATCAACCTTAATCAAAGAGTCCATTTTTAACCCCTTAATTTAATGATTAAAATAATTTAGAAAATTCCAAAAACTTAAAAATCATCTAAAATTCTAGAAAATTTTAATTTAACCTTAAAATTAGCAACCAATCAATCTTAATCAAAATTTATCAATCTTCAAATCGTAATCAAATCAAATCACTTAATTATACCGATTACCACTAGGTAATCCTAGCCTACGAGGCTATTAGCTTAGCCCCAAGAAAGGTGAAATAAACTTCACGACCCTGGTGAGTAACAAAGGTGGTAATCAATCAACCTTTAAAACTCACTTTAGAATTAACTTTAAGCCATTAATACTTAAACTCAAACATAAATCTTTAAAGTCTTCAATTAATCAAAACACCAGATAACTTTAACAAACTATCCTATATAGGATATATCCAAATATCACATCTTATCTCACATACTTTAGATAGTTTGCTAGTACAACCAACTCTAGATTTAGGTTAGGCATGTGTTTACTTTTCTGTTGTGTGCCGAATTTTCTGTGGTTTTCACTACATACTGATTGCTAGTGTAAATTGATTGATTGTTTATTTAATTCCATTACTAAAAGAACTTATGTAAGTTTATGATTATATTTTAGTATTTTTATTATTATTTTATCAATGAACAATGCATGCTTCGAGAGATTTACTTATTGATTGAAACTATGTAATTCATATATATTTGAATATTTTAAGCATGAATCACTAACTTTCTAATTTAACTCGAAATAATTTTTATGTTCTATAAATATCAACTTATTTAAAGAACTCATATATCACCTGCTTCCATGAAGTGGCACTTTCTGGAAGTCGTCATTGCCTCAGCTTTGAAGATCACTTTGGGAGAATCAGGTTGTATGCGTACATGGGCATTAAAACCATGTCGCTCTAGATTATCACTTGCTTCCATAACAGATTTGCAAAACCACATGATTATAGAAAGATGAAAGCATATGCACAGCATTTTCAACAGCAACTTGAACGTTGCTTTTTCTCCAGTCAGCTTCTCTGTAGTTGATCATCTTTGGCTTACATAATCTTGAACTTCTACAGGACTTCTTGAACAATACCTTCATCCGTCATTGGCCCTCTTGAAGAAACTCTGGATTCATATTATTATTTAACTCTTTCCAGATTTTCTCCAGTTCTGGCCTCATAATATTTGGTTTCGCACTAGCTTTTAACTGGTTTATCAGCAGAGGAACGACACATCCACGAATCAAGAGAGTTGTTAAGGAGATAGAAGCTCACTGATTCAAGCTAGTGAAAGAATGCATGGCATCAATCAAGTGCTACAACGCCGTAACAGGGAAGAACGAATCTGCGGCAGCAGCTGCAACTTCGCCTGGGAACGAGCAGAACTGAAGAAGCACTGGTGACATTGGGGATTGCTTTCGAATCCCTGTAGTTTAGGTGAGATCATTGGCGGATCCACCTTAAGCCCGAGGGGCAATTGCCCCCCTAAAAAAAAATTTATTATATGATTATTTAGATAATTTGATTCCTTCTATCTATTTTTTAGTCTTTATCACAAGAATTTTTAGGCTATCGCCCCCCTAAAAATTTTAAAATACTATAATCTTTAGGCAATTGCCCCCAACATAATTAAACATATTTTGTAGATGTGTTATTGTTAGGGAATGAAAAACAAAATAAAACAAAATAAAGACAAATACTAAAAAAATTCAAAAATATCCTAAAAGTTTTAAAATACTATAGTCTTTACGCAATTGCCCTCAATATAATTAAACACATTATGTAGAGGTCGAACTTCACCAGGGGACATTATCCTTTGAACCCCCAACATATTTACGAAGCGTACAACTTTTTGCCCCCTAAAAATTAAGGCTAGATACGCCCCTAGGTAAGATCATCGGCATCATCATTGCTGAACCCAATCTCATTCGATCCATCTGAACTGGACGAGTAATTCCTGGAATATTTATCAATTATTATCGGAAGAGAGAATACTATCCTCCTCCAATCTCGATCCAGGAATCTGAACCTATCAAACGATTGGGAGGTGGTGGCTCTCCATGGAGTCGCAGCCAGTGGAAACGACAAGGATTTAGAGTTTCAATAGCTTCTCAGCCTGTAAGCTTTTGCAAGCAATGCTATTCTCGATTTCCCTTGAAAGAGCCTGAAACCGGATGCTCTTCTATTCCTCTCAGATTTCGCAAACAGTGAAGGAAGAAGAAAAGTAATTACTCAATTGCTTCTCTGAATCGCAAGCAGGTAGACTCAGCTGCCGCACTTTTCTCATTTCAGCAAGGAATGAAAACTCTAGGTTTTGCACGCCTCCAGCCCAGGGGCGGAACCCCCTTATGGTCAGGGGGCAATTGTCCCCCCCCCCCCCTCACACCTCTCAAAAAAATTTTAAAAAAATAATTATAGGATTTTTTTAGATAATTTGTTTATCTTCATTCATTTTTAAGTCTTTATTATAAGGATTTTTAGGCAATTGCTCCCCCTAAAAGTTTTAAAATAATATGGTCTTTAGGTAATTGCCTCCAACAAATAGTAAAGAGAATTCATCATTGAATTCTAAAAATATCCTTCAAAGAAAAATCTCATGATCTAAATTAGAAGAATTATTCTTTTAATAAATAACAATCAGAGCCATCTAAGATCATCTATCAGTAATAAATAGTACAACAGATTCTATAATGTAAAACATCAATGTATACATTTATATTCATTACCAAAACTTATATACACTACTCATGATCTACACCATCAAATCATAACTATTTTGTCCTGAGTACAAACATATGGCTAAAATAAAAGAAAACAGAACCTGAAGAATTCGGACCAGCCTCACACGCCTGTTCCCCTGCTCTGATTGAAATCAATTAACTACATATATGAGCTTAAAAAGCCCAACAGGTCAACAAAACCTACAACTAAAATCAAAACACGGCAAATGAGTAATATGCATGTCAATCATTAAATCATAGCAGTTATATTCATATGATTATTAAATTAGTACAGAAACAATAAAATTCATATACAGTAATACAATCTATAAATAATAAAACATTAAGGTACGGAAGCCAATAAAATAAATAAATTAGTACAAGTGTCAAATTTATAAAGCAATCGTCATATTTATAATACCAATCAGTAAAGAAATCAAATAAAATATCAAATCAAAATATCAGTAAAGACAGTTGAAATCAAATTAATGTAGCAAAATCATATAAGAGTGTTCACATGCTATCTAGTAATTATATAGCAACATTTAAATCAGTATCTCACTCTAAAGCTTAATATCTCAATCACATGCTCAATAAATTCTGTATATCATGTGCTCAGTATATCACATGCTCAGTATCAGTACAGTGAATCAATAGTATCAATATCTATATCAGTAACAGTAATAATCCAGTGGTAGGAGTAGTAAAATAATGCAGTAACAATAAATCCGTACAGTAATAATAAATCCATATACTAATAAGAATAATACCTCAAGAACATGTATTTCAGTAGTTATACTAAACAAGTAAGAAGTCTTTGTTGTGACGGTGTTTTTCAGTATTGTATTAGTAAACCGTTGGCTCAATAAATAGAGTCGTTACTTTTTACCCATCGACATAGTAATCATCTCCTTATAACTCCCAATCAGTATCACGTGAATCAGTTGAGGATAACACCAAACCACAATATTTAAAGGAAAGCCCGTCGGGCCGCCATCTTGTACAAGTCAATCAGTCTCCAACCAACGGGTCAACCAGTCTTTACTTATCTTTTACACACACAGTAGTATCACAGTATAATAATAGTAATTTTAATCATATATCCACATTAATTTTCAATGCATTGCAACCAATAAAATATAATTGAGCTGAATTTAAAAAATGCCCAAAATGTCCTAACGGTAGACAATAAAAGTTCTATTAGGCAAAAATATTCACATTTTAGAAAATTACTAAATTATCAAGAATTGTGTAAAATGATATTTTAAAATTTTTATTGTACTACACACTATTTTTAGAGGTCAAAATAGATTTCATGGTTGACAAAAATTGCTGTATTTTCAAAATTACCCGGTGAAAAATCTCAAATAAGTATTCAAAATGCTCATAATCATGATCTTTATAACATACAAAAAGTTACGCAGTGAAAGTTTAACAATACAAAGTTATGCACATTTTTCGGTAACGGAAACACAAATTTGAACAAAAAAAATCAAAAACACAAAATCTTTGAAATCAGAAATAGGGTATGGATTCCTTACAGCGAGATGAGCAATTATCCCAACTGGCTTGATGGACGAAAATCACTCCGCGGCCTCCAAATCTTGATTCCCTTTTTCTCTCTCTTACATTTTCTCTCAATTTCCACTATTCATTTCTCTGTTTACCGTTTGAGCCAATTGAAGAAGAGATATGGCTTTAAATAACATGGTGACTTTAGATATTTTATTAAAATAATATTTTTTATATTATATAATTTATTTAAAAAATTTCTTTCAATATAAAATTCAAAAAAAATCATTTTAGGACTCAAAAAATTACAGAAAAATATTCATAAAATAAAATATAATATTTAAAAAATATTAGTGAAAACAGTTTGCAAAACAGATACCTTAAGGTCCTGAAATCCTCACTTGTACCAATAGGTACAAATTCCTTAAAGATTTTCACCGGTGTCCAAAAAAATTCATGTAAGTAAAATACTTCGATCAAAATACTATGGCTAAAACATATTGAAATTTGAAGTTATAATGACTCCAAAAAAAATTTAGCAAAAATCAAATACGAGTTTTTACAATCTACCCACCTTAACCCGACATTTTCCTAAAGAATTCAGGTATAAAATCAATATAAATCAAATCCATATAATCAAAACTCAAATAAAATCTAAATCAAATCATCAAAATCATATAGCCATACATTTCATTCTATCACATGTCATTCAATTATGCATGATATGCTATGTCATTCAATCATTCAAATAAATTTCTTATCAGTAGAGCTTTCAGGTTGTTATTGATCTTCCAGATATTATAAGTTGTACACACGTGGCATCACTGGAGTAGATGCAGTAGGTCGTGGTGCAACAATCTCCACTGACTACCACTAATAGCTCTATCATCTACCCTGTTTGTTGATCTTTCACTATATGCTCTTGACCCGACAGTCCTCTGTCCTACCGTATGTCTGGACTGTCCTACACCAGAATCAGCTCTTCCTCCAAATCCCCTCTGAGGACAGTTTACTACCTTATGTCCCTAATGTCCACAGCAAAAACATCGCCCTGTCAACAAGTAGCACTGACCTGTATGTCGTCGACAACAATGAATGCACTCGCTGTAGTTGCCAGAAGATGCTACAGATGCAGATCCCCTTGAATCACTATACCTACTTTTTTGTCAGCATCTCTCTCTCTGCTTGGTTCATCTCTACTCCTCCTGCTGACATCATATCTAGAGCCCGCCTCATATCTGGATGCTGGTGCTGCCAAATCAATCTCTATTAGTCTAGCCCACTCCACAAACTTAGAAAACTCTTGAATTTGTAGAGGTACAAGCGGGTGTCTGAGCTTCATGTTCAATCCTTGCAGAAATCTGTAGCACTTTTCCTCGGCGGTAGGGATCAAGTGAGGAGCATACCTAGCAAGAGCAGTAAACTCGGTCTCATACTGCATCACTGTCTTGCATCCTTGTTCCAGCTTGATGAAAGCTTCCTGCATCTGTCGTCGGGCTAACGGAGGTACGAACCACATCCTGAATACTGTAGTGAACTCGCCCCAAGTGATCTCAGCATTTGTCTTCCCTCGAAATTTCTCTCTCTATTGGCCAACCCACCATCTCTCAGCCTCTCCTTCAAAGAGGACACATCCAATGACACCTTCAGCTCTCCGGATATTGCATGCTGTCAAAAATTTTCTCTATCCTCGGCAACCAGTCTTCTGCAACTTAAGGTCCTACAGCTCCTTTGAATAACGGAGGCTTCAGCTTATGAAATATTTGTAAATGCTTGTCTCTTTCTTCTTCTTTGCTCCTAGCTGACTTACTCTGTGCATTCCCCATTACCTGTGTTATAACAGTAGCCAACTGCATCATACTTTCTGATGGCACTGGAGCTGCACTATGTTGCTCATTTGGTACATTTGACTCTAGATGATCCATTTAACTTTTCACCTGCACAGTTTAATATGATATGAATAATACATATGTGCAATTATATATGTAAAATAATGCATCTAATACTACCCATTCTACCCAACTCTCAAATAAATCCTATAGCTCTGGTAACAATCAATTCTTCCAACAACTATGCTCTGATACCAATTGTGATGCCCTAGGATCTAAATTAGAAGAATTGTTCTTTTAATCTTTTAATAAACAACAACTAGGGCCATCTAAGATCATCTATCAGTAATAAACAATACAACAGATTCTATAATGTAAAACATCAATGTACACATTTATATTCATTCCCAAAACTTATATACACTACTCAGGATCTACACAATTAAATCATAACTATTTTGTCCTGAGTACAAAAATACGATTAAAGCAAAAGAAAATAGAACCTGAAGAATTCGGACCAGCCTCACATGCCTGCTGCCCTACTCTGACTGAAATCAATTAACTATATATAATGAGCTTAAAAAGCCCAGCAGGTTAACAAAACCTACAACTAAAATCAAAGCATGACAAATAAGTAATATGCATGTCAATAGTCAAATCATAGGAGTTACATTCATATGATTATTGAATTAGTACATAAATAGTAAAATTTACATACAGTAGTAGTACAATCTATAAATAATAAAATATTATGATATGGAAGCCAATAAAGCAGATAAACCAGTACAAGTGTCAAATCTATAAAGCAATCGTCGTATTTATAATACCAATTAGTAAAGAAATCAAATAAAATATCAAATCAAAATATTAGTAAAGATAGTTAAAATAAAATCAATGTAGCAAAATCATATATGAGTGTTCACATGCTATCCAGTAATTATATAGTAACATTTAAATTCGTATCTCACTCTAAAGCTTAATATCTCAATCACATGCTCAATAAATTCTGTATATCATGTGCTCAGTATATCACATGCTCAGTATCAATACAGTGAATCAATAGTATCAAATAGTATATATATCTATATCAGTAACAGTAATAATCAATTGGTAAGAGTAGTAAAATAATGCAGTAATAGTAAATCCGTATAGTAATAATAAATCCATATACTAATAAGAATAATACCTCAAGAACATGTATTTCAGTAGTCATACTAAACAAGTAAGAAGTCTTTGCTGTGACGGTGTTTTTCAGTATTGTATTAGTAAACCGTTGGCTCAATAAACAGAGTCGTCACTTTTTACCCGTCGGCACAGTAATCATCTCCTTATAACTCCCAATCAGTATCACGTGAATCAATAGAGGATAACACCAAACCATAATATTTAAAGGAAAGCCCGTCGGGCCACCATCCTGTACAGGTCAATCAGTCTTTAACCAACGGGTCAACCAATCTTTATTTATCTTTTACACACACAGTAGTATCACAGTATAATAATAGTAATTTTAATCATATATCCACATTAATTTTCAATGCATTGCAACCAATAAAATATAATTGAGCTGAATTTAAAAAATGCCCAAAATGTCCTAACGACAAACAATAAAAATTCTATTAGGCAAAAATATTCACATTTCAGAAAATTACCAAATTATCAGGAATTGTATAAAATGATATTTTAAAACTTTTATTGTACTACATACTATTTTTAGAGGTCAAAATAGATTTCAGGGTTGACAAAAATTGATGTATTTTCAAAACTAACCGATGAAAAATCTCAAATAAATACTCAAAATGCTCATAATCATGATCTTTATAACATACAAAAAGTTACGCGGTGAAAGTTTTAGCAATACAAAGTTATGCACATTTTTCGGTAACGAAAATATAAATTTGAACAGAAAAATATCAAAAACACAAAATCTTTGAAATGAGAAATAGGGTATGGATTCCTTACAGTAAGATGAACAATTATCCCAACTGGCTTGATGGACAAAAATCACTCCGCAGCCTCCAAATCTTGATTCCCTTTTTCTCTCTCTTGCATTTTCTCTCAATTTCCACTATTCATTTCTCTGTTTGCCGTATGAGCCATTTGAAGAAGAGATATGGCTTTAAATAACATGGTGACTTTAGATATACATTTTTATAAAAATTCAAATAAATCATTTTAGGACTCAAAAAATTACAGAAAAATATTC
The DNA here is from genome assembly GCA_019925795.1 of Dendrobium chrysotoxum. Classification (NCBI taxonomy): domain Eukaryota; kingdom Viridiplantae; phylum Streptophyta; class Magnoliopsida; order Asparagales; family Orchidaceae; genus Dendrobium; species Dendrobium chrysotoxum. Next base: position 23,582,272 of record CM034302.1, on the reverse strand, counting down.
ATAAAATAAAATATAATATTTAAAAAATATTGGTGAAAACAGTTTGCAGAACGGACACCTTAAGGTCCCAAAATCCTCACTTGTATCGATAGGTACAAAATTCTTAAGGATTTTCATCGGTGTCCAAAAAAAATTCATGTAAGTAAAATGCTTCGATCAAAATACTATGGTGAAAATAGATTGCGATTTGAAGTTATAATGACTCCAAAAAATATTTAGCAAAAATCAAAATACAGGATTTTACAATCTACCTACCTTAAGAAAATGTCGTCCCCGACATTTTCCTGAAGAATTCGGGTATAAAATCAATATAAATCAAATCCATATAATCAAAACTCAAATAAAATCTAAATCAAATCATCAAAATCATATAGTCATGCATTTCATTCTACCACAGGTCATTCAACTATGCATGATATGCTATGTCATTCAATCATTCAAATAAATTTCTTACCAGTAGAGCTTTCAGGTTGTTATTGATCTTCCAGATACTATAAGTTGTACACACTTGGCATCACTAGAGTAGGTGCAGTAGGTCGTGGTGCAATAGTCTCCCTCTAACTACCACTGATAGCTCTATCATCTACCCTGTTTGTTGATCTTTCACTATATGCTCTTGACCCGACAGTCCTCTGTCCTACCATATGTCTGGAATGTCCTCCACCAGAATCCCCTCTTCCTCCAAATCCCCTCTGAGGACAGTTTACTACCTTATGTCCCTAATGTCCACAGCGAAAACATCGCCCCGTCAACAAGTAGCACTGACCTGTATGTCATCGACTACAATGAATGCACTCGTTGTAGTTGCCAGAAGATGCTACTGATGTAGATCCCCTTGAATCACTATACCTACTTTTTTGTCACCATCTCTCTCTTTGCTTGGTTCATCTCTACTCCTCCTGCTGACATCATATCTAGAGCCCGCCTCATATCTGGATACTGGCGCTGCCAAATCAATCTATATTAGTCTGGCCCACTCCACCAACTCAGAAACTCCTGAATTCGTAGAGGTACAAGTGGGTGTCTGAGCTCCATGTTCAATCCTTGCAGAAATCTATAGCACTTTTCTTCGGCGGTAGAGATCAAGTAAGGAGCATACCTAGCAAGAGCAATAAACTCGATCTCATACTGCATCACTGTCTTGCATCCTAGATCTAGCTTGATGAAAGCTTCTTGCATCTGTCGTTGGGCTGACGGAGGTACGAACCACATCCTGAATACTGTAGTGAACTCATCCCAAGTGATCTCAGCATTTATCTTCCCTTAAAATTTCTCTCTCTGTTGGCCATCCCACCATCTCTCAGCCTCTCCTTAAAAGAGGACACAGCCAATGGCACCTTTCGGCTCTTCGGACATTGCATGCTATCAAAAATTTTCTCTATCATCGGCAACCAGTCTTCTGCAGCTTGAGGTCCTACAGCTCCTTTGAACAACAGAGGCTTCAGCTTATGAAATGTCTGCAAATGCTTGTCTCCCTCTTCTTCTTTGCTCCTAACTGACTTACTCTGTGCATCCCCCATTACCTTTGTTAGAACAGTAGCCAACTGCATCATACTTTCTGATGGCACTGGAGCTGCACTATGTTGCTTATTTGGTACATTTGACTCTGGATGATCCATTTAACTTTTCACTTGCACAATTTAGTATGATCTGAATAATGCATACATGAAATTATATATGTAAAATAATGCATGTTATACTACCCATTCTACCCAACTCTCAAACAAATCCTATAGCTCTGGTAACAATCAATTCTTCCAACAACTACGCTCTGATACCAATTGTGATGCCCTAGGATTAAAATTGGAAGAATTATTTTTTTAATCTTTTAATAAACAACTACCAGAGCCATCTAAGATCATCTATCAGTAATAAACAGTACAACAGATTCTATAATGTAAAACATTAATGTACACATTTATATTCATTCTCAAAACTTATATACACTACTCATGATCTACAATATCAAACTATAACTATTTTGTCCTAGTACAAAAATACGACTAAAATAAAAGAAAATAGAACCTGAAGAATTCGGACCAGCCTCACACGCTTGCTCCCCTGCCCTGACCTGAAATCAATTAACTACATATAATGAGCTTAAAAAGCCCAATATGTCACCAAAACCTACAACTGAAATCAAAGCACGGCAAAGGAGTAATATGCATGTCAACAGTCAAATCATAACAGTTACATTCATATGATTATTGAGTTAGTACAGAAATAGTAAAATTCATATGCAGTAGTAGTACAATCTGTAAATAATAAAATATTAAGGTACGAAAGCCAATAAAGTAGATAAACCAGTACAAGTGTCAAATCTATAAAACAATCATCGTATTCAAAATACGAATCAATAAAGAAATCAAATAAACATAATATCAAAATATCAATAAAGAAAGTTGAAATCAAATCAATGTAGCAAAATCATATAAGAGTGTTCACATGCTATCTAATAATTATATAGCAGTATTTAAATCAGTATCTCACTCTAAAGCTTAATACCTCAATCACATGCTCAATAAATTATGTATATCATGTGCTCAGTATATCACTTGCTCAGTATCAGTACAATGAATCAATAATATCAAATAGTATCAATATCTATATCAGTAATAGTAATAATCCAGTGGTAGGAGTAGTAAAATAATGCAGTAACAGTAAATCCGTATAGTAACAATAAATCCATACACTAATAAGAATAATACCTCAAGAACATGCATTTTAGTAGTCATACTAAACAAGTAAGAAGTCTTTGCTATGACGGTGTTTTTCAGTATTGTATTAATAAACCGTTGGCTCAATAAACAGAGTCATCACTTTGTATCCGTCCGCACAGTAATCATATTCTTATAACTCCCAATCAGTATCACGTGAATCAATAGAGGATAACACCAAACCACAATATTTAAAGGAAAGCTCGTCGGCCCACCATCTGTATAAGTCAATCAGTCTACAACCAACAGGTCAACCAGTCTTTACTTGTCTTTTACACACATAGTAGTATCACAGTATAATAACAATAATTTTAATCATATATCCACATTCTTTTTCAATGCATTACAACTAATAAAATATAATTGATTACAACCAATAAAATATAATTGAGCTGAATTTAGAAAATGCCCAAAATGTCCTAATAGTAGAAATAAAAAATTCTATTAGGCAAAAATATTCACATTTCAAAAAATTACCAAATTATGAGGGATTGTGTAAAATAATATTTTAAAACTTTTATTGTACTACACACTATTTTTAGAGGTTAAAAAAAATTTTGGGGCAGACAAAAAATCACTATATTTTTAAAACTACCTGGTGAAAAATCTCAAATAAATAGTTGTTTGATTGAAAAATATTTATAGTTTTAAAAAGGGTTTAATTTTCTTTGGGAAAGTTAAATTTCTGGAATTTGAATTTATAACCGAATACTTATTATGAATGATATATCACCTCAGAAGGTGAACATATCGTTCCCTAATAGGTTCCAATTACAAATCTTGATTTATCCTGATTATCGTAGTCAAACTCAAGGAGAAACAACATATGATCTCAAAAGATCAAAATGATGTTAAATCCAATGTTTAACTATAATAATCTAGTAAAAAGATCATTAATTTCATAATCAAGATCACGATAATAGTACGATATATCTTTCCAAGGAAAGAGGATATCATCTATTATCAATCATTTGAAAATGACGATAATGATCGTTGTCTTTTAAATTTCCCAAAGATAATTAATTAAAAGTTTTGATAAAGCTTGATTTTAAAAATCTGGTCTAGGTTTCTAAATCTCCTACGAGCGCAAGCCCTCGTAGTTAATTACATCGTAGGAAAATAGAAATCTTCCTACGAATACTTTCGATTAAAATAGCGATACGAATTTTATTAAAGAATTCAAAGATTGATATCAAAGAAGGTAGGGACTGGAATTTTCAACCGGGAATGGTTCAATGTTGAACACTTATTTCTGGAGTCAAAGGAAGAAGAGTAGGAGGCACCTGGGATTCTGAAACAATTCAGAAGTGCCCCAGCCTATCCTAAGTGTTGGGCTTGAATTTGATTGAAAGAAATATTTAGTTTGAATGATCAATTTTATTAGAAAGTGGGAAGTAGATTCCCCGTGGTTGAGAACTTAAGATTAAAAATTTGCCTCAGAACCTAAGTCTAAAATTAGGTACTGAGAATTAGTGACCCAAATCCTAGCTAATGCAATGCAATCTGGACTTGCCCCGGCCTGGATTAGGGAGCCAGCTAAACCACCTAAATGCTTCAAAACCATGAATCAAAGTCTTTATGAAAGAGTGGTTGAAGATGTTATTTAAGATTAGTTTAAGGAAAGCGGGGCTGACATCTAGAGCAGATTCCTATTTAGCCCCTTAACATATGTTGGGTTAAATGTCTAAATAAAATGCAATTAAGATTTAGACTCGATTTTAATTTGTATCTAATGCAATGCATGCTAATTGACTCGATGAAATGCTTAAATCAAAATGAAGCAGTTTTAAAACAGGCTTAAAAAATAGGTTTTATCCTAAAGATTGCACAACATCCCCTTGGTCAGAACTGCACCCTAATAGGTCAGGTGGTCTGCCAGAACCCGCAGGCGGGGAGGTGCCTAACAAGGTAGAGAAAAGTTCAATATGATGCATGAAAAACTCCCGGCGAGTCCGGGCTTACTTCTTAAGAGCGTTAGAGTTTCTATCTGAGCTTAAAAATTTTAATTTTGTTTAAATAGAAAAAGTTAATGACCGTACCCTCACGAGCCTCCGATCAGGTTCCAGGCTAAATCAAAATCGACATGCAATAGCGCCAAATAAACTACTAAAAGCATGCGGGTCCTTAATCGCAATCAATACATCAATCAAATCAATTAAATGATTAAATCAATTAAATAAATATTCAAAATGAAAGTCCATATGGCAAGTGCCACTTAATTATACAACCCAGGGTCTGCAGGAAAGTAAAGTGGCCGGGTACCACTGACTACAACCCGGATTCTACTCCTAAGACTCAAGTGACTTTGAGATTTGAGATTCTTCTCGTTCTTCACTTCTTCGTCTCCTTAGAACTCCTTGGATCGTCGGGTCTGGATATCCAAATGAAAAGAAACTCCCCCTGGATAGGGGGGTTATCTTTTCTCTTTGGATACTTGAACTTCATCCTAATTTGGATCTCCAAATGGATAGGAACTCTCCCCTAAGGGATGTTCCTTCCTCTTTGGATTCCAAATTGGATTTTAAATATCTCAATCTCAAATCACTTTAAATTTACAACTCAAATATCATCTCAAATTACATTAATTAAAATTAAAATCTAGACTCAACAACCTGCAGGGTTATCCTAATAATCAACAGTTTATATTTGACATCCCAAGCAGTTAATATATTGAAATTTAAATACTCAAACCAGCCACACTTGGCCATGCTCTTTTTGATTTAAAGAGGGACTTAAGCAATTTTCTGGAACACCTGTGCAATTTAATAATTATAATTTTGCCCCCTTTATTTAATGCCCTCTATGAGCATGGCCACCTGCATAAGATTGAATTAGTATAAATTGTTCCTAACCTAAGGGTAGATCTATCGTACAATCAATCACATCACAGAGTGCAGTAAATAAGTAAACGAACACATCAATTCTACTACTAGCAAACAGCATGCAGTAAAAGCTCGAAAACCCAGCACACAGCAGAAAAATAAACACCGGCCTAGCCTAAGACTAGAGTTGGTTGTCCTAACAAACCATCTAAAGTGTGTGAGGTAGGCTGTGTGACTTTGATATGTCCTAAATAGGCACTTGATTGAAAGTTGCTTGAGGTTCTGGTTGGTTGAAAGGTTTCAAGGAGCTTTAATTTGAGTTTAAATCTTAATAAATTAAATTTTATTTTAAAGTTGATTTTGATTGTTTGTTGGATACCACCTTTGTTGCTCACCGAGGCCGTGAAGTTTATTTCACCTTCCTTTGGGCTAATTTAATAGCCTCGTAGGCCTGGGTTACCCAGTGGTACCCGATATAATTAAGTGATTTGAGTTTGATTAAGGTTTGAAAGTTGATTAAATTTTAATTAAATTTGATTGGTTGCTGGTTTTAAGTTTGAATTAGTGTTTTCTGGAATTTTTTGATAATTTATTGGATTTTGGAAATTTCTGGATTATTTTAATGATTTAATTCAAGGGGCTAAAAATTGACTTTTTGATTTAAAGAGTTTTCTAGAAAGTTAATATTTTATTAAAATATTAGACCTTAATACGATCAATTAGACAGTAAGTACACTAAAATTGGATTTTTTTATATTTTATTATGAAGGTTTGAAGTTTTGACTTGAATTTGAACTAAGTTTGACCAAAAGTTGACTTTTTCAAAATTAATTAATTTCTGGAAACTTAACATTTTTAATAAATATTAGACCTTATTATGAGTTTTATGCCTTTGGGTTTGCTCAATTTGGAGTTTATTTGAATTAGTTATGAATTTTTGAAGTTTTGAGTATTTAATGAATTATTTAATTGGTTTAATTAAAGGTCTTTTAATGATTTAAATCCAAATGACCTCCAAACTTATTGAAATCAACTCCAAAGGTCAAGAATGACCTAAGGAGTGATTTTCAAGTGTTTGAGAAATTTTTGGAGTTTTTAATTATTTTTAATTAATTAAATTAATTAAATATTGAATTTCAATTAAACTCAAATTAAACTTAATTTTGAAGTCCAGTCAAGGGGCTTTTATTTTTCATATGTTAATAGTTCAATTTTGGTCAGTTTGAGATATTATTTGTAATTTTTGGATTTAAATTTGATTTATTATAATTTTTGGAAGGTTTTAAGGCTTAATTAAGGTTTAAACTTGATTAGGTTAATTAAGGGGCTTAATGATTCCAAAAGTCAGTGGGAAATTTTCCTAGGGTTTAGAATGTCACTAAGTTCAAATGGTTTGAGTTTCAAGTCAATTGGAATTGAATCCTAATTTTTGGAAATATTCTAAGTTTTCTAATTGAGTTCTTAATTGTTGTCCTTAATGACACTAGGTTTGAGTAGGTTTAAATCAAAGTTTTGCTAACCCTTAGACATAAACATATACATATAAGAATACACATCATTCACAATCAATTCCTAAATCTAAGAGAGCCTAATGCTAAGTGGTGGTGCACCTACAAATGCAATTAAAGAAAATTAAATCAATTAAAGGATTAACCAATGAACAAATATGGGAAATATTTGTTCATTAAGTAATCACCACTCCACACTAATGAGATTTCAAGAGACCTCTCAAGAGTGAGGTTTTATACCAATTGCTTCTCAAAGCTGTGAATTTTTTCACGTCGCATTTGCATATTGTTGTCTTGTGGTCATTAATTGATCAGCTCCGTTCTCATCTTTGCTGTTTAGTTAGCTTTTGCTCATTGAAGTAGAAATAATAATGCTTGAATGTTCATCCAAAGTGCATTCTATACTTTGGTATTAATGGCTAACTTCATGATGAATCTCTTTATACAGCACAATGTTTTATAGCCATTATAAGATTCAAAATGTGATGATTAGGTTTCCATATATATTATAAGATGTGACAAACCCACTTGACGCTTTTAAGTTTTTGCAACATTCTGTTCACAGTTCAAGGAAGAAGATCAAAGATTTCTTAATTTAAATGATAGTAAACTAAGAGAATTATGTTGCTTGTATTGAGTTATCTACTTATAGTAATGGATTGCTTCAATCATCATATTATATATTCATTTCATATTAGATTAAGCCAGTCTATTATTTTGGTCATTTTTTTTGTTGAATTAAGTTTGAGGATTTTTATGAATGATGATTACTCTTTGCGCCTATTCTATTTTGACTTGATTAATGTTTAAGATTTCAAGAGACCTCTCAAGAGTGAAAATTTAAATAACTATAATTTTAAAATAGATTTTGAAATATACATATATATGGATATATACCTATATACTTAGTATATAAACTCTTAAAATAAAATAATTAAAAATATTATTAAAATAATTTTAAATATTTGAGAGGTTTTCTGATTTATCTTTAAATAATTTGAAAGTAGGTTTTTTTTTTAATTTTTGAAAAATATTCAATATAATATTTAATTATATATTAGAATATAATTATAATAATTCAAATGAATTAAATTAAAAAAAAAATTTTAAACTTTTGAAATATTAAATTATGTTTAATAATTTATTAAAAATATTTAAAATAAAAAAAATTTTATTTTTTTTTTAAAAAAAAACATTCCAAATATTTTCAATTAAATGTTAGTTTATAATATTAAATATTAAATATTTTAAATAATTTAAAATATATAAAATATTTTAAATTAATATTAACTTTAAATTAAAGGGTTTAATTTTCTGAGCATTTTGACATATTATACGAAATATTTGGAATTAAAATGAATTTTTAATATTTTTTTGAAGTTTTTAAGGTTTAAAATAGATTTAAAATTAATTAAATCTTAATTAATTAATAAACTGACGGCGGGAGGCTACGTGGCGGCTCGCAATTGGCGGGTCCAAAATGCGGTGGCGGCGGCCAATCATTGGCAATGATTGGCGCCGCCACCAATCATTGCTGCGCAATGACTCGGCCGTGGGACCCACGCGCTTTCTCACTTAAACACGTAGGCGTGCTGCAGGAACCGTCTGATCTTCCGTCTTTTGATATGGACGGCTCTGATCAAGCTGAACGAAAAAAAGAACGGAGGAGCAAACCGCGGGCGTTGATCCGGCCAACACATGACTTGATCTGGACCGTTAATCAATAGATCAACGGTTCAAATCGAGCCCAGTTCATGCAGGTTAACCTAAACCCTAGAAATCAAATAAAACGCTCGTTCTCTGTCGATGCTTAACCATTTCAAATGAAATTTTAGACGAAGATTAAGCGACTGAACAGAATCAATGTGGAGTGTTTTTTAAAACTCAAAAGCCGCTTTTAGAAAAGCTATTTAACCCTAACTATTGTGACCTAGGGCTAAGGTTTTTGAGCAAACTAATCGTTCGTTTTGATTGATCTTGGGTTCTCTGAATTTGTAGTCTGTCCACGCTTATTTCTACTTCAGAAACCTTGGCTTGAAACGCACCGGATCAAGCTGGAGAGGCTTTGGACGGAACTTGTCTTAGGCTCGTCGGGAAGTTGGCCGGCGGCGGCTTTGACCGACTGGTTTGGGATGGAAATAAATGGGAGGATGTCTGGGAAGCTCGAACCAACTGAGAGTGAGATTTGAGGGCTGGAGTTAAGTGAGAGAGAGCTAGGGTTAGAATGGAGGCTCTAAACGATGTTTTGCCCTATTCAATCCATTCCAGATTGAATGGATGGCTGAGATTGATTGCTTAGACTCCTTGATGGTTGCCAAGTGTCCAGGAAGTTGTTGGGGGCAGAGGGAATCAAGGACAAGAGGACATCCTAGTTGGAAAGAGGTTTTGTCATCTTGTGAGCATGTGGAATGGCTAAGAGCCATTTGATCAGGATCCAAGGGTTTAAAACAGCTCCAGGAACATTCTGGAATGAGTCTTAACAGCTGGGGTTAAATGGTATTTGATTTTAATGGATTTAATCAAAGGTTTAAACAATTTGGAGGCTACTTTGACCCACCATTGACTGTTTGACCAGTCAATGGGTTAAAGTAGCTGATGTGGCATGCAAGGTGGTACCACACATTGGATGGAATAAAGGTTAAGCCATGAGATTGGAGTCTTAGGTAACATATGAGGTTTTGAATGGGTTTGACCAAGTCAAAATGACTTGACTTGGTCAAATAAATCATGGCTTGATTTCAAATGAGCTTAAGGGTATCTAAAGCATCAAATGAAATGTTTTTGAAGATTTAAAGGCATTGATTTGATCATGTGATTTGATTTGACCCAAATAGGTGGAATTGAGCTAGACTTGGGTCTTAGTTGACTTAGTCAATAGTTGACTGAATCAAAGTCTAATCAAGTCTGAATCACTAAGAAAAGTGGTCAGAGAAGTTTGAATGGGTTTGAAATTGATCTGGAGCTTGATTGGGTTTAAATGAGCTTAAGGGTTCAAATTGGTCAACCTAAGTTGACCTGGTCAACTAGGCTGACCCAGGGCCAGGGTCTGAATTGGAATGATTTGAAATGATGAATAGGGTCTAGTAGAGGTGGTTTCAGGGTTTAAATGGGTCATCCAGATCAAATGACCTGTTTAGGCCCTTAATGGGCCTAATGGGTCAACTAGGTTGACCCGGGGTCAGGGGATAGGTCCAATCAATTCAGAATGTCATTCTGAGTCTGCTGGTGGTGGTCTCAAAGTTTGGGGAGGTCATTTGGTCAAAATGACCTATTTGGGCCCTTAGTGGGCCTTTAGGTCAAACCTGATTGACCTGGTCAACCAGGTGGGTCCAGAGTCTGGAAATGGGTTCAACAGATTTGAAATGATATTTGGAGACCAATGGAGGTGGTCCCAAGGTCTGGGGAGGTCATTTGGTCAGAATGACCTGTTTTGACCCTAAAGGGGCCTTCTAGGTTAACTAGGTTGACTTGGTCAACCAGGTTGACCCAGGGGCTGGTTCTAGGTTCAATGGGTTTGGTTTGACATTTGAAATTTGCTGGAAGTGACTGCATTTGATTTGGAGCTCATTTGACCAAAGTGACTATTCAAACACTATAAGGGTGTTTTGGTCATTTTGACCCCTGGTCAACTGGGGGTCAAATTGAGCCCAACAAAATGCAGTTTATTATTCAATGAGTCATAATCAAGGGTCTGGAGGTGATTGGAGGCTTTGGAGAAAGCTCCAAGATCAAAATCCACTGGGTGGTAGGTCTAGTGGCATAGACTGTAAATATTTGAAGGTTTTACAGCCTTTAGATTTCAATTCAGATTCTGGGGTTAGAGATCTCAGAATGAGCTCAAATTTGGAGGGTTACCTCTAGATACATGTCATATCAGTGTGGAACTGATAGATCTTGAATTAGAGGTCATTTGATAGGGTTTTAAAATGTTCAAAGATTCATTGAAAAAGGCTTTCAGGACTTAACCCTTTGGCCTTAGATTTGAGTTTAGAAATCTGGTTTTGAGCTGGATTTTGATCAAGGTTTGAATTAAGGATATGGATTAAAGTCTGGATTGATTGATGCTTGAATTGAATGAAAGGTTGGATTAATCCTAGATCTAGATTGATCTAAGGTCTATGCTGATCCTAAAATCTAGGTAGATCTAAGAACTTGGAGTCTAAGAGAATCCTAGAGTCTGGGGAAGTCTTGAGCTGTAGATCTAGGAAAATCCCAAGATCTAGAATAATCTGGAGGGTAGATTGATCTAGAACCTAAATTGATCCTAGGGTTTAGAATAAATCCTAAGGACTGAAGTCTAGGAAGATCCTGGAGTCTAAAAGTCCTAGGGTTTAGGGTCTAAAAGAATCTTAGGATCTAAAATAGATCCTAAAGCCTAGATTCTAGGAAGATCCTAGAGTCTAGAATGATCCTAAGATCTAGAAGGATCTAGAGGAATCTTATGGTCTAGAATAGATCCTAGGATTTAAGAAGATCATATGATCTAAAGTCTGGCAAAATCCTAGGATCTAGAGTAGATTCTAGGGTCTGAATTAATTTGAAGAGATCCTAGGGATTGAAATCTAGGGAAATCCTAAAATCTAGATTGGTCTCAAATTGTGTTAATCTGGGGTCAGGATTGATCCTAAGGATTGGAAAGATCCTAAGGTCTTGATTGGTTCTACTGACCTCATACAAAAATGAGGTCAATAATAGTCAAAATACTTATAATCATGATCTCTATAACATACAAAAAGTTACGCGGTGAAAATTTTGCCAATACAAAGTTATGCATATTTTTTGGTAACGAAAATACAAATTTGAACAGAAAAATATCAAAAAATGTAAAATCTTTGAAATCAGAAATAGGGTATGGATTTCTTATACCGAGATAAGCAATTATCCCATCAGGCTTGACAGACGAAAATCACTCTGCGACCTCCAAATCTTGATTTCCTTTTTCTCTCTCTTACATTTTATCTCAATTTCCACTATTCATTTCTGTGTTTGCCATATGAGCCGTTTGAAGAAGAGATATGTCTTTAAATAACATAGTGACTTTAGATATTTTATTAAAATAATATTTTTTTATATTATATATTTTATTTAAATAATTTCCCTCAATATAAAATTTAAATAAGACATTTTAGGACTCAGAAAATTACAGAAAATATTCATAAAATAAAACATAATACTTAAAAAATATCAATGAAAATAGTTTGTAAAACGGACACCTTAAGGTCCCGAAATCCTCACTTGTACCGACATGTACAAATTCCTTAAGGATTTTCACCGGTGTCCAAAAATTACAAAAAAATTCATGGAAGTAAAATACTTCGATCAAAATACTATGGCAAAAACATATTGCGAGTTGGAGTTATAATGACTCCAAAAAAAAATTTTAGCAAAAATCAAACCCATGTTGTTACGTGCTGCCCCCGAAAACCACCGCAGGGGCGCTGCTCCTTGACCCCACGACCTGACCAGGCAGATCGAACCCCGCCAGGGGGCGCTGCCCCCTTGGACCCCCGATATATATGCCTTATAAGTTTGCCCCACCTAAAAATTAAGGCTACTTCCGCCCCTGCTCCAGCCTCTCTCGTTCGTTGGAATGAAACGCACACACTGCTAGAGGTGTGACCAAGTCAAGCTGACCCTAATTTTCCATAAAGAAAAGTCAAACCCATGAGCCGGCTTAGGCTTAGCTTATGAGAAGAGTTTGATAAGCTAATAAGTCAAATTTAAGCCAATCCCAACTCGATTCGTTAGGTCGCGAGCTGACTCGTTTAAAAAATATTAATATAAAATATACTTAAAATATATTATTGATATATTATCAAAAAAAATTTCTTGATCGGGAACGAATCTCGAAGCAAAATCAAGTTGGAAACTTTCAAAATTAAATCTGGGACAATCTGAACTCTGATTTCAACAAACTTACAGTCGAACTGAACGTCTTGAAAAGACAAACCCAACGACACCAAATTTCACTCAATCCGAGCCCAAATGGGTCCAAATTAAATACCCGAAGCGCCTTTTAAAAGTTCAAACTATTAATTGGATGACCAAATAATCTCCAAATGTGACATGCTTATAATCGAATCGAGCGGCCCGATGAGACAAATCCAACAACCCTAAAATCATCAAATTTTGATATCATTAAGACATTCAAATGTCTAGTGAACTGTCAACGATTAAGGGGATCACTATTGGTCGTTCATTCAAACCATTCCAAACATACCATTGATCTCCCTCCAATTTACGAGCCATGCCACTCTCAAAAAATATAAACAGACCCCTCATTTCTCATGAAAGGGGACTGAAGGAAGGAAGAGAGAGAAACTAGAATTATCATGCCACTAGACTCCTCCTCGACCACCGTCAGACTACTAACCGTTGTCGGACTTCCTCCTGGCCATCTTCTCCTTCCATATTTAAGTCCAGCCACCGATTGACATCAGACTTCTATGTGGCCACTGACTTCCACCTAGCTTCCCATTATTGTGGGACTTACACCCAGCTACCAACTGACGTCGGACTTCTGCCTGACCACCGTCTGGCATCGAACTTCTGCTCGGCCACCGACTGATGTCAAACTTCTGTCCAGCCACTGACTATGGTCCTTCCAACCTCCATTGCCAGACAATAGTCTTTCTGACTACTATCTACTTTCCTTCCGACCTCCGTCACCAAACAACAGTCTTTCTGACCTCTGTCACCCGCCGACTATAGCCCTTCTGACTTCCATTGCCAAATAACGGTCTTTCTGACCACTGTCACCCGTCGACTACGGTCCTCTCAACCTCCATCACCAGACTACGATCCTTTCGACCTCTGTCACCAGACTATGATCTTTTCGACCTTCATCGCCTGCCAACTATGGTCCTTCTGACCTCCTTTGTCAGACTACAGTCTTTCGGACCTCCATAGCCTGTTGACTACGGTCCTTTCGACATCTATCGTCAGACCTTCATCAAATGTTGATTATGGTCCTTCTGACCTCCATTGCCTGACAACGATCTTTTCGACCTTTATCGACCACCGACCATGGTCCTTCCGACCACGGTCACCTAACTATGATCTTTCCAACCTCTATCACCCGCCGACTATGGTCCTGTCGATTAAATGAACACGTCAATACTGATTCTTCTAATTCCCATCATGTAATGCACTCTATATGATGTATATTTGCTACATCAAACCAATGCCTTCTTGCCAAGGAAGGGCCTCATTTGTAATTGACTGCAAATATTAGTGGATTCATTCAAGCTAGGCTAGGCCCCATGCTTTTCTCCCCTTTTCAGGGGTTTCCACATAAAAATACTGGTGTCTCTTATGAAAGTTACACCCTTTCATTTATCTAATTGTGTGCGAATCATCGTACAAAATTAAGATGTTTAATTTTATATTTCTCTAGTACTGTGAATATTCCAGGACGTAACAATTATGATTCCAAATTTTAAGTGCAAAGTTATTAAAAAGGTTTAAAATTTATATCTCACTTTCTTATATAAATTAAAATTTTTTATTATAATTTTGTATTCTTTTTTTAATTTTATTATAATAATATTTAAATTATAATACTTTTTTCTCTTTAATAATAAACAAGTTGACTCGTGAGCTACTCAAATTCATTGAATAAAGCTCAAACTACATCAATTAATCAAGCTCATATCTAAAATGAGTCTAGCCCGGCTTACTCGTTTGAACTCCTAGGCACAACCCTTCATCCCTAATTGAATGCTTATGACGGGATAAGTCCATCTAGCCCTTTACATTCTCGATCCAAGGGCAGTTTTATTTTGGAGTAAGGAACTATAGAAGGTGCAAAAAGGCAAAAATGATTCTGATTCAATATAACTTTTAATTGTTAGATATACGTTTGGTTTGGGAAATTTTTTTTACTATTTTTTAAAGAAATTTATAAATCCAAAAATTTTTTAAAATAAAATTTGTGTGCTTCAAAATTATTTTAGAAAATTGTAAGAAAGCTGCCTCAAACGAACCCTTAATTAATGGTTGATTTGAAAATGTAAATGATTATTAAATTCTGAAATAATCATAATAATTTGATAATTTTAAAAGAATTTGATTTAATTAAATAAGTTCAATTTAGTTTTATTTAATTTTTAGCTTAAATTGATCAAGTACACTTAATGTATTTTAACAAAAGTTTCATTTAAGTCGACTCTATCTAATTTAATTCGAGTTGAGGAAATTTAATTTAAATTAATTTCATATGACTTGATTCTTAATTTAACATTTGTTTGAGTCGACCAGGCTTGATTCAATTTAGTCGAGTTGATTCATTGCAATTTGGGTCATTTTAATGAGACAATATTGAATCAATCAATCAAATCAATTAAAATTGAAAGTTCAAATAGGCCGTTGGACCTAGTAGATATATCCCAAGGCTAACCAAGAGGGGGGTGAATTGGTAATTTAAAAATTCTTGGTAATTTAGAAATCCGATTTAAGATTTTACTTACAATAATTAATTTTCTCAAAACAAAAATTTCAACCACAAATAGTAAAAGTGTATAAAATAAAAATACAATAAAAATAAAAATATAAGAACACAAAATTTTATAGTGGTTTGGTCCAAATAGACCTAAGTCCACTCCCTGAAGACTCCCTCTTCAGGTATACCAAAGTGACTCTCCTTTTGCTCCCACAGTAAGACGGAGAAGCTCTTACAATAACCTCTCTTCCACCAACCTCGGTGCGGCAGAGTACTGTCGTCCTTTCTCACCCTCCTGGTGATAGCAGAGAACCAACATCCTTTCACACTCTCCTGGTGTCGGTTAAGTATCATCGTCCTTTCTCACCCTTCTAGTGATGGTAGAGAACCGACGTCCTTTCACACTCTCTTGGTGTCAGTAGAGTACCGTCATCCTTTTTCACCCTCTTGGTGATGGCAAAGTAGATCTCTTCCAAATATCTTCTCTTAAGAGTCTTCAAAGAGGTTGGGCAGAGATTTGAAGTACATATAAAGAGATCCTTACCTTTGGGCAACTTTGTGAACCCTTCACAATTTTCACTTGCAAGATCTCACAATTCTCACTCCCAAACACTCTTCCAAAACACACTCTCTATCACTCTCAAGAAGAAATGTGCAGAACGACTACGGATAGTCAATTTTTGCACACTTATATATGAAGGATAAGAAAAACCGTCCAGAAAATTAAAAATTTCAAGTTTGACAGACTTGGATCGTACAGTACTATCGCGGATCGTACGTATGAATAGTTCAAAAAATGAACTTGTTCGTCCGGTATGATATTATACGAACATGATTTCATACTCTATGGATCGTCTATATGAATCCATATCGTACAGCATGAACAGTTCAAAAAATGAACCCATTCGTTTGTATGATCATGTACGAACCTCATTTTGTACTCTGACCAGTGTTTGTACAAACTTATATCGTACAGTAAGATCAGTTCAAAACTAAACCCTTTCGTATGTATGATCATGTACGAACCTCATTTCTTACTCTGATTGGCATATGTACGAACCATCTTCGTACAGTACGATAAATTAAAAATTATTGAGTTCGTACGGGATGAACTGGTACGAACCTGATTTCGTACTCTGATTGGCGTATATACAAACCCTATATCATACAGTATGAACATCACTTAAAAAATTTTTCTTGGCATGATTCGATCAACTCCATTTTGGAGGAACACTTAGGACAAATTGTCCCGTATGATCCATGATCATACAATATGATTAGTTTTAAAAATACAACATTTTTACACTCCCCCAATGTGTGTGTGAACGATTACCCAATTACAATCACACCCTCTCAGACTCAAGAAAATATAAAAAGTATTGACTTCAATTACAATAAATCCTAATCTTATATGTCTTGAAGTCTTTAGCAGTCTGGAGTATAATTTTCCTGAAATGTTAGTACAAATAATATTTTCAATATAAGTTAGGAGAAATAGTAGACAACATAATAAGATTTTGGTATCATCAAAAACACACATGACATAAAAACATAGTTATGAAAACTAAGTTGCAACAAAAATAAGTAAAGTCGGCTTCAGTTAATTTGATATTATTTCTCATCTTCTTTTTCTTATTATTATTATTTTTAAATTTATTATCACAAAAATCCTTATATATATATAATGAAAATTCTAGATTTTTATATGATTTATTTTTTTTTAAATTTTATTATTAGATTTATTAAAAACCCTTTAATATTTTCTCTTTCCAATACGTGTCGAATGGTATTTGAGTCAAGCACGAATGAGCTCAATCAATCTGTCTAAACTAGTAGGACCCAATGATGCGATATGTTTCACAAGATGAGGCTAAAATTCGGTCAAAACATTTTACGTCAGAGAAGATCTTGTGCATGAAAGCTTCAAACACATAAATTCACATAAAATTTTTAATAATATGCCAACAAATTCATCACATATGTGATGAATAAATAAGACCAAAAGAATCAAATTCTCATTTTAATTATATATTGGAGTGATAATGCATGGCTCGACCAGCCATCACACAACCATCATGCATAAATATAAGGAGTGAATCCTCATTCGAAAATGAGGTCAACAAGGTCATTTTGAACGTTTGAGAATTTTGCATAATTTTTACACCCCATTCAAATATTACTTTAAATTTTCTTTAATAAAATAATTAAATAATAATTAAAAATCAGAAAGAATCAAAGTAATTTCAAATTTTTATTGTATATTTTTGAGTCATACTTGATCTTAATGAATTATTTTATAAATTTTTTAGTTCATTTGAACTCAAAAAAAGTCAAAGGTCAACAAAATAAAACTAAATCAATAACCCAGAAATTATACAATTTAATGATAAAAAATAGAAAAATGAAAAATAAATTTTCATAAACGCATAAAATTATAATGAATAATAAACAAAATAAGATGATTTCAAATTAATAGTGAAATTTTCTTCAAAATCCCTATGAAGTTAAATAAAAGATGTAAATCACTATGAATTTATTTATAATCACCAGTGGTAAAAATTGAACAAATTTAAAATTAAGAATGAAATAAGTAAACCAATAAAAGATTAACACTCCTATGATCGATCAACAAGTAATTCAATAGAGGATCTACATATGATATTTATTGATTTAGAGAAAGCATATGATAAAGTTCCAAGAGAAGTGCTATGGAGAGTTTTTGAAAAGAAAGGAGTTAATAACATTTATATTCAAATCATTAAAGATATGTATGTAGGAGCTATTACTTGTGTTCAAACACAAGGTGGTTTGACCAAGTATATTCCTATTTAGGTTGGATTACATCAAGAATCTGCCTTAAGCCCTTATCTTTTTTCTTTAGTCATGAATGTTCTCACTAGACATTTGCAAGAGGATGTACCTTGGTGTATGCTTTTTGTTGTTGATAATCTTCTTGTTGACAAGACCACAGAAGGAGTTGAAGGTAAACTTGAATTATGGAGGTCAACCTTAGAGTTTAAAGGTTTTTTCTTGAGTAGATCTAAAACAGAGTATATGGAGTATAATTTTAGTAGTAACAGACCTAGTGAGGGGATTGTGACTTTGGGCGATCAAGTCATTAATAAGAGTACATGCTTTAGATATCTTGGATCTATTGTTCAGAGTGATGGTGAAATAGATGGGGATATTATTAGCAGAATTCAAGTTAGATGGTTGAACTGGAGGAATGCATCAAGCTTGTTGTGTGATAAAAAAGTCCCCCTCAAATTTAAGGTAAAATTCTATAAGATGGTGGTGAGATCTGCAATACTTTATGGTGCTGAATGTTGGCCATTAAAAGAGAAGCATAATACTAATTAAGTGTTATAGAGATGAGGATGCTCAGGTGGATGAGTGGCTTTACTCTTAGAGATATGATACGAAATAAGCATATACGTGAAAAGGTTGGAGTAGCTCCAATGCAAGATAAGATTAGAGAGAGTCGCCTTAGATCATTTGGTCACATAAAATGATGGCCTTCTGATGAACCAATTAGGATCGTAAAGGTATTAGATTTGACTTATGTTAAGAAAGATAGAGGTGGACCTAAAATGACTTGGTTAGAAAATATTAGAAATGATCTTTCTTTATTAGATTTAAACGAGAATTTGACTTTTACAGGACACAATGGAGAAAAAAGATTCATGTAGCCGACCCCACGTAGTGGGACAAAGGCTTGTTGTTGTTGTTGTTGTTATTATACATGAAGAGGCATATGAAAACATCCCATCAATAGATAACGTCGGTTCTATAAGACCTCACTTTATAAATTTATAAGATGACGATCAAATCATTCCAAGAATGAAATGAATAAAATAACCGGTAGAAGAATGGTAGTTACAACCTATGCCAAGCATAAGTATACTACCAATATAAAGGTATGAATCTCTGTTAAAGATAGAGAGAGGAATGATCCCCAGTGGAGTCACCAGAAAAACCTGTTGGGAAAATTAAATGCCACCATGCAGATTTATATTTCTCATATTTTGTAATTGAATACTGCATTGAGAATAAAGTATTATCCCATGAAATTGACACAATATTCTATAATGGATCCAATATCAAAATTGGGTTTAAAAAAATAATATTTTTATAATTAAACATATTTTAAAGAATAATATATTATCTTGAAAGAAGAACATAAAATTCTATAGAATATGTTTAAAATAGAAATGAAGTTTTAAAAATTTAGCCATTCTTCTAATTGGGTGCAACAAGGAGAATATTATATGATCTTGAAAGACGAATATAATATTCTTCAAGATATCCAAAAATAAGAATGGATTTTATAAAATTTATCATTTCTAAGATCAACCTAGCAAAGAGAATGTTATATCATCTAGAAAGATGATAACAACATTCTACAAGTATATTCAAAGTTAAAAATGTGTTTGAAAAGAAAATCTATATTCCTGGAGATTTTTCCTTGTTTTATAGAAATAAAATAAGGTTGATTTTAATTTGGATTTTTCAAATCCCTATAAGGTAAGCCCCTATAGTTAATTACATCTTAGGAGGGTTACTCCTAAGAAAACTCTCGATTAAAGCAGCGATTTAATATCCTTTGATTACAAAGTGAAAGACAAGGAAATAAATAGAAATTTTTCAAGGAAAAAGCTCAATGTTGAATATTTCTTGGGGAGTGAAAGGAGAAAAAGTATGATCTACAGGATTCTGAGAGACTCATAAGCGACCTTAGTCTATCTTATGTTGGGCTTTACATTTTAAGAGAGAATTTTTATAATTAATTTGAGATTTTATTAGAAATTTGGGATTATATTTCCGAAGGGTGAAGACTTAAGACGTAAAATATACCTTAGAACTTAAATCTAAATTGGGTACTATAAAGTAGTGACCCAAAAATATCTAATGAAGTGTAAATGTGGACTAACCCTGGCCTGGATTGGGGAGCCAGCTAACCATCTAAACCCTTTAAAACCATGTGTTCGATCTCTTTATGGAAGATAAGTACGGATATTTTTTAAGTTGTGGAGAATTGAGGGCCGACATCTAAGTCAGATCCTAATTGGCCCCTCAACTTATATAGGATAATTTGATGCTTAAAAATAAAATATAATTAAAATTTTAGACTCTTTTAATTTGTATATGATGCAATGCATGCTAATTGACTCGAATGCATAAAATGATTATGAAGCAGTTTTAAAATCAGGTTTAGAAAATATTATTTTTTCTAGAGATTGCACAAAATTCCCTTGGTAAAAGTGTATCCTGATAGGCCAGCTGGTTTGCCAGAACCCATAGGTAGGGAGGTGCCTAACAAGGAAGAGAAGGTAATGATATATTTTATGCAGACTCTTAGCGATCCCGAGATTATTTATTATATCGTTAGAGTTACTATGTAAGTCTAAAGGTATTATTTAGATTTAAGTAGAAAATATTTTTATCATGCCCTCACGAGCCTCCAATTATATCCATGCTAAAATAAAACATAGCATGCAAGAAAGAAACCTAGAAAAATATTTAGAATATAAATAAAACACATATTACTCTCTCTTTTGACATCTTATAAAGGACTGTGAGCAAAATACTTTAAAAAATAACAAACATATAAAAAGGTCAGTAATTGAATGGTCTTTGGTCCGACGATGGTGGTAGAGGGTGGAAATAGTTGTGCATTGGAGAGAGAGCTTATCCTAAATCAAGCTTGATCATCATCATATTGATTTTGTAGTTGCTCCCATCAGATGTTCTCTTGCTAGGTATATTCATAAACTTGTAGTTCTAGTCATGCAAAATGCTTAGTCCACTTATCATAGTAGTAATTTTGTATATGATGAAAGGGAGAAAAAAGATCTCCTTATTCTTGTTCCTCATTTTTACCTCCTCCCTAAGCTATCTTGCACCTCTCACTATATATACTATGAAATGAATGATCAATAAATGGAGTGGATAAATGATCAGGTGGTTAAAAAGAGGTGGTGTTATATTTAGTTTCTAGGTTATATGTAATGATATGACCAGATGCTAAGTTTTGTTTTTTTACAAGCTCTAGGGTTGCTAATGGATGTAAGATTTTTAATGTATTTGGTCAAAATGTTAGCTATGTCAAGTTGAGCATCAGTCATGCTATAGCAGGAAACTATTGTGAGCAGTAGAGTACGACTAATTCTATCACATACATTGGGAATGATATTATGTCAAAGCATATGTTGGATAACGTGAGAATTTAACACAAGTCTAGTTGTCAAAATGCTGGTGATAGTTGAAATATGCATTCCTAAGGGTCATATAAATATCAGTCCCATTATAGTGGAGATCTATGGCTATGTCATTAGTTGAAAGAATGGTAAATGATATATGCAAATATTCATGATTAGTTATCCTCATACAAAATAATGACGACATTACAATTCTATTGGATTTCACTCTTAGGTTTGTAAGAAATTTGTGGATTGCGTCAGAATGGATGAATTGGATATTAAGAATTTAAAAGTAGAAACATCGATAAAAGGCCATAGATCTAGTATGATAAATTCTTTTACAAAACAACTTTAGAGTTGGTGATTAATGTATCCTTGCAACATGCATATACCATTTCATCTTCTACAAAGTGAAATCATTCATCCCTCCATACAATAGATGAAGTTCCCACTTCCTGTGACTTCTTACTTCCCATTTTAAAAGAAAATAAATGAGAGAGATCATAGAGTAATTAAGAAACTCACATGAGAAGAATAAAATTCTTATAAGGTGGTGTGAGTA
The DNA here is from genome assembly GCA_019925795.1 of Dendrobium chrysotoxum. Classification (NCBI taxonomy): domain Eukaryota; kingdom Viridiplantae; phylum Streptophyta; class Magnoliopsida; order Asparagales; family Orchidaceae; genus Dendrobium; species Dendrobium chrysotoxum. The sequence continues at coordinate 23,560,023 of CM034302.1, read as the reverse complement.
AAAGAGTGATCTAATCCATATTAATAGATTTTTCACCTTGGTCGGACTATACAACACAATTTATTATATGATAGATCATTATAATGGCTCTCTAATGGATGGTTTGATTGAGTCCATCATACAATATGATAAGCATCACATAATATAATTTGTTGATAGCTAGTTGACAGAGTTAAATCACATAATGTTATGTGTAACATATATTACATAGTGGATAGTATAATAAAAATGTGGGTATTCCATTTTTTCATAAATTTTTTCTTAGTGTTCATGCAAAAAATATAAACAAAATTATAACACCTGAAGTAAGATAATAATTATATACACTAACATCCACAACAAAACTACAATTGTAAACATGCACACTTCACCATTTGGTATGGGCATGCAAGTCTATCACTCCTAGTCTAGTTCTAAGTATAAGAAATCTTTCAAAATTATATGCCTTTGTAAATATATCTATCAATTGATTTTCAATAATGATAAATTGAATTTCAACTTCACCTTTGATATATATTCTTTGATAAAGTCATGACAAATATCAATATGCTTTGTTCATGAATGTTGAATTGGATTTTTAGTGAAGTAAATGGCACTAGTATTGCCACACAACATAGGTATAGAGTATACCTACAAACCAATATTAATAATTTATTGCTTAAACCATAAGACTTAGTTAACACAACTTCACTAATGGCGTGTTCTACTTTTATAGTAAATACGGCTAAGGAGTTTTATTTTCTACTTGATCAAGAGATTAGTGAATGTCCAATAAATTAGCATATTCCTAATATACTTTTACTATCAACTTTATAACAAGCAAAATCTAAGTCTAAATATCCTTCTAGGTCAAATGACACATTATCCATAAGATATCAAATGCCCAAATTAGGTGTCCCTATGAGATACCATAAAATTCTTTTTATTGTGACCAAATGTGATTCTTAAGATCCAGCATGTAAGCATAAACAAAAGTTAAATGTGATATAAGGTAAGCTAGCACTTAATTATAATAAAGATCCTATCATGCCTCTATGTCTTTTTGGATCTATAGATTTTTTATTAGTTTCCATACCTAATGGAGTCTTAGGGCTCATTGGGGTATTTACACTTTTGCATCTTTTCATATGAAACTTCTTAATTATTTTTTAGTATACTTAATTTCACTTAGAAAGGTATCATCTTTCCCCTAATTCATATTAAATCCTAGCAAATTGGCCAACTTATCCATCATACTCATTTTAAACTCATGGTTCATCATAGATGAAAATTCTTAACATCAAGTGTTATTCTCTGATCTAAACAAGATATCATCAACATATATCTATAATATCAATATATCAATTTTTGTTCTTTTAATAAATAATTTAGTATCGACACTCCCTTTTACAAATGAATTATCCACTAAAAGTGTGCTAATTCTATCATACCATGCTCTAATTGGTTTTTTCAGTTCATAACTTGAAAAACATGATCAAGGAATGCAGGTGTCTGCTTAACATATATATTCTCCTTTATAACTCCATTTTAAAATGCACTTTTTGATTCAATTGATATAATTTAAATCCATTGAAATAAGAAAATAGTAATAATAACCTAACAACTCTTATTTGTGCAACTGGGGATATTTTATAAAACTCATTGCTATAGGGTTTCAACACATTTGATCCATTTTGGTGAATTTCATGAATGTATATATGTGTTATCTATTTTAGACATGTTCTATATCTATTTTAAATGTTCTATTGTGCACGTGATCTATTCTGGAGAATCCCAAGGGGATTATGTGCAAGAACGTGAATTTAAAAATCTCTAGTGGGAGCGCTATGACGGTGGATTAGAAGGCACTACGATGATGATATATTGGGTTTAGGTCATTTTAATCTGAACAGTATTGATGTAATGGTGTTGCTATTTGTTACGCCATGGTGTTAGGGGTTAATTCATTATATAAAATATCAAAAAGCACTAAAATTTATTTTTGTAAAAGCCCCCTATGTTCCTTGGCTAGAGAGGGAAGGAGAAATATTCTAGAGAGAGAAAGTATGTTCCAAGCTATGATTTATTTTTTCTTTTGACCCAGTTTGAATAAGTTAGCTAACCAAGGAGATAGGTGTATTGAGGATTTTTTTCTCGACTCGTGTTCAATTCAACCTAGATGGCTTCAATCGGCCTAAATTAATTCACCTCGAATCACTTAAAATCAAACCAATATTAATTAAACCAAATAAGTCAATATAGGTTTCAATTCATATTAAATTGATCTAAACAAACTCAAATTCATCTCAAAATTGATTGAATATATTTAACCAAAATCAATTTCCGTCTAAATGGTTTCAGCTCAAATGAATTGAAAGCAAATTATAGTCCTAGCCATTTTGTTTTAAAATTAAACTCATTCAAGCCAGATTAACTTGTTCTAAATTAAATTTAACAAAAATAAAATTGAATCAAATCTAATTGACACAAAATTGACTCATTATGAGCAAATTTGAAACAAATTAAATCATATTAAACTCAAAATGTATTCCAATTCATTTAGTTTAACAATCTAATGCTTAATTAGCTCTCCAATATTCCTTTAATCAACCATTTAATTCAACCTTTGATTTGTAGGGGTAAGATTGTAATTTTGAAAGTTGTTTAAGGGGGCCGATGTAGTGTAGATTCGTGCAATCAGAAGAAGGGTGGCATCTTGGGTAGTTCTTTCAATTCGAACAAGAGAGGCATGCGTGCAGTTAGAGAAATTATTACGTGCGGAGTCCGGACGTAGAATTGTGTCCGGACTCCAATCAAATGTGAACAGATGGTCAATATACAATTTTTTATATTACTTTGCATTTACGGTGTATTAGTTGTGTATTAGTTGTGTATTGGCTGTGTATTCAATACACAACTAAAACACAGTTAATATACAGTAATATAAAAAATTATGATTGGCCACGTGATAGTGTGTATTGGTCATCTGTCCCGATTTAATTGGAGTCCGAACACAACACTATCTATGAACTCCGCACATAATAATTAGAGAACGAGAGAGATTTTGTCTTCCTCAAGTTGTGAGAGCAAGGGAACTTGTGTTTTCCTTTTGATCGAACCAAAGAGAGATGGAGGCGGGAGGTGCGTGCGATTCGAGCAGCTTGAGCAAACCAGGGAGCAGGAGAAAGGGTGCCCGTGCTTCCTCTTTGCCCGTGTGCATAGCCTACCTGTGCCTCCTTTATTTGTAGGTTTCTCATCTTTTTAGTCTTGGAATGAATTTAGTGAGGAGGCTATGCTAGAAAGGCTTGAGGGAATGAAGGATATTATTATTCAGCAAGTTAACAAACAATTTAAAGACCCCGGACATTACAATCTTTGTCTGCATTCTAGAGTTCCTTTCTCTCTATGAAATTGAAAGGCTTGTATAGGAACTTGCGAAGTTTGAGATAGATGCTCATAATATCATTATTAAGTAATATTCAATGATGAAGCTGTGGAGTCCAAGTTGCTAAAGCTCAAATAAAGACACGACATAAATTATAGAACAGTTTTATATGTTTAATTTATGAAGACTAGTTACCACTTCTTCCGGAAGAGGTCACTGGCGTTGAAGCTCCTAAAAGATTTTCCAAGCACTTCAACTCACCATACAAGCCTGCCTTAACCAAATGCACTTTAGAGTAATTGCAACAGAGGGTTTCAACATAGAGATTACAACTGAAAGAAGCACAAAAAAGGTAAATACTCATTTTCTTTTAAATCAAATTTACATACATTCCTTTCCAATAATAACTTCTAACCACTATTTTCTCAATTGCTTACTTATGTTTCTTGCAAGGGATCATGGCAGATGTTGGAACAAAGAGCTTAAAAAGTTGAGCCGTGAATCCACCAAATGATTGCTTTGGTGGTGTAAGTATCTCATAACTTTGAAGTACTAGGTCTTGCAGCCATATTTGTACTTCTATGAGATCAATGTTTTGAAAACCGGACCGGATCGGCCGGTTCAACCGGTTCAACCGTGAACAGGTCTAGTGACCAGTCCGATTCAGCCCACAGAACCGGCTTCGCATTGAACCGGCTCGAACCAGACTGAACCGGCGGTTCAACCGGTGAACCGCTGAACAGGTCCGGTTTGGAAAGAACCGGCCGGTTATATAAAAAAATTTATTTTTATTTTAATTAAATATTAAATAATATATTTTAGTTTATTATATTTTTAAAAATATTTTTATTAAATATAATGATTAATTACACTTTAACATATGCATATTATTTTAAGTATAACATATATTGTGTTTAGGAAGAATGGTGTACTTCACATCATTTAAAGGGTTCAAAGCAACTTCTTCAAACTCCTCCTATGATGTGGGACTAAAAAAAGTTGCATAAAAAGTTTAGAATGTGAATTTGGGCTTGGTTGGGCTAGTTGGGCTTCAAATTTAAGTTTAGTTGGGCTATACATTTGGGCTAGTGTATTATAAATTTATTACAATGTATACTATAAGAATTTATAATATAAATTTTAATATTATAAATTTATACATTATATTAAATATTATTCTTATAAATATATTTAATTATAAATATATGAATAAATTATTCTTAAATGATATTTATATTTATAAATTTTTATTATATTTTTTAAAATTTTATAAATATTAAATATTATTAAATGCTTATATATTTATATTATATCAATGATCATTAATTTTTAATATTATGAATTTATATATTATATTAAATATTATTCTTATAAATATTTTTAATTATAAACATATAAATATATTATTCTTAAATGATATTTATATTTATAAATTTTTATTATATATTTTTAAAATTTTATAAATATTATTAAATGCTCATATATCTATATTATATTATGTTAATTTTATTAATTTTTAATATATATTATTATTTATTACATCATCCGGTTCGACCCCGGTTCGATCGGTTCAACCGGTCAACCGGTCGAACCGTGAACCTCTCCTTCTTCCGGTTCATTGTCCGGTCCAGTTTTCACAACCTTGATAGAGATATTCTGAGCCTTAGGTTCATATAAAAATCTCACATTTATTTTTCAACCCATTGACCTATAATTGCATAAAGGCGTTTTTGCTTAGTTAAAGTTCTATGAGCATTTAGAATTTGTTATCTTTGACTTACTCATATTCCATATATGATGTCATTAGAAAATCTTATAGTACTTAGATTTTATCTTATAACTTGAATGATATGTAATTCCAACTGTTATTAAATATATTCGAAATAATGTTTATAATTAAACCAATCATATTAAATCGAAATAATCATCGCAATAATATATAAATACTATAAAATAAAATAAAAAAGAGTATATTAAAAAGAAATAATTCATCATTAAAACCCCTCATAAGATTAAGTTAAACAAGAATCATAAAGTAAAAAATATAAGTAAAATGTATTCATTTTGATTAGCTTAAATTTCTTTAAAGTAATTCGAACTAACTGAATTAATTAAGGTGTACAAGCATATTAAACCCACTTTGAAAATCAATGTAAATATAAAAATTAAGATAAGTAAGTAAATTAATAAAACATATGTATATTTGAATGAAATAATATTAATTAAGATTAAATAAAATTAGAAAATATAAAATTAAATCAAAATAAAACTTATTATAAAAGTCACCATAAACCATCCATGAAGCATCTAATAACAACAATAATAATAATGAATGAATAGTCCAAAACGAATAGGATAGATTGAAATTAAAAGGAAAGGAAAGAAATAATGAAAAAATAATAGGATAATTTATAATTTGAATATTTTAAAAATCACTAAAAATCTAGAAAAAATCGGAAAATCCCAAATATCATTATAAAGATCCATAAAGACATAGTAAAAGAAAAACTAAATAAATGTTTTGATTAACATTTCATTTTCATCTCAAAATTAAATAAATTCTTTAAATAAACTAGAAATTAGAGAATGCTTTGAAAATAAAATAAAAGCAAAAAAAATATGAAATAAATTTTTGTGGATATATAAAATCATAACGAACAATAAACTAAAAAAATAATTCAATTACCTATTCATTTTTACCTCTAAATCAGATAAATTCTCCAACAGGCTTGAACTTTTTAAATTTCATTAACAAATTAAAGAAATTTTTTTAAAAAAAAATGAAGTAAATTTTTATGAATTCATAAAATTATAATGAACCATAACCTACATCGCGTAAAGTCAAATTAAAGCTAAAACAAAGGTTTCCTTATAAATTCTTAAAAGACTAAGTCAAAGAAATAAAATATTAATGTTAAACAAATAAATTTAAAATCAATATAAGCAAACCTAAAATCAAAACTATATAAAAAATAATCAAATCTCAAATAAACCCGTTTAAAATTCATCCAATGCACTTGAAATAAAATCCTTAAGCTTTAAAAATTCAATAGAATTTACTTATGCCTTTATTGTACCTTGTCAGATAGGATAATTGCATTATGCTTGTATTTTAAGACTAACTAGTGAACAAAGTCCATCATCTGATAGATTCTATTCTCTAATTTATTCAAGAAAATATAAAATTACAATTCAAATAGTGAGTCTTAAAATCTTTAATTAAATATTAACCTATTAATAGTTGAACTTAAACAAATCCTCTGACTTTAAACAAATAAAAAATGATTAAAAAATAAAACTTAAGGTCTAATAGATTGACAACAGCATAGCTTGACACACACTTAGAATTATTTGTTAGTGCAACAATATAAATTTAAGTTATGACGCTATTGTTTCCTGTACTTTCAAGCTCAAATGAAAAAAGTTAAAAGATATTTTTGATTGTGCCCAAAAAAAAAAAATCCAAATCCACCCTCGATTTCAATAACTAAAACTAAATATTGTAAGCCTTTTTTATAAATAAATATGAGTGGAAAATCATGAAAATCATAAAACCATTCATTTACTATTGCTTAGTACTCTTCAATATTCCATTCTTTTCTCTCCTAATATTTGACTTTCCATGCAAAGTTGTCTTTCTTTCCGCCACTAATCTCCTAATATGTTACGCATTTTGCTCAAGTTGCTTAACTAACTGCATTGCTTTAGAACATATAATTGCTTTAGAACTCATCTCACTGATTATATATATATATATATATATATATATATATAAGGCAATGGTTGATGACCACAACATCTATACTACTATTATAAAAGTTGCTTGAATTTTCTTCCACATCAAATCTTGGCCATCCATTTTATTTCTTTTAAAATTATCTTATCCCTTCATTGTATTATAAATAATTAATAAATCTAAAAATATATAATAATTATGCAAATTAATATCCATTATCCTAAACCCTAATGCCGCTTAAATCTATATTACTATTTTTAAAACTGCTTGAATTTCCATTCATACCAAATTCTGCACGATTTCCTGTTTCGAATTTCTGAGTTTCGTGATTGGCTATTCACGATTTGTCTCACTTCAACTTAAATGCATAGTAATTAATTTTCATTTAACCCAATTAATAGTCGTTAACCTTTGTTACATATTCACGACTCATTTTATCTTCGACTTTCCCTAACATTATTCATCTTCCTGCCGTCCTTCGATAGGTTTCTTCTTCAATTATAGGCCTCTTCAACTTCTATCATAACCGCTCTGCTTGCCTTCATCTTAATTTTCCCATGGGCATACGGTTATAAAGTAATTATAGCTCTTACAATATCACTTTACCCTATTCAACTTCTCAGTAAGCTTTCTTCGCTCTACAGGGTATTTACTGCTCTTATCCAACACATCCCAAACTCTTCATCTACTTCATTGGAAGGTGAAACATTGGGCATGCTGAACTCTAATATCAAATGGACACCTTAAACTACATGTAAAATAGCGGAAGGTTCATTTCAATCTTCTTTGAAGGTTCCCTAAATGCTTTTTGGCAGGATATTGCATAAGTTCTACTCAAATCCTGCATAAATTCTGCATCAAAACAGCCCCTAAGCGAGGAAGTCGTGGTATCTCGTTGGCGAAGGCAAGTTAACTGAAAACTCATCTTTCTACCCTTCACTGAGGAAGACGTGATTGGAGGTCGCTTGGAAGGCAAAACCTATGCATTTTTGCTTGGCAAATCCTGCGTAAACCGGCCACCAATTTGTCGCATAGAGTATATTATGGTGCAGTTTAAGAATAAATATTTGGTGATTGAGGTTTTAATAAATGGTGGCAAGGATTCTTCTGGTAATGATCTGATTATTATTACAGAGTATAATTTGTTGAAAGCAATCAAAGATAACATTATGTTGAACTTTGGGGAATGCGGCCTTGCTCTGTCGCTTGGATCGTTGCAAGGTATGGTTTATTTCTTTATTTCTTTTTTTTTTTTTTGCCACCTAAATTGAGATTCGATATAAGGTATTTTTTTCTTCTTAAGTTAGATATTTATTTTTGTCCACATCAGTTTCTTAATAGACAGGAATCCAATTTACCAAACGAGATTGAAGATGGAGCACCACGAGAGGCATTGCCGATAGCCTGAGAGGCCCTTTATTTGCTTGACATCCCCCCCCCCCCCCCCCCCACACACACATGATTACAAGGTACCAATGCTTTCTATTTATAAAAACATCCATCGTCTTCTAGAAGACTTTCTCATTAAAATGTGATTTTTTGTTCTTGTAATTTTACCTTTTCTCTACTTGGGTTAGATTCCAATTAAGTGGTCAATAAAATTAATATAGATAAAGTTTGGCAAGAAAACATACCTCACACTCACCTTACACTTGAGATCAATTTGGTTCATCTCCCAACTCACCTCAACGGCTAGCTTTGGTTCTGGCTTTGGCGATTTGTAGGCAATTATGATCCCTCGTTCCGTTCTTCGTGGTTTCCATTGTAGAGTGCTAAATTTTACCCTAATTTCTCCTGAGGCTTTCACTTTTCTTGCGTTTGGTGGCCTTTCGACCCTAGGGCTTTTCCCCATGGAGGCGGGGCCTTCCAAGGCAATAACTGATGCCTGGGGAGTTCCTCCCAAGACATCTACGGTGGATTTGTAAGGTTTGCTTTCTGCTCGATCTACATCTCGGTCATTTAGGGATGTGCTTGCAGGTGAGTCCTCCTCGCAAGATCAGCCTTACACCTTCACTAAATCGTCGGTTAAGGGGGTTCCTGCGATTCTCATGTCTAATGAAGATATCTTAAAGCTTGCGAGTCCTTACCAGTTTACACTTGTGGGCAAGTTCACGGTTCGTCGTCCGAATCTGGATGCGATTCACAATTTTTTTGGTAAGCTGAAACTTTTTGGAAATTTTTCGATAGGCTTACTGGACCCTAGACATATTGCTATTCAATTATCAAATGATCTTTATTATAGTAGGGTTTTTGCTAGAAGAGCTTACTACATTACTAACTGCCAGATGCGACTCCTGAAATGGACGCCTTTTTTTGATGTTAAAGAAGAATCACCGATAGTGCCTATTTGGATTTCATTTCCCAATTTGAGACTGCATTTTTTCAATTCTCATGTTTTGCACACGTTGGGTTCTCTCTTTGGTCGGCCTCTACAATCTGACCAAGCTACGGCTTCTAGGACTAGACCTTCTGTGGCTCGTATTCTTGTGGAATTGGACATCACTATGAAACATCCTAGAGTGGTTTGGATAGGATCCGAAGCGGCTGGGTACCTACAAAAGGTGGAGTTTAAGAACATCCCTAATTTCTGTCCTCACTGTAGGGTTCACAGACATGCTTTTAACGACTGTTTCATGGCTCATCCTAATCTAAAGAAAAGCAATAAAGGAGAAAAAATTCACCCCCCCTTGATATCCAATGATAAAACTGAAAGAGAGGAAATTAGGGAAAACTGTGAATCTCCTAGGTTAGAGACACTTGTTACTGATCAAGCTATTGAACTAGATAAACAACTGGAGGAAGCATGTCCCACCCATAATATGGCTTTGCAAAACTTAAGGGAGGTTTCCGTTCAGGAAACTGACATCCCTTTGGAGGTGGTGATTCCCATTGAAGCTTTAGACCAGGTTTCGGCTGCTGAAGAAGAATGTAGGGAGAATGGTTTGTCTCAAATACAACACAAGCTAAATCCCAACCTAAGTAAGAATATAGGAGAGGAAGAACAATTAGAGGAAGGTGAAATCACTAATACCAAGGTTCATGTTTTGGAAATGCATACCCATAAAGTTAATGAAGTTTCTTTGCTATCTCCTCCCCCTACTCAGAACAATAATATCAATGAGGGATTTACAAAAGTGGGTAAAAAGAAAAATAAAAGCAACAAAGTCCTTGATGGTAACTCATCTAGGTCCACTCGAAATTCTATTCCTTCAACCTCTAATGGTTAAAGCCATCATTTGGAACATTCGTGGTGTTGGAAACATGACTTCTTTGAATAGGGCTAAAAACCTTTGTAGGATTCATAAAATTAATGTGTTGGTTTTACTCGAACCTTTAATTTCTTCTGCTAAGTTGGATACTACTCGTACTACTTTGGGTTTTGATTGTGCTTTTAGTAATTGTTCTAATGAGATTTGGATTTTTTGGAAACAGTGGATAAATCTTGACATTTTGCATGATTACCCCCAAGTGGTGCATACCTCGGTTAAGTTTTTTCAATTCTCCTGTTATGCTTCTTTCATTTATGCTTCATGCTCTATGATAACTAGGAGAACTCTTTAGTCCCAAATTAATGATTTTTCTCTTACTATGTCGGATGCTTGGATGATTGGTGGTGATTTTAATACTATCACTAATAGTTCTAAAAGGGTGGGTGGTAACCCCCCTAATTTCCGTGCTATGGAAGATTTCAATGATATGATTTTATATGCCAACCTTCATGATATTGGTTTCAGTGGACACTCTTTTACTTGGAATCAGGCTACTATGTGGCAGCGGTTGGACCGCATTCTGTTTAATAACAAATGGATTTCTTGTTTTCCTGCTACTCATATTGAGCATCTATCTAGAACTCTTTCTGATCACTCTCCTTTGCTTTTAAACATTTCTATGTAGCAAAATAATTTTCAATCTCCTTTTAGATTTCAAAACATGTGGCTTCTTCATGACTCTTTTCTTAGTAATGTTGAGTTTAATTGGCAGGCGCCTTTATTTCCTTCTGACGACATTTTTGGCATGAAAAGATTCTGGTTTAAGCTCAAAAGGCTTAAACAGATGCTAAAATGGTGGAATAAATGTATTTTCAAAAACTTATTTTCAAATATTATTGAGGCTGAAAAACAAGTTGATATGGCTGATAACAATTATATGCTTGATCCTTCTTTGGATAATTTTTCCTTATTAAATAAGGGTAAAGAGGTTTTATTCAAACTGCAAATGCAAGAAGAAGTTTTTTGGAGAAAAAAAGCAACTTCTAAATTTCTTGTTGAGGGTGATAGGAATACGAAATTTTTCCACAATATTGCTAATCAAAAAAAGGTTACTAGTTTTATTCACAAAATTATTAACCCCGATGGTTCTCACATTGATTCTTCTGATTTGATTTATGATTCTGATATTCAATATTTTACTAATGTGTTTAATAAAAACTTCAATCCTGATTTGAATATTGATTTCTCTTGCATCCCTTCTCTTGTTTCTGAGGAGGATAACAATTTTCTTACTAAAACTCCTTCTATTGATGAAATTTGGACGACTATAAAAGATATGAATTCTGACTCTATCCGGGTCCTGATGGTTTTTCTACTAAATTCTTTCAAAAGACTTGGCATATCATTAAAGTGGATTTAGTTAACGCTGTTTTAGATTTCTTTAGGGGTACTCCTTACCCCAAATTTTTCACTTCTACCTCTATTGTTCTTATTCCTAAAAGCAATAACAATAACTATTGGAGTGATTTTAGGCCCATTAGTCTTTGCTCTTTTTTTAACAAACTTATTTCTAAGTTGATCATGAATAGAATGGCCACTATTCTTCCTAATTTGATTTCTCTTGAGCAAACTAGTTTTGTGAAAGGCCGTTCTATTTTTGATAATGTTCTTTTGGCACAAGAATTAGTGCATGACTTGGATGTTAAGATTTATGGTGGTAATGCCATATTTAAAATTGATATTACCAAGGCTTATGACAACCTCAATTGGGAGTTTCTTTATACTATGCTGAAGGCTTTTGGTTTTAGTAGTGGCTTTATCAATATAATTAAAAATTACATTGAGAATTGTTGTTTCTCAATTATTATTAATGGTAAAAGTCATGGGTTTTTTAAGTCCTCTCATGGTCTCAGGCAAGGAGACCCCCTTTCTCCGGGTTTATTCATTTTAGCGGTGGAATTGCTTTCAAGAGGCCTTAACAACCTCTTCAGGAATTATCCTAAGCTCCAATACCGGACTTTAGGGGGGTTTCCTATTTCTCACCTTAGTTTTGCGGATGATTTTGTTATTTTCACTAACGGTTCCAAAAAAATGCTGACTATTCTCTTTAAGTTTCTTAACATTTTTCAAAATGCTAGTGGTCTGTTGTTTAATCCCCTTAAAAGTTATTTTATTACTGCTAAGTCTATATCTCACCAAAGGATTATTTCTATTCAGAACAAGTTTGGGTTTTATCATAAGCAATTACCTCTCAAGTATCTTGGAACTCCTATCTTCAAAGGTAGGAAAAGATCTCACTTATTTGAGGATATTTTTGCTAACATTCAATCTAAACTTTCTTCTTGGGCTTTTAACTGTTTATCTTTTGGTGGTAGATTGGTGCTGATTAAGAGTATTTTGTGCTCTATACCTCTCTATTTATTTCATACTTTATATCCTACCAATACTATTTGCATTAAACTGGAAAGAATTTTTAATAAATTTTATTGGGGTTGTAAAGATGGTAAGTCTGCTATTTGTTGGGCTTCTTGGGACAAGTGCTCTGGATCCCAAGATGAAGGTAAGTTTGGATTTAAGAATTTAAGTGACATGGCTATTGGTTTTTCGTATAAATTATGGTTTAATTTTAGATCCACTCTTAGTCTTTGGGCTAAATTCATGAACATGAAGTATTGTGCTAACCGTCACCCTCTGGCTACTTTCTTTAAGAAAGGAGACTCTTTTGTTTGGAAGAGGATCTCTTCCATTAAGTGGGATGCTGAGAATTTTATTCAATGGGGTTTAGGTAGAGGGGATATTTGTTTTTGGCAAGATAACTGGTTATGTCCTTTTTCCATTGATAATTTGCTTAATACTCACACTGTTAGCACTTGTAAAGTTTCTCAATTTTTTCATGATGGTAAGTGGAATGTGGATTATCTCTCTGAAATGGTGCCTGATTCCATTATCAATTGCATCATTAAGATTCCTATACAAATTAACCAGAAGGATTGTATTTTATTCAATAAATCTAAGGATGGTGTTTTTAACTTCAAAGAGGTTTGGCATGACATTAGAAAACAATTTCCTAAATCTATAGCCTTTACTGTTATATGGGACAAAAGTATTCCTATTACTTATTATATCCTTACTTGGAGAATTCTTCATAACTATATTCCTGTTGATATTAATTTAATCAAGAGAGGTTTAATTATTGTGTCTAAATGCCAATGTTGTTTTCACATAGAGGATCTTAATCATGTCTTTGCTAATGGGCCCATTGCCATGAAAGTTTGGCTGTTTTTTGATAACCTTTTTCAAACCCAATTCTGTAAGAAGTATTTTAACATCAAGGACATTTTGCAGGATTGGCTTGTTCCTTCTAATGATAACATTTGCAATATTATTCCTATTATCATTTGTTGGTATCTTTGAAAGAGCCGGAATGAGTCGAAACATGAGAATATTAGTATGAATGCGGTGCATATTATTATGAAAATTAAGGAGAAAATTAAGCAAATCTTTATGGCTAACCTCATTACTGAAAAAAATTTCAAAGGGTGCCTTTATATTGCTGAATCTTTTGATATCAAGTTTGTTGATAAAAGTTCTTTTTGCAAAGATATTATTGTCAAGTGGTTGAAACCTCAATTTGGGGTTCACAAACTCAACATGGATGGTTCTTTCAAAACGAATATGGCCGGCTGTGGGGGGTTTATCCGTGATCATTTGAGTAATGTGGTTATTGCTTTTGCTGGCCCTTCGCCTATAAAGAATGCTTTTTTAGCTGAACTTCATGCCTTGCGGTATGGTCTTCAGTTGTGTATGTCTTTAGGGATTAATCAGATTTGGATTGAAGTTGATGCGAAACTTGTGATCCACTATATCAATAGTAATGCTAATGTTAATCCTTGTTATTTTTACATTATTAGGGAATTAAAGCAGTATCTCTCTAGCCTCAATTTTGCCATTACTCACATCCATAGGGAGGGTAATTCTACGGCTGACTGGTTGGCTAATATGGGTTGCTCTTTACTTGAGTTTGTGGAGTTTCATGGTAACTTTATCAATGGGAACATTTCTGGGTTGCTAAGGCTGGATCGTATGGGGTTGCCTTATATTAGGAGACAATAATGTTGGGTTTTTCTGTTCCTTTCGTTGGTTCTCTGGTGTTCTGTGGTGATGTGGACATTTATGCTGTTTGGTTTCTGCTCTCTCTTTTGGTTTGATCACCCGATACCTGCTGTTATGTCCGTCTATTTTATTTGGACTCTTTATGCTTTTTGGATCATTTTACATTTGATTGTTGTCCATTGGAGTGACTCTTTGTGCTCTAGTTGGATTATTCTTTTCAAGGGTGTTCTGCACGGGCTGACTGCTGAGCGGGTGGTTAGTGTGTGCATTTTTTCCATTTCTCTTTTGGAGTTTTGGATTGGTACCTGCGAGCATAAACAGTTTTTTGTTCCTCAAATTTATTTAGATATTTCTGGTTGGTATTTGTATGTGGGCAATAACGACATATGCTATTGGGATTCTATTGTTATGATCTGTAGGATTCCTCTGCATTGTATTTTGGTGTACAAATATCTTAACAAGGAGGTTCTCAACTTTTCTTGGATTTCGGTCTTTGGGAACAATTTTCATTAAATGTATCTTTGGGATTTTAGATATTATGTCATCAATATTCTCAACCGTTATGGGAGCTTTATCTTGAATTTTTGGGAGGATACTGGTAGCATCTACATTTTGGTCAAATGGTTTTTTGATCATTTATATATTAATCCTTCTTCTGATATTTTGCCTTTATTATTTGCTCTGTTCACTACCATTGTCCATGCAGGCCTCTTTTTGTGCAGGTTTTTGGAGATCCTTTCTCGTTTTGTGCAGGGGCAATTTTTGGTCGGGAAGACTGTGCTGAAAGTGATATTCATTATCTTCTCCAGGTGGACTATTTATTTAGTTTTTTGTAGAATGTTTCTAGGTTTGCATTTACTCTTTTTTAGTAAGGACTTATGGCTCGTAGGTTCTTTTTGCTTTTTTGTTGTAGCTCTTTTGAGCATTAGTGAGCTGGAGGTCCTTTTAAGGACCTTGTAATCCGGTTCTTTAATTAACACGTAGGCCCGACAAAGGGTTCCCCCCCCCCCCCCCCCCCCCCCCCCAAAAAAAAAAAAAAAAAAAAAAACCTTACACATGAGAAGTTTGATCAGAACTTGTTGGTTGTGAATGGTCATAAGATACATTTTTTCTGTGGTGGCACACATTTTCATCATAGAGGTGACAAATATAAAGCCTCAATTGCAAATGTAAATTGATTTCTTCTTTTCCCTATTTATGCTATTGATATTAAACTCCTAGAAAGTCTTTGTGCTTGCTTCTTCTGATTTGTTTTAATATTTAGCGATTCATTTATCACAAATATTCTTTATTTATTAGTCTATAGAACTGTTAAATCTTGAGAAATTCTTCATCCATTGCAATCTCTTTCAAAGCGTATTATGTTTTTGCTGAACAATAAAATGAACGACTAATTTTACTTATTTTATTTGATAGAAGTTGAAGTTTCCAAATAATGTTAATAAACAATGATGGAAGATTGAGAACAATCCTGGATGTTGGTTGTGGAGTTAGTTTTGTACTTGAGAGGATCTTAGTGAGCTTGCTTTGGACCTACGTTCGCCCTTCATGTATTTGTTTTTGCCTTCAAAACTATAAACAATGCAGCTCTTCTGATAATTTGTTAGGAGAGGTGTAGTTCACAAAAGTTTCATGGATTATACTGGAAAATATTTATTTATTTATTTTTGCTAGAGGCATAAATATTACGTTTAAATTTTGAGTAACATTTACTACGACTTACATCATATATAATCTTTATTTGATGAGATTCTATTAAAGTTTTTATTGTTTGTAGCTCACAAAAATCATGCTTCATTGTTCTTTCGGATTAAGATTTTAATATGAAGATGATAGTTAACATATAATAAGAATATAAGATAATATAAAAGTTCATTCATTTTATTTTGAAACTTCATTTTATTTCATGTTATTTGTGCAATTTTCTTCACGTAGATTTGTTTTTTTTAATCTATAGCTTTATTGTTTTATTTATTAATATTTTATTGTTTTATTATTTATTAGTATTTTACCATATGAGATTCAGTTTTTAAAAATATGTAACTTCTTAAATTCAATTCAAAACATATTTCCTTTTTAACAAAACTTTTTAAATTCTGTTAAAAATATGTAATTACCATGTTATTTGTTAGTCAATGTTGATTAATGGATAAAGAAAAAGAAATTAAATACAAAAATTGATGGATAAAACAAAAATTAAGTGCTAAAATCTTCATTGTTTGCATATCGATCTTTTTAATTATTCAAATTTAATTCATTTTGATAATCAATTTATATTTTGAATTTTTTATTCTGAGATAAAGTGGACATTTCTCTCACTTTGATTAATTTCTTGTTTTAGTTGCCTTAAGGATTAAAATACCTTTAGGGTTTAAAAATTGAAATGGATGATTAATCATAATTTTCATAATATGATAGTACTTTTTAACAACTAAAAATACCCTAAAATAATGTATCAACTATAATTTTAAGAAATATTTTCAAATTGTTCAATAATATGATCATTATTAAAATTAGTTATAATGATAAATTTATTAATTTATCAAAATTTTGATAAAATAAAAATTAAATAAAATTTTAAATTTTATTCACATGTGCACAGGTAATGATATTATATAAATATTTTTTTATTGACATGTACATGATATGCATGCATTTATACTAATATAATTAAAGTCTTAAGATTACCATAAAAAAACTACCGCCCAAACAGAAATATAAAGTCACAACATATAAATCTCATAATTAAAGTCTCAAGATCATCATAAAGGAATAACAATAAGCATCATCTTTCATCTTAATCATGTGCCATAAAGATTGTAAATCACAAACAATTTAATAATAAATTAAAAAGAACAATCTTAAAATGTAGAGAACCATTCAACCTTCTCATGATGCTCACGTCATGCAGAAAATATAGTTAGAAGAATAACTATAAACATCTTCATCTGTTTTTAATTCCAATGATCTACAGCAAGAAAAAAAAAGCTATTATTACAACCAAATAATGCAACTTGAAAATATATATTACTGCATTAATATTAATGTTGGTTTCTTTAATTAAGAATCATCAAAAGAATATAATCAAATATTACTCGTAACAATCACCCAATTTGATTATCAAGATCTTTAATTATATAATTGAATAAATAAAAAATTACATAGATTATCTACATGATTTATATTGTTCTTCAACCAAGGGTCAGCACCCGCAATATCAAAAATTTACAATTGCAATAAATAAAGCATATTAATTAAAAATAAAAATAATAACAGCACCAGTAAAGCCTACCATTTTTTTCTGTATCCCACTTTAGATAAGGCTTCCTCAATGTCCATTGCATTAATAGTTCCATAGTAATCACCATTAGCGTGAGGCCAAATCATATTAATTTGAGTGCAAATTCCAACAACATCACCATCAAGAGTCACAATTGGCCCTCCGCAACGACCCTACAACAACAACAACAACAAGATGAAATAAAAAGAGTGAAAATCAAATATCATGTTTGATCTAGAGAACTTCAACCATTCATATCAAAATAGGTCAAAAACCAAATGCAAAATAAGAATGATCAAAAAATTTGAATCCAGTTTGATTTCGATCAAATTTGGATCAAGCATAGTTCAAAAAATGTTGGAACAAAGCATACTTAGTTCGGGCATTATGTTGGCCTAGAACCAAACTAACTTGACTCAAATATGCAGCCCTATAAATAAGGGACTCTTGTTAATGAGATTTTACCGATAACACCTTGAGTATGTAAGGAAGGATTGTGAGCAAGAGCATGCCAAGAGCAAAGCAAGAAGACTAGTAAGATAGTTGCCAGCTTCCTCAACCATTCATGACAACCATACAATGAATAAATCTTAACGCATTGAGTGATTTTCCTTATATGATAATCATCTTAGTTTACTTTTCATATAAATGAATGTTTGCGTATTTACTTTTAGTATTATGACTTTCATGATCATGTATGTGTTGAGTATGTTGAAAATAAAAATAAGATACAACAAGGAAGTGGGGGTGAAATGATGGCCTCCAAGGGAAAATACCAACTCATGTAGTCATCAATATTAGTGCATATCAATGTTGTATGATCTCTAGCCTTATGTTCTGTCGATATTGTGTGGGCTCCAATTAAGGCCCTATCATATTGTTTGATCTTTGCTGGCAAATAAAAGTCACAAGATAAAAAAGTAACAAAAGAAACGCTTAAATTGCTAAAATGTATTATCAGTCATGTTTATTAGCTCTGTGATTTCTTCTCATGGGTGTCACTCTTTATGTAAGAAGTTGCCCTATTGTTGAGAGGATTGGATGTTGGCTTATAATCCATGAGCTGTCCATCCAAGTATGACCCTAGTCATATGGTTAGCTTTTCATGATATTGCTAAACCTTTTCAAGTCATTTTACATTAAGAATATCTCTCTTTATTGTTGATTTATCTTCAAGTGGCGAGTCAAAGTTGGGCAACCTGGAGGAGAAATCAATTAGTCTGAGCAAGCTTAACGTAAGGAGTATTTACATATTTTTTTTATTTTCAATTGTTAGCTAGAGGAATAATTATAATTATATCTTGATGTAAAACTCTTTCTTCCTAATTTTTTATTTCATGCTTCATTGCTCTTTCCCTACTAATTATCAAGCTCTATTTTCTTCTTCTAATATCACTAAATATCTTCTTGATTTACACTTGGTGGACTGAGATCAAGGTATCTCAAGTGTAGTAATCAAATGAATGATGTATCAATAAAAGTGGAGTATGGGCAACATGAGAGTTTAGTGTTCAATGATATACAACAACTTCTCAAGGCCACTTCTATAGCCTTTGAATTGACCAAGCAAGATGATGGGCCAACCTTCACAATAGGACACGGGCACTTCCATCATAGCTCCCTCTATTTTAGTCCCTTAGTTGATAGTATTCTATCTACTTGGACTTTGCCTATGATAGAAGGATATCAAAGTCGAAGCAGAGGTCTGTAGATCGCTTGAGGTAGAATGAGGTAAAATGTTTGAGTTAGCATGCATTTATTTAACTTATCTGATGTCAAAAAATTTGCAATGCAAAAATGGCATCTTGAGGATTAGAACCCAAACATGATGACAATGGTGTATCACTCGATAATGAAGTGCTTACTCTTGAAGAAGATAATATTTGAGACTACAAACTAAGACCCAATAAGTGATGGAAAAAACTATCAAGAATCAATGCCCTAAATGTTTATGACTTACATGACCTTCATGACACATCCTGACAACATCAATCCTAGATTATTGTCACATGATCTAGCAATACTCATGCAAGACATAAAAATAGCATCAATAATTACCAATATGAATAAACTAAAATTGCCCATTTGTTAAGTGATTCTTAAAGTTAAAACCAACCTAACTCTAGGAATGATAGTAATACTTAAAGCAAATTAAGAACTAGTTCATATAAATGAAACATTTGAAGGCATGGCTTATCCCATTGAGAAATATGACATTAGAGCCCTTCATTATGATTAAGGATACAATGCATGAACAGATAGCTCAATGAAAATTTTATGTAATTGAATGATAAAAAAAATCACCTAAGAAAAGTTTAATAAGGCATTCCAAGCCAAATACACCCAAACGTCAAATGGATTTAACCCATGAGAAGTTAATGTCAGTTGTTTTCCTTTAAGTCGTGTGATGTTGGAGACAACTTTTCAACTTGCATTCATGGTCATTTGAACTTTCACCATGGAGTATTTCTTTCATCATTGATTGTGATTCATTAAACTGAGTTTAGTATTAGTAATGAATTGACTAATTTAATACTACTTTTTAAATTGTTGAGAATAAAAGTAAAATTTAGACATCTAACAAACCATACTAATTTAATACTACTAGCACATAACAATGCATGCTATAATGGAAAGCATGGCGATCTGCAAGCTAGGCACGAAGGATCAAAATAGTTTGCGCTATTTGAGCTATGGGACATAATAGCGCATAGTCCCCATAGTGTGCTACTTTGATTTCTTTGATTTAAAATTTAAAATTAATATTTATGTTGTTTATATCCTACTTATTAATTTTAATTTCTTTTTATTAGCATTACTAGGGCTGCCCAAGAACTTTAGAAGACACAAGCATGGTAAATGATATATACATCAATGCAAGCACGCAAGACATTCTCTGCTTCAACACAAGGCATGTAAGATGTCTTGACTTTGACACATGTTGAGTGCTTTGACAACAAGTGATTGAGATGACTATGGGAAGGGCTTAAGCAGGCTATGCTGAAAGCTACTACTTCGATAAGTGACATGCGCACTTTATCGGGTGATGGCCAAGGTGAAGTTAAAGGCTTTGATAGGCGATGGTGACAGCTTTTACACTCTATTTCTTTTGTTTTTCTACATGTAAACTAATTCATAATAATTTTTATCTTTTGGACTTCTAGTGTTTCACTTCATTTTTTGATATTCTGATTACAAAATAACTATGCACTTGATTTTAGTTTTTGTTTAAAATCAAAGTTATTAAATGCTCTTAATAATTTTTTTGATCGATATGAGCTTGGTTTTTGTTCTTGAGACTTAAAAGTTTTTAGCTCTTTGCAATGAGTTTGTGAGGTCCAATTCCAAAATCCACTGAACGCTTAAGAAATAGCTTTTTGCACTGAGTTTGTGACATTGGTTTTTTATCCTAAGATTTTTATTTTTCAAATCTAACTTTATTGATGATTATTTTTTGTTTCATTCATCAGGCTCATCCCTTAGGTACCCAACAAATATTAAAATTAAGTTAAACTGTACAAAAAAATCCAACAAGAAAACATATAATCTTGGTAAAAGAAAATGATAATAATTGCATGGCATCTTTTTTCTTAAAAATATAAAACTTACACAAAATATTATAATATTTTGAATTTTTATTTGCTGAGGACTTCAGCCTAAGCATCAACATTTTAGTATTATAAGAGTGATAGTTTTATTTATAAATTCAATTATTTTCTCAAATCCATCATAATTTGTTTTTTTTAATCTAGTTGACTTTTCTAAATGTCCATAAATATTTAGTTGCATATTTATCCCTATTTTTAACATTTTGAGCTATTTTTAAAAAACCTTGTGCTACACCATATATGGTTCCATAAGAACCTTTTGCACTATAATGCACTTACTCACCATTGACAAGTATAAGCCAAAGAAAAATGGATGGTAATTTGCAAATCTGAATATTGATTTTTTATCAACATTTCTTTTATGTTGACATACACATGCTCCACGTGACTTATAGAATCCTAGGTATATTCTTTCAAATTGAGAAATTCTTCCAAATTTTTCTTATATCCAAAATCTAAGTTGAAAACTTCTTTAGGAGAGTTACTTCTAGCTTTAAGGTTGAAACCAGAATTGTACACAAATTGAAGAGAAGAAAATAAAAACACAGTGGTTGGGGAAGGTTAATAAGAGCTAGATAGCCATGTGAGGTTGCTGTAGATGGTCAATGATAATTCTAGGGAGGAAAAGATCAACAATAATAGCAAAACTGAACTCAATACAATTTTGTACAGCTCTTCTTGGTTTTGAACATCAGCAATTTGTATTTCTTAATGGAATCTACAGTAGAACACCTACTAGTAGATAATGCGGTTGGTTGCTATGTGTAGGAGTACTAGTTGGCAGAAGGAGGAAATCAAGGGTCTTCAATAATGGTAGGAGGATAGACCTTTAGCGGCAGAGGTGGCAAGAAACGAAGAGCAAGTGTTGTAGGCGTGCGATGGCTAGGATAGAAAAGATAAAAGTAATTTTTGAAATTTTACTTCTAATCAAAATTGAGCTACAAGATAGAGAGAGAGAGAGACAGAGAGAGGAAGCTCTATTTATAAGAATTGAGCCTCTTGATGACAAAGATATAGGATAAGAACAAATCTTATTGATGACTGGGATAACTAACAATAGGATAAAACATTAAAAAAATTCAAATTAAGTTGATTGTTAAATCCGTTGATTGAACCAATCGGTCTTAGTAGTACCAGCATTATTCTCCCCGACAGGGAGAGGCTTCTAGATAATCTAGAGCTGCAACTATTTGATAAAATCTTAGACAACTGATGCTGGTTTTTGCTACTCTGGATCAAGAACCCTCAAAGACAACCTGCACTTGGCTTCATTGCAAGTTCGTATGAAGAGGGACTATGTCACCATTTTGTGATTGGGTTTTGCTGGTTTGATCTATTCTTTAATTGGTAGAAGCATCACTAATTGTCCTTCTTTCTAAGGAATAGATATTGTTGAACCCATTATGCTTAGTTCACCGATTAAAAGGTGACAAGTAACATCACAGAACTTGTTCTTGTAACTTGCCTTAATGGAAAATGGAACAAGATATTGTTTTCTTGCATTAACTTTATCGCCTTTCTTGAGCCACAAAAGCTGGCATTGACTTAGATGTTGAGTAGTACGAAGGATCAACTTTATGATCATAAAGGTAGAAACCATATTTCACAACTTCTCCTATATATTGCCAAATTATGTACCATGCCATGCACGATGCATCTTATTCAAAAAAAAAAAAATTGTGGGGTAGAGATTCATTCTCATTTGACATCGAGCCACCAATAATTCTACTTCATTTGTATGTAAGCGTTGTTCTTCTATTACCTCATCAACTTCTTATTGTGCTGGTTCATTTGTATGTAAGTGTTGTTCTTATATTACCTCATCAACTTCTTGTTGTGCTGGAGGGATGGTTTCGCTCGGTGTTTCCTCCATCACGGTCATGATGTGTCATGTAGGACAATTGGCTACAATATATTGAAAATCATGACATTTAAAATACTTGCGTGCGGGAATGGAGGTGTTAGCTTTGGTTGAAGGGGTTGAAGCTGCTACAATAAGTATTCCTGCATTTTCTAGTTTTTGGTCATCCACTAGAGCATGTGGAGGTTGTAGACCTAGTTGCCAGCTAAAATAGGTTTTCCTTATCGTTTGTTGTTTTTCTACCTTGAGAACAAAATTGATGACATCATTTATTCTCCAATATGGTTGTAATTGTACCACTAGAAAAGGAAGGTTTTAACCCTCCAAGAAACTGAGTTATGGTAATGTCTTCGGGTTCCACCAAATTGCACATCAGCATTAATTATTCAAATTCAGTCGTATAACTCACCACTGATAGTTTTTGTTGTTGAAGATGGTGAAGGCAAAGGAACATGTCTTGCCAGTAGTGGGCTGGCAAGAATTTATGGGCATTTATTTATTCATTTTGTCACAAGAACTAATCTTAGTTTTTCCTTCCCATTGTCTTGATCACTTCAACTTCTCCACCATAAGGATATGTTTCCTGTTAATTTGATTAATATCAAATTTACAATGCGACCACGTGGCACCTACTTGTATTCAATAATTCTTTTCATAGTGTGGAACCAATTAAAAAATTCATCCGGGTCCAATCTTTCCTCAAAATTCGGGATCTTGATCTTGATTCCAAAATCTTAATAAGTTCATTTTGGTTCTCATCGATAAAAGTGAAGACATGGTTCTTCCTCTTCACTTGAAGCTTCCTAGTGTAAAGGATTCTCCCCTTCCACATGATGTTCTTCCTCATTCAAATATTCAGTTGTATGATGCGATTCCATTACCGCTAGCCTTTTTTGAATGTCACAACGCAACTTAATTAGGAACCCTGCTCTGTGCCTCACCCATCATCTGTGCTATTAGACTAGCAAACTACAAAACTATATCAGAACCCACTATCGGAGCTGTACTATATATAGAAGCTGCCCGATTGCCACTCTGGTCGTTCTCATATCTGGTTCTGGTGGATCCATAATCATAAAGAGTATGCAACTGAACAAACATATACATGAAATAAATAATAATAAACACCTAGACATGCTCAAAACTATCCATTAGACTTATAGATTAATTCCTATAACTCTGTCTTATGATCTATTCTAAAACTATTGCTCTGATACCATAAAAAACTTTTTACAACCCAACCCGATCAGAACAGATCCTATCATGTTGAGCTGTGACAGGCTAATTTCAAGATTTAGTTTTGGAATATTTCAGATTCTCTTTTAATATTCATTTTAAATAAATTACAGACTACAGAGCTACTAAATATCGACATACTAAAAATAAACTTATCAACAAGATTTCATTTATTTTATCAAAATATATCTACACTGTAGTACATAATTATATGTAGAAGCTACGAAACTTAACTAAATAATACACTGGTCATGAATATAGAAAAATCAAAAGAGAAATACTTATAAACTCAGATTTGATCCTGACTACTAATCAACACTCTCCTTCCCCTCCGCAGATCCTAAAAATCAAAAATAAAATCAGAGTGAGCTATAACAGCTCAGCAGGCCACAAAAGCTGATCTAAAATTTTAAATTCTTTTATTAAATATTTTGTTGAATATTTAAAAGTAGTTAAATGCAACTTAATAAATCACTATATTGATAAATATAGAAACATAACAAAGATCTAATTATTTAAATAACAATATTGAGAAGTTAAAATAAATTATAATGCATATCATAGAATATTTCATATCACATTTCTCAAATCCAAACATAATCTTAAAGGTATCTAGCCCCTTATGACTTCATTTTGTGTTTATAGCATCAGCGTATGCCCATAGGCACCAAACATAGCTTATAGCCACCAAAATATGTCTTATAAGCACTAGAATATTCCCTAACACAGATAGAATCTCAAAGAATTATGACCCCTTATATCTCCCAATAACCATAATTCAATCACATGTACATATTTCATCACATTATAGTAATTAAAACATAATTGAGCATATGTTAGAATTGCACAATTTTTTATAATAACAGAAAACCCTAGTAAGCAAAAATGTACATTTTTAAAAATAATTAAATTACGAGGAATTATGTAAAATAATGTTTAAAAACTTTTATCGTATTACAACAATATTTTTCAGAGTTTAGATAATTTTCTATTCAATAAAAAACCCACAAATTTCAGAACCTCCATTGTAAAATTTCTAAAAAATATTCAAAATATTCACAATCTTAATCTCTAGAAAAGTTACGAGGTGAAAGATTTATCAGTACAAAGTTTTTGCAATCACCATTTTTCACTAACAACAACAACAACAACATCAAGCCTTTATCCCACTACATGGGGTCGGCTACATGAATCCTTTTTCTCCATTGTGTCCTGTTAAAAGTCAAATTCTCGTTTAAATCTAATAAAGAAAGATCATTTCTAATATTTTCTAACCAAGTCATTTTAGGTCTACCTCCACCTTTCTTAACATAAGTCAAATATAAGACCTCTACTTTCCTAATCGGGTTATCGGGAGGCCGCCGTTTTATGTGACCAAACCATCTAAAGCGACTCTCTCTTATCTTATCTTCCACCGGAGCTACTCCAACCTTTTCACGAATATGCTCATTTCGTATCCTATCTCTAAGGGTAAAGCCACTCATCCACCTGAGCATCCTCATCTCTGCAACACTTAACTTAGAATTATGCTTCTCTTTTAATGGCCAACATTCGGCACCATAAAGCATTGCAGGTCTCACCACCATCTTATAGAATTTTCCCTTAAGTTTGAGGGGTACTTTTCTATCACACAATAAGCCCGATGCATTCCTCCACTTCAACCATCCAACTTGGATTCTGCTGATAATATCCCCATCAATTTCGCCATCACTCTAAACAATAGATTCAAGATATCTAAAATGTGTACTCTTATTAATCACTTGATCGCCCAAAGTCACAATCCCCTCACTAGGTCTATTATTACTAAAATTATACTCCATATATTCCGTTTTAGATCTACTCAAGCAAAAACCTTTAGACTCTAAGGTTGACCTCCACAATTCTAGTTTACCTTCAACTCCCTCTCTAGTCTTATCAACAAGAAGAATATCATCAGCAAAAAGCATACACCAAGGTACATCCTCTTGCAAAAAGCATACACCATTTTTCACTAACAAAAACAAAATTTTAACTAAAAAATTTAGTAAAAATTATGTATTTTTTAAAATTAAGATGGGCATAATGTGACTTACCTCGAGACAAACAAAATTTTCAACTAGGCCGTCGAGCGAAAATGACTCTATGGACTCCAAACTTTAGATTTCTCTTTTTCACCCTCCCTTTTTTTCCCTAGTTTCCTTCTCCTGCTCTCTGGCTTGATTCTCTAATTTTGGAAAACAAAATGGCATTTTAATAAAAGCATTATGTTTTAAACTTTTTTATAATAAATTATTTGAAAGATATAAATATAATTATATTAATTATTCAATTTTAATCTAAAATTCTTTTCTTTCTTCAAATCTAAGGAATGATAATTTATAGAAAATTATTTATAAATTAGATAAACATGTCCAAAATACTTTAAGTGAAATCAGTTTGCAAATCGAACACCTAACGGTCATAAAATCTTCACTTGTCCAAACAAGTGTCAATTTCTTAATGATTTTCACCGTGCCAAAAAACTAAAGCACAATAATATCTATGTTTTGTCAAAGAAAGTTTATGATTTAGACTTATAAAGACTCCTAAAATAACTATTACTATTTTACGTCAAAAAAATTCTAAAAAAATTAAGGGTTTTCACAATCTACCCACTTTAAAAAATGTCGTCATTGATATTCTCAAACCAAAATGAGTCAGAATAAACTTGGATATAACTGTCTCATCTTAGATTCCTTCTTCCAAGTAGCCTCTCTGGGTGTCATGTGCTTCCATTGCACCTTGACCATTAAAATCTATTTGCTCCTCAATTTTCTCACATTATATGTCAGAATCCTATTTGGTTCTTCCTTATAGTGAAGATTCAAATGAACCTTAACATCTTCAGTAGATAATCTTTTTTCAGAATCAAATATTCACTTTCTCATAGAAGCCACATAAAACACACTGTATATACCAAACATATAATCAGGTAACAATAACCTTTAAGTAGAATTACTAATCCTCTCAATGATCTCAAAAGGCCAATGTAACTTAGACTTAGTTTGCTGATTCTCCCAAATCTGCTGATACCATTCATAGGGTTGATCTTAATATAAATAAAGTTGCTAATCAGAAACTCAACTAACCTGTGTTTTATCATAATATTCTTCTACCTATCATATGTAGATTTTAACATTTCTCTGATCAAATTGATCTTTATTATAATGTTATCCACAAAGGCTGAACTATCGCCCACCTCTGTCAAAGTCAAAAGAGTCATGCACTTCCTACAGTACAGAGCTTCGTAAGGAGACAAACCTATGCTGGATTAAAAACTATTGTTATATACAAACTTTATCTGCAGAATAGATCCTCCCAACTACCACCAAAATCTAAAACACAAAGTCACAGAAGATCTTCCAATGCTCAAATAGTTCTATTAGATTGCCTATCAATCTAAGGATGAAATGCCGTACTGAAATACAGTTTTGTACCCAATCTTTGTTGAATACCTCTCCACATTCTAGAGGTAAACCTACCATCCTGGTTAGAAATTATAACCTTTGGTATCCCATATAATCTGATAATATATTTGACATATATATGTGCTAAACAGTCCACTGGATTAGTCTGTCGAATCAGAATAAAATGAGCAGACTTTGTCAGTCGATCAACTACAACCCAGATAACATCATGCCTCCACCGCAATCTAGAAAAATTCATGGCAATATCCATCATCCCTCTTGCCATTTCCACTTCGAAATAGGTAAAGACTATAGAAGACCACTCAGTCGCCGATGCTCTACCTTCACTAACTGACAGGCCTCACACTTTGACACAAACTTCACTATGTTCTTCAGTCCAAGCTACCAAAACATATCCTTCAAATCTTCGTACATCTTGCTACTTTCTAGAATAATAGTATAGCCTGAATAGTGAGTCTCATGCAAAATCTCTCACCTCAGATCTCCAAAAATAGGAACCTATAGTTTATCCTTGCAAAAAATAATATAGGAATTAGAAACTTATAATTCGGATTTCTTATTAGATATGATCTAATCAATTAATATTGAATACTTTATATCTAACTTATGAGATTTCTAAATCTTTTCTTGTAAAAAAGATTGAATAATTATCTGAGCCAATATACTAGAATCTCAAGCAAAAGGAGAAATCACCTTCAGTTGTAATCTCTCCATATCTCATATAAAATACTAATCAAAAGTGAGTTGTATGCATGATAATCTAGAAGACTACCTACTCAGAGAGTCTGCCACCACATTAGCCTTACTAAGATGATACTGAAAAATTAGATCATAGTCTTTAATCAACTCAAGTCATCTCCTTTGCCTCAGATTCAGATCTTTCTGAGTGAATATGTACTTTAGACTCTGATGATCAATAAAAATCTAACATCTGACACCATATAAGTAATACAACCAAATCTTCAAAGGAAATACAATAATAAAATAACTCCAAATCATGCGTCTGATACAATTCCTGTGGATCCGACCCAGCCGGCCCAAGTGGGGCCAGCCCAGGTTTACAAGAGGCGGGCTAAACCACCTCTTTGAAAATCAGGTGGGGCCCTCTAGGGCGGCAAGAGAAGAAAAAGAGGGAGGCGGCAAAAACAGAGAAGGAAATTTTGTATTAGGAAAGCTTGTATTAGGAATTAATTAATTGAAGGAATTATGTATTGAGGAGTACAAAATAGCATGAGAGGCTAGGGTTGGGGTATGCATGAATTTTTGTTTCTCTTGGAGTTCTCTTGGTTTCTTTGGCTCTAGGCTTCTTGTCTAGAGATTGGGAGAGCACGATCCTCCTCTCGAATTGAGGATCAATTGTATCTTTGTTTCGTTCTTGCTTCACTTTACTTTCTATAAGACCATCTATCGTTTGATTGCTTTTCCACGAAAATTTTCTTCTATTTTCTCGTTGTTTTACAGATTATTGTTAGGCTTTCTTGCAAGCTCAAGTATTTGTCGTTAGGGTTACTTGCGAACTCAAGTATTTCCTATCAGCGTCGAATAATTCTTCTCGTGGCTTCAATTATCTTGAAGCATAAGATATAACTCAATCGTGTTGCATCAAAATGCACCCCAAACCTCTTAGTAAATAATTACTGAATACTTGAAATCCTTTTGAAGAAGAACGAAGAGCCAAAATTGGAGCAGAAGTCAAACAATCCTTCAATCTCTAGAAAGTAGCCTCATAATCCGGTGTCTAGACAAAAGCTACTAACATCTGAGTCAGTCTCGTCAGATGTGTAGAAATTTGAGAAAATTTCTTCACAAACTTCATGTAATATCCAGCCATACATAGGAAATCGCGTACCTCAAACACAGTAGTAGGCCTCGGCAAATCAATGACTGCCAGAACTTTCATGGGATCAACAAAAATACATGCACTACTCACCACATTTCCCAGAAAAAAAATATTTCTCAGCTAGAACTCACATTTGGAGAATGTGACATATAGCTAATGCTACCTCAAAGTCTCTAAAATAATCCTCAAATACCTAGAATAATCTTTCTCAGAGGTAAAACAAACTAAAATATCATCAATGAAAACAATCACAAACTGATCTAAAAAATATCTGAATACTCTGTTAATCAGATCCATAAAGATATCTGGTGCATTCGTCACCCAAAAGGCATGACTAGGAACTCATGATGTCCATACCTTATACTGAAAGCTGTCTTCATCACATCAACCTCTCTCACACCAGATAGTATATGGATCACAAATCAATCTTCGAGCATATAGAAGATCCAGTAAGATGATCAAATAAATCATCAATCCTTGACAGATGATACTTGTTCTTGATAGTACCTTTGTTCAACCTCTTAAAGTCAATGCACATGCGCATCATACCGTTCTTTTTCTTTATAAATATAATATGTGTTTCCCACAGAGACACATTAGGATGAATAAATATTCTGTCAACCAACTTCTAAAGCTAAACTTTCAACTCCTAAAGCTCCTTAGGTGTCATTCAATATGGAGCTTTGAAAATTAGGGTCGTACCCAAAAATATATCAATATAGGACTCTGTCTCTGTCCAAAGATAACTGACTAACTCCATAGGAAATACATATATAAATTCTAGTACAATCCTTCTATGATCTATACTCCTATCCTAGACTAATGCTAGAAATACCATGCAACCCTTCTTCTATGATCTATCTACTTTCACATCAGAAATCAGATAAGACAAAAAACCTATAACTCCTTGAAATACATTACTTTCACTGCCCAAAAATAATGTAACTCGCTCCTTTTAGCAAGTCCATACCCAAAATACATCATATGAGAAAATGATATTAAAATTAAACTAGATTTCTACTTCTTATCAGAAATCTTAATATCAAAAAACCAAAATCTACTTGCTATCATCCATCTCCAGTCGATAGAATGACCGAAAGAGAAATAAACAGTGCAAATGAAGGCAAGTACAATAAATTAAAGAAATGTTTAGAAATAAATAAATGACTAGCTTTAGAATTAAATAAATATGATATAGATGCTCAAAAATACAAATAGTACCTATCATAACATCTGGAGCATCATGAGCCTCCTGCTGAGTTAAACTATATACGTATAGCTGAACTGGAGCTAGAGCTATAGAACTATTTGACTTTCTCTAACTACTGCTAGATGGCCTCCTTGCCACAAAACCAGAACCATCGGCTCTACCAAATGCTCCCTCAGAGAAAGCATGAAGCGAACTGCCCTCAGTCTCCCTACCGGTCATAAAAAGCTCTCAGATCTGGGCTCAAAAAGTTGGTCAAATCCTATCTGTGAACACTCAGGTACACTATGTATGACTTGTTCACACCGATAATACTGTCAAATCATCCTATAACATTGACCAAAATGACATCTCCCACAACTCTGACACATAGGTGCCTACTAACAAAATCAGAACTAGTTATACTACCACTTCTAGATAGTACGACATATACTGATTGTCTATCTCTCTTAGAATCTCCAAACATAAATCTGCTCTTTTTTTTAGAAAATCTACTACCAAATGTCTCACCACTGAACCTCTTCCTACTAGTAGTTCCATCACTGCTGAGTAGCTATTAGATGAGCTCTCTCCACACGCTCAGAGAAATCAGAAATGTGAAATGGTATCAGTGGCTATCTTAGAATGCCTCGAAGTCCTCTCAGGAACATGTAGCACTTCTCTACGGGATTGCTAACTAGCTGCTGAGCATATCTGGCTAAAACAGTGAACTCATCCTCCTACTATATAACAATCTGCTCCCTTGAACCAGTCTCAGAAAAGTCTCCTACATCTACTATCGTGCAAAAGGTGGTACAAACCAGACTCTAAACATATCAGAGAGCTCCTCCTAGGTAATTAGATAATTCAACCACACTTAAAATTTTTCCTCTTACTGGCCCATCCACCAACACTCTGCCTCGCCATCTAACAGAAAGACTACTAACAATACCTTTCTCTCGAGAGGATACTGCATACTGTTAATTATCTTCTTCAGCCTCCTCAACTAGTCCTTTGCTACTCTGGGCTCAATAGTACCCTTACACCTCGGAGGCTTCAATCTCAAAAATACATGTAGATATCTATCTACCTCATTAGATCTCACAGCAGAAACCTTGCTCTATGCCTCACCCATTCTAATAAAAGATTGAGCTACAAGAGAGAGAGAGAGAGAGAGAGAGAGAGAGAGAGAGAGAGAGAGGGAGAGAGAGGGAGAGGAAGTCCTATATATAAGAATTCAGCCCAAAAACTAATCATATTGATGACTAGCATAACTACTAATAGGATAAAACATTTTAAAACCTAAGTTGTGCTAACTATTAAATTGGTTGTTGAACTAATCGTTCTTAGTAGCACCTGTGTCAAAGGTTTTATCATATTCTACAAGAAAAAGCTTCGACCTATATGTGTTTGTCCCTCAATCATTAGGCATCAAGTTGAGTAACATTTCTCTAAATCATGTAGTTCTATTTTGAAACACTGCATCATATTTATGCAGGGTAATAATACATCCCTTGAGCATAGAAATGGAGCTATTCTGAAAACAATAGTTGCAACCAATCATGCAGGATCGATATATTTGGGACAAGGAGACCCTTAGTAATATTACTCTCTAGACTCTCTACATTCTCATTAAAACCCTTTAGTTTCTTCACATGGTTTGGGATTGTATCTCATGATATCTTGTATCAATGCTTAAGACACTTGTAGCCTTTTTTCAATGCCTTCACATTCACACCCAAGAACCATCATGTCTAAGACACCCCTAATATCTTGTTATGATATTGTCAAAATGATTTCTCTCCACTTTTTCTACTCAAATCGTTCTAGGCCAACTTCGGCATACTAATCTCACATATGTGTAAATTGTAATGGCTTTTATCAAGATTGGAGTTGAGGTCATGTGAGGCCCTGATTGGAAAAGTATCTCCATCAATAGTTCTCTAAAACATACACCCCCATCTCACCTACCTGAAGGGTAGCTCTAGTCCATACTCAAAGTAATGCTCAAACAAGCATGTCACCTTGGATTATGCTTCTATAGTCCATCAACCCTACCATGGATGTCAGTAACATCCTTTTTTATCACAATCATCCAATCTCTAACCTCTACTCTTTTTTATTTATTGGTTTGGTCATTATGGAAGTTTTTGAGTTTCTCTCCACCTTAACCACCCTTTCCTATGAGGCATACTAGTAAAAAGCTATTTTAGTTGGATCTACACAATCTGGTGGCTGCACTAGAAATTTGCATGTAACTTAAGCCTTAAAAGGATGAAACTCCTCGAGTTCAAACGCATTCATTTCCACTTTTTCGCGTAACTCTATCACCATCTTGTCCACTACACTTCCACCAACACCTCCAACAACAGTGTCAAACGTGAAACCCTCTAATGTTGGAACCTTGATGCACTGAGGACCTCTTCAGCCTCATCCTCAACCTCCATTTGTTCTCTACTATTATCATCAACATCTTCCTTTTCATGTTCAACAATAACAACAACAACAACATCAAACATTTATCCCACTACTTGGGGTCAACCACAAGAATCTTTTTTCTCCATTATGCCTAGTTAAGAGTCAAATTCTCATTTAAATCTAATAAAAAAATATCATTTATAATATTTTCTAACAAAGTTTTTTTAGGGCTACCTCTAACTTTCTTAACATAAGAGAAATCTAATACATCTACTCTTCTAATGAGTCATCAAAAGGCCACCATTTTGTTTAACAAAACCATCTAAGGCAACTCTCTCTAATCTTATCTGCCACTAGAGCTACTCCAATCTTTTCATGTATATGCTCATTTTGTATCATAATTCTAAGTGAAAAGCCACTCATCCACCTGAGCATCCTCATCTCTGTAATAATTAACTTAATATTATGCTTCTCTTTTAATGTATAACATTCTACGCCATAAAGCATTGCAGTTCTCACCACCATCTTCTAGAACTTTTCCTTAAGTTTGAGGGGTACTTTTCTATCACACAATAAGCCTGATGCATTCCTCTACTTCAACCATCCAACATGAATATACTAGTAATGTCCCTATCTATTTCACCATCGCTATGAATAATAGACCCACAATATCTAATAAATATACTCTTATTAATAACTTGATCGCCCAGAGTCACAATCCCCCCCATTAGATTTATTACTACTAAAATTCCACTCAATGTATTCGATTTTAAATCTACTCAAACAAAAACCTTTAGACTCTAAGGTTAACCTCCATAATTCAAGTTTACCTTCAACTCCCTCTCTAGTCTTATTAACAAGAAAAATACCATCAGCAAAAATCATACATCATAGTACAACCTCCTGCAAATGTCTAGTAAGAACATCCATGACTAAAGATCATTGATGTAATCCAATTAAAATAGGAAATTACATGGTCAAACCATCTTGTGTTTGAACACAAGTAACAGCTCCTACAAACATATCCTTAATGAATTAACTATAAGTATTATTAACCCCTTTCTTTTCTATAACTCTCCACAACACTTCTCTTAGAACTTTATCATATGTTTTCTCCAAATCATTAAATATCATATGAAGATCCTCCTCTCTATACTTCTCCGTCAAAACTCTCAATAAAAGTATAACTTCTATAGTAGTACTTGGCATAAATCCAAATTAATTTTGAGAAATATTAGTATCACATTGTAACTTATGCTCCATAACTCTCTCACATAGTTTTAAAGTAAGACACATTAACTTAATTCCACTATAATTCACACAATCTTGTGCATCACATTTATTCTTAAAAATAGAAATCCACATACTCATTCTCCATTCATCAGACATCTTTTTAGTCTTCAAAATAATAATAGAAAGTTCAGTATGCCAAGAAATTCCTTCATCTTCTAAGCATTTTCACACCATTATTGGAATATGATCAGATCCAACAGCTTTTCCTCACTTTATTTTATTTAAAGCATCTCTAACTTTGGTTTTACTAATATACCAATAAAAATAAAAATCTCTATTTTCATTAAGAATTCTAAGGTCACTAAAGTCAATCGTAATCTCATAATTTTTACTGAAAATCTTAGCAAAAGATCTCATCCACCCTTGTTGAATATTCTCTTCAAATACAAGCACTTTTTTATCTTTATCCTTAATGCACTTCACATGAGCAAATCTTTACTACTCCTATCTCTTTGTTTGGCTAACTTATTCAGCTTTTCCTCTCCTTAATATAAAAGCTAAAATCTTATCATTGAATATTATTTTTTTAGATTCCTTATGGGTCTCTTTATATATTTCCCAATTTTTAGAATTTTTACATCTAAACAAATTTTTATAACAAAGCTTCTTATTTTTTTTATCTTTTCTTATATATTTTGATTCCACCACTAACTATTTTTATTATTTGGAGCTTTTCCTTTTGATACTCCAAACATATCATTTGCAACATTCTTAATATCACTAATTTTTTTTTCACGTAACATTAGCTTCATCATGCATAGACAAAATCTTAAGATATCGAATGCTACTCTCAATAACACTTTTGTTAGTGTCCTTTTCATGTTCAACCTTCATCAAAAAAGAAAAATCTTTCTACTCTCGCAACTTCAACCCTTCATCTTCTTCCAAGCCCTACTAGCTTATGGAGCTTGCATAATGGTTACCACCAACACAAATCCTATAAATTTATCAATTTTTACATTGACATTCCCGAATATCTCTATCGATGACATGATCTCTTTTCATTTAAATCACCCTACTTTGCAAGCATACTACTTCATCTGCCTCCTTCGTCTCGAAGTCTGGATACCATTGTTATTCAAAAGGACACCTTGTGGAGTGGACTGGTATGTTCTTACCTTATGTAGCAGTCATGGTTTAAAAAAATCATTCGAGGCGCACGCCTCAAGGCTTTCCTCAAACTGAGGCACAAAATGAGCGCCTTGAGGCTTAAGCCTCGTTGGTGCTAGTGAGGCTTACACCTTTTTTAAATGAGGGGTACGTCTCAAGGAATTTAGAAGTAGCGCCTCAATATAATTAAGTTTGATTAATTTTTATTATATATTATTATTAATAATATATATATTATTCTATTATACAAAGAGAATAAACCATTAACTATAAGACAAATGAACAAGGTCGAATGGTTGTGTTATATTTAATAAAAATTTGAAAGATAAACACTTCAAATTATAAAGGTGAATAATTGGCGATGATAAAATAAATCCTTTGATTGTTAATAATATATTTTCTAATGATGAATGGATAATAGTAAAACATAGTAAAAGATTTAAAATTAAAAACATGTTATTAAATATATGTTTTTTGTTGCTACATTAGTTGTGGTGTGAAAGTTTAAGGATATATAGTGACATTTTTGAAGCCTTATATGCTATAGTTATAAGTATTTGAAATTCGGTAAGCGTAAATCCAAAAGATTGTCTAAAGATTTAGTGTAATGATTATGTGCCAATTATAATGTTGATAGAAATCACCCAACAATAAATTGATAAAATGTCAGCAAAGCCTCCTCCCTATAAGTGCGCCCGAAAGAACCTCTTAGGGTACTTTTCGGGAGACCCTCTCTAGGCTCTCCTTAAGAGTCTCTAGAGAACATCCCTCAAGAATTCCTTTAAAGTCCTCAACAGATCCTCTAAAAAATTTCTATGCTCATATCAATAGTCCTCCAATAACTATGATGCACCGACACTTCTCCTCAAAGAGGCATCCAATGTCTGATATGTATCCGACATGACATGCATCCGACATATGTCGGACATGCCGAAAGCATGTCCGATTAAAATATTAAATACAAATTGGATAAGCATGTCCGACAAGTGTCTTAAATATTTTATGAATTTTTTAAAATAATTTTTTGAATTTAAATTTTTAATTATTTAAAATATAAAAACTAAATTTCTTATTTCTTATCCGCAACACCAAATCAATCGCCAGCACTCAATTCACCATTCATCGAATATTCTCATTTTCATTTCTCTTTAGCAGGTTGTGACTTTGATTTGACAATAATGTCCAATGTCATCTCAACATCGACATCTAACATTATTACAACATCGATATTTCAAAACTATCTCCATATCAAAGTCTGACATAGTCTTGATATTGATGCTCGACGTTAAAAATTTCTACACCCACAAATTGACAGCTCATCTATGTGCGACGTCATCTTAACATCGACGACCAACGCCCTCTAAACATCAACAACAGACGCCCTCTTGAGATTGACACCCGATACTTACTGCATAACATCGATGCCCGATTCTCAATAACATTATCGTCTCCTCTCTCGATGCCTGATACATGACATCGACGCTCAACTCTAG
The DNA here is from genome assembly GCA_019925795.1 of Dendrobium chrysotoxum. Lineage (NCBI taxonomy): Eukaryota > Viridiplantae > Streptophyta > Magnoliopsida > Asparagales > Orchidaceae > Dendrobium > Dendrobium chrysotoxum. The sequence goes on along the minus strand of CM034302.1, from coordinate 23,522,830 downwards.
ACATTCTAATATTAATCATTTTAAGCATAAATTCTAGTTAAATGACTAATTATTTTTAAATTATTTTTAATATTATACTTATTCAATTTTATACACTATTTTTAAAATATAAAATTAAAATGCCGTGTCTAACCAAGATCCGTGTCCTATATTTTCAATAATTGACGTGTCTCGTGCCCATGTCATGTCATATCTGTGTTGCCGTGTCTATGTGTGTACATCATAGTCCATCACTCAACACATTTCTTGGAGCTTAATTCTTCGTCAGCATACCTCTAACTCAACCTCCACCAAGCATTTAAGACATCCTAAAAAATCCAGTGCACTTAAGCATTTAAAAAAAAAACTAGGGTTTGTTACTAATGCATTCAACACTTTTTTGGCACAACAACGAATGCATTTCCCTTGTCAACACATTCTCTACTCCCAAGGTATCCCAAGTTGTTAGCATGTTGCAAGTATTCATGACATTTACTCTCCACCCTAATCCGGAATACCTTAACTATCAATCTTGCTAATGCCAAAACTACTTTTCGCACTATACAAATAAATTCAAATCCATTATTTGGTTCTTCAACATACGACAAGAAACATAATGACCACTCATTAAAGTCTCGTAAGAATGATTTTATAATATCATTACAACCATAGTTTAATGTCTTGTACAGTTATAAATACATTTGTCATTGAGATCATTTAAGGGTTACAACACTTGAACAATAGGTCATGTCATTGATTCTAGGCAATCTACTTATCTCCTCTGCTACAACACAAACTATGGTTCACTAAGGATTCTGTCATTTCGTTCATCAATAGAATTCAACCCCCCTAACCCCCCATAGGTTGGAGACCGCATCTTAATGACATCTTGAATACTATATGGATCATTCATCAAAATACTCACACATGCCCCAATGCCATTTAATTCTCATTTTTCTTATTTTCATATAATGCTACTAATGTACACAAAATTTTCTTCTCGAGTGTAATTTTTCTCTATCATAATTTCCTCTCCACTCCTCTCTTTTAGCTTGGTGCAATTAGCAAAGCTATGTGAGGACTCCAAAAGCCTCATCAAGTCATTGAGTTCTCACTTTATTCTTTTCATATAATGTTACTTATGTATTTTAAAAAAAGTTTTGAGTCTAACTCTTCTACACAAACTATGGTTCTAATAGTTAAATCAAGAGTGATTTCAACCCGATTATTCCGTTCATATCTTCTTGAAGCTTTAAAAGCTTACTCCTTAGCAATTTTCCACTTGTTTCACATCTCCTCGGAGGTGTCAACGCTCAATGATATTTTGACTTTTAACAAAATATGAAATGCTAAACATTTGTATGCATAAAAAATAGCAAATATGATAAAGATTCACAAGTTTAATGCTTAACAACAATAATACTGAAAATAAAATTTAGGAAAAAGAATAGAAAAGATATAAATAGCTTTTGTAGTTCGTATTCACTTGGTAATATTGTGGGCTCCAAAAATTTGGCCCCGGCCTCCACCCATTTGCTTTCTTCGGGGGGAGTTTTAACGGATTAAGTTTCGGGGTAAATTTTGAAAGGCAGATGGGTTTGTAGATAAGACACTACCCAGAGATTTCGTCCTCATTTTGCGAGGACTTTATGATATGAGTTCTAGTTTCCTATAGGTGCAAGCCCCTATAGTTAATTACCCCTCCCGATAATGAGAGAGAACTTTTGATTAAGGCTAGTCGTCAATCAGATACGTTATATCCATAGATACGTGGTATCAGGTATATAGTAGCAGCATGGGTTTAGGTTGTTAGAAAATTTGGAGATTTAGTATTTAAAATTGAAGTTTTCACCACCTTTCACTTAAAGCGGATGGTGGGGGAATGGATGATGGACCCGATCAAGATCCCATGGTTTCGTCGTCCCAGGCCATCATGGTCCCTAGTCTACTTAGTTAGAGGAGGTAGTCGACCCAAGCTGATAGAAGGATCCTTGTCGGCAGCCATGGGTTGCTTCGTCCAAGGGTACCTTGTAAACCTGGGGTGAGTATTTATCTAAAGGGACAAATTTGAATCCACCTTAGCTAACAGAGAGCTTTGTGCCCTATCAATCATATCATATTGATTCATATCTCAAGGATTTGATGTCATAAGGAACGTATTGGCTCTGGCCATAACCGCTATATCGTGGTGCCATTTTGCGGCAAAACCACTCGGTTCAGAGGGCCTCGGGTCATAACCGTTTATCCTGCAGTGCCATTTGGCGGCAAAACTGCCAGTTAGAGGACATGTATCACGTCCCTACTGGCAGGACATTATTTTGAGAATGAATCCTAGTGATATTCTCGACTAGGCATTAGCTACATATGAGCTAAATTTGTCCACCCCAACAAACTGTTGCGGAGGGTGGATGGATTTTTCTTTAAGCATTGAATTGTTATGTTTCAATTTTAAATATGTGAATTTTGGAATATTTTTGAATTTTGTGAATATTTGGGTGGTATTTGAAATGATCTGTGTGGACCCCTCCGGTTGAGATTTGTATTCAACACGGTCATCTTCGGGGTGGAAAGGGGTCATTTGTATTTATAGGTTGAACATTATCGACTCTATCGGGCTGTCGACAGAGGAGCAGGTTTCGTAGGCTTTATGCCTTTGTAAGTGATTTCTTTTGTCAGAGGCCTTTAAGGCTTAATATGAATGTATAAAATAAATATCTCAGTCGACCCCACGGCTGTATATTCGTTTAATAGTTTGAGCCGTATCGACTCATATCTACCTGAATAGAAGGATCGGGCTCGAAGTTGAATTCACTTATTGACCCGCGCAACAACCCTAAACGTCACGTGTGTACCAATACCACGCTCCCTGGGGCCCATGCGGGTTATATGATTGTTTGTGCCCATTTTTGTGTCCTATGTGTATTTAAAATTAAAGTGCACGTGCGGGGGACATTTTAAACATTTGACGCTGCTCAGTTGTGTAGGAAACCCTCATTTGAATACAGCGTTCTATTTAGAAGCTCGTATATGCCTTTTGTCTCCTTGTATACAGGTTATAGATCCGGTGTCGTGGTGTCACAACCCGTATATTGAACTGTTCGTCGCTTTGTACAAGTAAACTGTCGTGCACTACTTGTCGCTTTCTGTAGGTGGATTATAGTGCACTAACGAATCTCCTGCCTTAGGGTATAGATGTCGCTATCTACTATAGTTCATTTGCATCCTTCTTGTAGACAACATGTTAATTATGTAGTGGGTTTGCTACATGGGTTCGTAGAAACTTGCATTTGTTGCATTCCACCTGCCTTTGCTTACTGGGGATCGGTGTACTTGACTGGTGTTGGATAATTGTTGGACGTGGAGGTACTATCGTGTCTTTGCTAAAAATAATTGGTAGGTACCTCGAATGTACTGTGGACATGCTATCTTTACCTGCATGAGGACCAGTGTATTTGACTATTGATGCTTGATAATCTTTCTACATTTATTTGTAGGCAAGCTGTAGTGTCTGTAGGCATCTATAACCCTTTCACCAATATTCTCATATGAATGCAATAGGGACTGCTATATCTTCTTGCATGACTATCATGAAGAATATCATCAATTCTGACTTTGCTGCTTTTGGGATGTATCCACTTGTGCTTTGAAGACAATCGTAGAATACTGTTACACTTGATGTGCATTGGCCTCGTATCATAGAAGACTGATGCATTAATCTATATTTTGACAAGTGTTGATCGTAGGATCCTACCATACTCACTTCCCCATGCTACATAGTTTGTGGATGCTTTCATTTGTCACAATGTCCTCTATGTTTTGCTTGTGATCTTTTATATTCATAACAATTCAAAGGTTGCTTTCACATTCCTTTTGCTTTGCTTGTAGACCTACTACATTCATCGTGCATGATGGATAGCAAATCATCATATTCATTACATTGCTTGAAGGTTGATTTGATCATCATTTCATGAAAGATTAGATGTTATGGCTTACAAGCAGGCTGTATTGATGTTGGGTCCATCACAAGTCTTTCATTTGACTTTTATTTGAATACTTGGTGTTTGCAATCATCTTGAGTTGCCAAATTGCACTGGATCTTGTTCTCATCTTTGTGAATGAATTTGCAAGAGTTTAACATACCAACTTATGAGTTCTTTGTAATTTGCAATGAACTTGATATCATCCTCTATTAGCATTTTCATCCCAATTGAAATGACAATTCCTGTTGATTATCGTTTGGGGATGAGGCATGTTCAACATTGTGAGTGGATCAACATGATGTTCTTACAATTTCATCATTATTTGTAAATGAGTGATGTTTATAATTCCTTGGTTCACAAGTCTCATATATGTTCCTTTGCATTTGATTTAAAAAAAAAGTTATGTTACAAATTATAATTCATTTGGAGCATTATGTCACTCTTCACAATTCATCCTCATTTGGTTCAAGCTCAAGACTTAAATTCTTTGAGTTCAATTCGAGTCTACGATGCAAGTTTGAGCTTCCTGTAGTCCTGAGATTAAAGTTTGAGTCTCTTGTAGTCCTGAGATTGATTCAAGTCTCACTTGATGTTGTACGATTTAAGTTTAATGGCCACAAGTGTATACTTCAAGTTTGAGTTCATTTCCAAGTCCGAAGTTATATCCACTTAATGTACAAATCAAATTCAGCTTGAATTCAGGTTCATTTTTATTTGGTTCTATTTTGAGTTCAAGTTCTTATGATTCATTCGAGTTTAGACTCATTTAGACTTGAATTCATTTAGGTCAATTGCATCAGGTTCACAAGTCCCCTGCATTTAAATGAAGTTCCATTTTTTGTTCAAGTCCTTGTTCACTTCAATCTGAATTTTGGCAGACTCCCGACATCTTCCTCATTTAGGAGAAACTACAGGAAATTGGGTCTTCCCACCAAGCTAAGAAAAGCGTATATGGTAGGTGTCCTTGGACACCGCGGCCGTATTTTCTTCGTCCCCCCAACCACGCTTAAGAAAGCATGTATGGGTCTTCGGTACCTATTTCAAAAGTGCACAATTGTTTCCCCGCAGGTACAGAGCCGCATACGCGTACTTAAAATTGTCCCCACCATGCTACGAAAAGCGTGTATAGGGCTTACCCGCCTCACCGAAGGTGTCGCACCTAGTTCCCTTCCCACCACGCTTAGAAAAGCGTGTATAGGTGATTTTCCGGCTCGACACGAACATCATAAATAGGATTTTGAGTTTAGGAAGTTTTATACCTTTGCAGGATGTCGGCGAGGTGACGGTGTTGGCCCAAGGTAAGAGAAGTAGGCATTTTTTATATTAATTTTAATTAATTATAAGTAATTATAATTAATAATTATTAATAATAATTAAATATAGTTAAAATAATTAATTTAATTAATTATAATTAATTAATAATAATAATTAACTATATTTAAAGATAACTAATTATAATTAATTTAAAGTAATTAATCACAATTTATTTTAATTAATTATAGCTAATAATAATTAACTATAATTAAAGATAATTGATTGTAATTAATTTCATCTAATTATAATTAATGATTATTAATAATAATTAAACATAATTAAAATAGTTAATTATAATTAATTTTAATTAAGTATAATTAATGATTATAAATAATAATAATAATTAATTTTTAATTAATTATATTTAATAATTATTAATAATAATCAAACATAATTAAAATAATTAATTAGAAAAGGATTTAAACAAGATTAGAGTAGGATTTAGGTTAATCCCTCCTCTTTACAGTAAATCCCGGATTTATTAAATCCTGTAGTGCAGTGGATTTATCGGATTTGGCCGAACAAGCGAACGGAAGGGAGAAAGCTACCTTCACAGCGAGCTCCGGTTACTACTTCCGATCAAAATGTCGAAACCACCAATCCGACAGGAAAGGGACTCTGCCGAAGGGGGCGTCTGAGGCGTGGTCGGCTAGGGTTGGAGATGGGTAGAGTGCGGCTTCAGTCGGCTAGGGCAGGAGGGAGGTTGGCCTAAGGAGATGGCTTCGGTTTCGGCTATAGCAAGGGTTCAGCTTCTTCAGGTGGGATCGACGGGATGGAGAGTTGTGGAGATCGGGTATAGGAGCACAGGGAGAGGAAGATCGGGACTACGGTGTCGGTTCGGTCGGAGGTGGAAGAGGGTGATAGTCCGCTATGGAGCTCGGACCAGGCAGAGGTTGGCTTCGATCTGGAGCAGAATCGGCACCGGAGTAGAGATCGTAGCAGGTGTTTTGCGTGTGGAAGGTCGGTAGTGTGCGTAGAAGAAGCAGCCCGAAGGCTTCGTTTGCTCGGGTATTTAACGATGAGGGTTGATAGCGATCAAGGCAAGTCTCTCACATGCACGAAGGGACGTTTTCTGCGCTGCTTGCAGGGCCTGGCCACAATAGCAAGAGGCAAGATATATACAGAATTTTCGGTATGAGCAGGATGACATGGCAAGGGTATTTTTTTTTCTTTTGATTGCTTCTGAATTTATCTAATAGAGGTCAACAAATGTACAAAAGCTGGATGATTATCTAAATTTTTCTACAAGATATATAAGAAAAAAAATAATACAAAAGAATTTAGCATTAGCTAATGGAAGCACTTAAGCGAGAATTTAAGGCAACATGCACGAATTCATGGGTTATAAAAGAGATTCTTTTAATTGGCTGGGATAGGCCTATCGGTTTGGGAAACATTGACAAGGAGTGGGTCCACATCAAGTATAGAAGCCTACTTATTTTGGTAGTAGGTGTATTATTCAACGCTTTCCCTTAAGTTGACATGAAGAAATTGCTCATGGGAAGCTTGCTAATTAGTAATTCAACTGAGGTGTAGCAAATCCTTTAGCGAGGGTATTAGAAATTTGATTTTATTATAGGTATGTAGGTCATATATATCACACGACTATCAATTTTCTCCTTCATAAAATGTTTGTCCTTCTAAATGTTTTGCTCTACAGTGTAGGATAATATTATATGGTATAGAAATTGCAGCTTTATTGTCACTACAAAAAATTTAAAATTGCATAATTAATTATTGAGCCATTTTTCGTTTGTAAGATGAGATAAGCCTATGAATTAAACCATTAAATTAATAAAAAATATACAATAACAACTTATTGGCATCCTCATCTATACAACACTTAACTAAGCATCCTCATCTATGCAACACTTAACTTGATTTTATACTTCTCTTTTAATGGCCAATATTCTACGTCATAAAGCATTGTTGGTCTCTCCATCATCTTATAAAATTTTCCCTTAAGTTGGAGGGGTAACTGTTCTATCACACAATAGACATGATGCATTCCTCCACTTCAATCATCCAACTATTATTCTGATAATAATATCCCCATCTATTTCATCATTACTTTGAACAATATACCTGAGATATCTAAAACATTCACTCTTTTTAATGACTTGATCACCCAATATCACAATCCAACTACTTGATCTATAATTACTAATATTACACTCCATATATTCGGTTTTAGATCTACCCAAAGGAAAAGCTTTGCACTCTAAGGTTGAATTCCAAAATTCAAGTTTTTATCTGACTCTCATTAATCTTATCAACAAGAAGAATATCAACTCCTCTAATAAGTAGTCTATGTCATTAACATTGTAATTTATGAAGTCAAAAATATCCCAAACATCATCACTTAGTGTTCTTCACTAAAATCAACATTATTATTACTTTGTGTCCTCTCTCATCCTCAGTTGAACCTACAAGTGCGTGTGAGCAATATTGATTGTGAGTGCATAATGCAGGTGGATATGGAAGAGTCCATGCAATTATAACATTCGATTCAATTTGTTTAAGATTTATGTGTAGAGACGTAATAAAATAAGATGTATTTTATATATCAAATTTATAAATTAAAATTTTAAATCACAAACCATAATTTTTTAGGCATATGCCTCTTACAACTTGTGCATAAACACACCTCACTATGGAGGCATACACCTCATCAAGTGAAGGTGAGGCATAAGCCTCATGGCATTTTCTTTTTCAAATTAAGCTGAGGTGGGCTTAAGTCCCACCAAGATATATAACTCATCAAACTAAGATGAGGACAAAGATCATGGCATTTTATTAAAATTGCGATGAGGCGGGCCTTCGGGCACGCCTCTTATTATCCAAATTTAAACAGTGGTCTACATAAGCTTTAATAGGCAAAGGGGTAGGGAATTTTAATAATTCCAAAAAGTCTTTTTTCTCCATAACACCTCACAAGTCATGTGCAACAAACTAAAATTTGACTTTCAAAACTACTTACAACAACACCTTTTTTTTTCCAAGTAATTAGGTTACCTCCGAACAAGAAATGGTATGCAAAGGTAGATATTCTATCATTGATATCTCTTGCCCAATCCACATTTGTATAGGTTTTCACCCAAACATAATTTTTTTACTTTAAAACAAGAGTCATTTTCGTGGAGTCCCTATAAGGCATTTAAACATACAAAACTTAGCTTCAAGGTGGGTGGGTACAAATGAATGCATATATTAGCTTATCGTACTTCAACATAACCTATGTATGGTCAATTATGGTCTAAGTAGACCAATTTTTTTAGTAATCTTAATAACATTTATGGTTTAACAACAGGTTTTAATTTTAAATTGGGCACGATTAGAGTTTTTCTTTATTTTTTAAAGAAAAACAAGAATATATTTTCGTTGTGATGACAATATCCTTGCTGGATCAGGCAAGCCCTTAAATTCACTACAAGCTCAAATTTTTTTGTGAAATTATCTCCAGTTATGATTATATCATCAATATAAATATTAAAAATGGCTATTTTACCTTCATTGGAATGTTGAAAAATAAGGCATGATTTGCTTTATTTTGTTACAAATTATGTCTACTAGCAACAATGTGAAATCTTTCAAACTATGTTCTAGGTGATCACTTAGCCAATACAATTTTATTAAGCTTACGTACTTTTTTTTCATTCCGTTGATTTTCCTTCAAATCTTGGATGAAGATTCATGTATAATTCTCCAAGTATCCATTAAGAAATGTCTTTCTTAAATCAAATTGATGATATGTCCACTTCTTATAGTTCTCATCTAATTTGCACTCGTAATCATTGAATAATCTAAGTATTGTCAAGTTCTTTTAAGAGATTTAAAGTAATTTATTACATAATCCTCACCTTGGCAAATCTCCAAGTCATAAAGTTAGTTCATACACTAGAGATCGGTTCTCAAAATTGCAGTACATATGTGAGATATTGTCCCACTAATCTTTACTAGTAGAATAATAGAGATAGTTTACACTTATCTCTTTGATCATGAAATTAACTAATCATGCAATTAACAAAGAGTTCTTCGCATATCATTTGGCATAATTGGGATCTTTCAAGTCGATCACTTTACATCTCCAGTGAGATAGTCAATTTTCCCTCCCCCTAAATGCACATTCAATTTGATTGGGATAACTAAAAAAATTATCTCCATCCAATCAGATTGGTGAGTTAAATGGGATTATTTTCCTTTGGGCTTCAAATCAATAAATATTCAAATGAAGGTGAAGTTGACAACTTTGAACATAAAGGAAAAAAAACATGGTAGGTTCGAAGAGAAGGATTAAAACCTATGATTAAGGTGATACATAAGGAAAGGACAACAATATAGAGATCATTTTTTCCTCTCTAATATTATTAAAAAGTAAAAAAGAATAGAAAAGACAAAAAATTGATAAGTTTTTATTATTGCGTTAACATAAAAAAAGCAATGTGGTTTATACAAAATTTCCTACAAGGCATCTTGGAAAGTGATGCAATAACAGGAAAAAACAGGGTTGAGGCTAATGGGTAGTCCTTCATGAGAATTTGAAGTGCCATGCATGAATCTATGGGTCATAGAAGAGAAAATTTTAATTGGTTGTTGTAAGTTTGTGAATATGGGAAGCTTTGGCAAGGAGCATGACCACATCGGCAAGCAAAGCCTACTTTTTTTGGTAGTAGGCATGTTATTCAATAAAAACAAATAATCATATCTTTCAACAATATGTAAATTCAATAAAGGTTTTAAAAGTCCATAATATGGGTTACATGGATTAAGAGAAAGACCCAAGTCTATTTGTAAATAAAGGCTTAAGAGATGAGGGTATAAACGAATGGATTAGAATAGATGCTCTTATGAATCTAGAAGTCCTTTATATGATGTTCTTGATAGAAGTGGCAGTTAGCATAAGTATAAAAAATTTGAATAGAATTTTCTTATATTGCCTCTTCTACACATTCTAATCCAAAGAATAGTTATGTATCTTTAGCATGATCAATAAGTATCAGGCAACACTATTATCCACTAGAGAAAAAAAGGACATATATGCTTATAAGGCTAACAAGTATAATGAAGATAATACCATATCAAATAATAAGACTAGACGAGAAGTCTCTCAAAAAATATTGCTCGAATTGGAATAATACATAGGCAAAAAAATAAAAGGGATTAAAATTTACCAAATGAAAATTGTCAATATCAATTTCTTCATTTGACAGCATTAAGTTGCCCTGAAAATAGAATCATTCAATTAAAATACTTGTTAAGCAAATACAATTATCAATAAATTATTGATAACAGAGAGCCTATGCACAAAACCTACATCGAATTGAATTAGATAGAAGAGGTAGCTAGCTCAACAAAACATTAATATAATGCTTTTATTATTAACACACGAAGATAGTACACATAAACAAAGTAGCTAATAGTTTAAATTTAAAAAAAAAGGTAGCTGGCAGCTTAAGTTAACAAAAATCTATTTTAAAGTAATACTATATGCAAGATAAACCATTTCTAATTAATTTAATGATATGGTGATGGTTTAAAAACAACAAGATGAAAGAGAAATAAGATTAGTACAATTAGATGAATGCATAATATTGTTAAAGAAAATCATTTGAAGGGAGATAACATTATGCTCTCTATAAAGGAAAATCAATTGGATCAACAAAGTAATGTTATTGTATGAAACTCAGTTGGAAAATGAAGGGAGACTTGATTTGTTATCTCCTGCCTATTTTTTTGTGAAAACAAACCAATTTGAAGGAGTTCTATAAAAATATATTAGTTAACAACATAGCATAGAAAGATTAAACATCTATGAATAAATGAAATACAACAATAAACCAAAAGAAACAAAAAATTTTAAAAATACAAAAAAGAAAACACAAAGTTATCTAAAAAACTTTACCTCGTCATCTAATTCATCTTGACTGGAAGGTCTGCATGTGGTAAAGAAATAGATTAATTAAAAATGGAATAAATAAATCATCAAGCATCAATCAGATACAAAAGTGAAAATTTTATTAGAAATTTTGGGATATAAGAAATAGATGATAAACTATGTATGCGCTATACCAATTAGTGTGTCAATTATCAAATCAATTTACAAATAAAAGTTGAATGTATAGACAAGATTCATTGTCCTTCTTAGCAATATATAACGCAAATGTGAATAATACTTCATTCTTCAATAGTACCTTGGGTAAGCTCTTCTTCTTAATAGACGTTCAAAAGAAATCAATCCTCTTCCCTTATAATCTTTCAAATAATCAAACATTGTTGTTGGTAAGGGAATTTCTGATTGTATCTTTAAAAGAGTAAGATCATGATCCTCATTGGACTCCAGAATAGTTCCTGAAAATTCTCTTCCATCATCTAGACTGGTATTAATCTGTTTTTTATTAAAAAATAAACAATATTAAGCAATCGATGTTAATAATATAATGAGCAATATTTAGAATGAAAAATTTACCTCATTTATGAATAAATGAAATATAAAAATAAACCAAAAGAAACAAAAAATTAAAAAATACAAAAAAAACACAAAGTTATCTAAAAAACTTTACCTCGTCATCTAATTCATTTTGACTGGAACGTCTGCATGTGGTAAAGAAATAAATTAATTAAAAATGGAATAAATAAATCATCAAGCATCAATCAGATACAAAAGTGAAAATTTTATTAGAAATTTTGGGATATAAGAAATAGATGATAAACTATGTATGCGCTATACCAATTAGAGTGTCAATGATCAAATCAATTTACATATAGAAGCTGAACGTATAGAAAAAATTCATCGTCCTTCTTAGTAATATATAGTGCAAATGTGAATAATACTTCATTCTTCAATAGTACCTTGGGTAAGCTCTTCTTCTTAATAGACGTTCAAAAGAAATCAATTCTCTTCCCTTATAATCTTTCAAATAACCAAACGTTGTTGTTGGTAAGGGAATTTCTGATTGTATCTTCAAAAGAGTAAGATCATGATCCTCATTGGACTCTAAAATAGTTCCTGAAAATTCTCTTCCATCATGTAGATTGATATTAACCTGTTTTTTATTCAAAAATAAACAATATTGAGGAATCGATGCTAATAATATAATGAGCAATATGTAGAATGAAATATAACGAATCAAGCATCCTTAAATACTAGTGTTGTGTCCTGGAATATTCGTGGTGGTAGAGAAGTATAAAGTTTAATGTCTCAGCGTTGTACGAAGATCCAGCACACATACAGATAAAAGAGAGGGTGTAGCATTTATAGGAGACACCAAAAATTTTACGTGAAAACCCCTGAAAAAGGAAAAAAACCACGGGGCCTAACCCAGTTGAATGAATCAACTATTATGTGCAGTCGATTACAAATGAGGCCCTTCCTTAGGGGAAGGCCTTGGCCTGATGTAATAAATATGCATCATATAAAGTGCATTACATGATGGGACTTGAAAGAATCACTATTGATATGTTTGTTTGGTCGACAGAACTATATACGCGAGCGATAGTGGCCAGAAAGACCGTTATCTAGCGACGAAGGTTGGAAGGACCGTAGTCGATGGGTGACAGTGGCTAGAAAGACTATTGTCTAGTGAAGGAGGTCATAAAGACCGTAGTTGGCTGGCGACAGAGGTCGGAAGGACCGTTAACGGGCGGAAGTCCAGCATCGGGTAGAAGTCCGGCGACTGGAAAAAGTCCAAAGGCAGGTGGAAGTCCACATTGGGTAGAAGTCCGATATTGGATAGAAGTCCAGCGATGGGTGAAAGTTTGACGTCGAGTAGAAGTATGACGAAAGTCTGGCGACGGGTAGAAGTTCGGCTACGGGCAGAAGTTCGGCGTCGGGTAGAAGTCCAATGAATGTCCGGCGATGGACAGAAATCCGATGATGGGCGGATGTCTAGCGTCGGGCAGAAGTCCAGCGACTGGCGGAAGTTCGGCGTCGTGTAGAAGTCCGACGAAAGTCCAGCAAAGGGCAGAAGTCCGGCGAAAGTCCGGCGACGGGCGGAAGTCCATGGTCGGGTGGACGTCCGGCGATGGACAGAAGTCCGACGATGGGCAAAAGTTCAGCATCGGGTAGAAATATGGCGACGGGCGGAAGTCCAACAATGGGTGGAAGTCCGGCATCGGATAGAAATCTGGCGACAGGCCGAAGTCCGGCGTCAGTTGGTGGTCGGGCAGAAATCCAGCATTAGTTGGTGGTCGGGAAGAAATCCAGCATCATTTGGTGGCCGAGCAGAAATCTTGCGTCATTTGATGGCCGGGGATAAATTTGGAGTCAGTCGCTGGCCGGGCAGAAGTCCAGCGGTGGTCGAGGAGTCTGGTGGCAAGAGAACTCAAGTTTCTCTTCTTCCTTCTCTTCTTTGTTTGGCCCCTTATTTCTCCTCTTGTTTCTTACTTGGGCCCCTTAATCCTCCCCCCTCAATGAAGAATGAGGGGTCCATTTATAATTTTCTAAGAGTGACATGGCCAGTAAATACGAAAAAGATCAAGGCTAAATTGGGAGTGGTTTGAATGGACGCCCGATATTAAGTCCCTTGATCGTGGATCGTTTACTGGACATTTGAATGTCTTAATGATATCAGAATTTGGCAATCTTGGGCTCGTTGGATTTGCCTCGTCGAGCTGCTCGATTCGACTATAAGCACGTCACATTTGGAAACTATTTGTTAATCCAAATTACGAATTAAACTTTCCAAATATGCTTCGGGTCTTTGATTTGGACTCATTTGAGCTCGGATTGAGTCGAATTTGGTGTCGTTGGGATCGTATTTCTGAGACGTTCATTTTGACTATAAGTTTGCTGAAATCAAAGTTTTGATTGTCTCCGATTTAATTTTTGAAGTTCCAACTTGATTTTGCCTCAAGATTTGTGCCCGATCAAGATAAATTTTTGATGATATATCAACTAGAATATAATCACTAATTGAAAACTAAATATTGTTATGTAGTGTAAATTTAAGATCAAACATTGAACTTCAAAGGGAGATAATATTTAACAATCTTGTGTTACAGATATAAGGAACAAAACGTAATACAATAAGGGATCAAACCTTTTTCATTCTAACATTTTATGAGTCGCTTATGATCAAAAATTTAAAAAAAATATAACACAAAATAAAAAAAACAACTAGATGTTCATATTAGGGGAGAAAAGTCTTTAATCATGATTGCTCATGCTATGGATGAAAGATTTAGTCTTGTAGTTGCTGCAGTAGCGAAGGCCGTTTAAAATAAAATGACATGGAACTATTAAGCAGAAGAAGAAAAGCGTTTGTGTGGAATGAAATAGGTATGCAACAATTGACATGAGAAGAAGTGATTAAGGAGCAAAATAAAAACAAGAGAGAGAGAGAGAGAGAGAGAGAGAGAGAGAGAGAGAGAGAGAGATTTTTTCTTAACGAACCAAACTCAAACATCTCTCCAAAATACTTTGAGCAATTGATTATTCATGAAATCGTATGAATAGCGCAAAAAGCTAACCTTGCTTCTAGAATCCAGAGAAAAACAATTAAAAGCGCGGGTCAAGACCGTGCCATCGGAATCTATGATGATTCCAGATCCTCCAATTCCTACAAGCAAAGAGGAAAAATGTTTATAAGATTGAAAATATGTTACAAAGTGGAGAGCTTCGGCCATAAGAATGTGTACCCTTTTCATGAGAGACATAGACAACGACAGGGCACACGTTTTTTGTAGCAAATTTATTGAAGTCATTCGAGCGTCCCCCAAATCGGCTAGAGAATTCAGGGACATCTAGAGACACAGATGGAATTAAAAATAGATATAGGCAATAAGGAAAAAAAACAAATCTTTTGACAGGAAAATCTTATCGAACTTTTGCTGGTCTCTGAGAATCCGTAACACTCGAAGTCACACCAGGAGCTGGACTTGCATCTCAAATCTCCGTAATAAAGTTCAAAAAAACCACGAAGAAAAGGAGTTAGAGCTCTTCGCAAGTTCATATCGCAGCCCGTAGCACAAATTCTCGAATCTGATGGAATGCAGCGTGCAAAATCACAGCACTTGACTTCTTGGACCGGGGAAAAAAGAATCGACAGAACAAGAGAGACAAGTCGCGGATATATTTAGAAGAAAAAGGGTGATAAAGAGCCGCAGAGTAAACCAAAATTAAAGGGCGGTTAGGCAACGCGTACGATTTAAGGATTTAATAAATCCTAGAGTTAAATTTAGGTGCTGTTTGGTTGCCGGAAAAGAAAATGCAGTGTAAAGTAAATGTAATGTAAAATAAATGTAGTGTATTTCGAATACTTTGAGATTGTTTGGTTGTCTGTAAAGTAAACTCAGGAGAATTATTTCCCTTGTTTGGTTAGGTATATCCAAAGTAAAGTAAAGCGGTATATTTGTAATAATTTTTTTTGGCATTATAACTAGTGTATTTATAAAAACAGTTTATTTAAAATAATTAGTATTATTTGATTTTATAAAATAAAACTAGTGTATTTATTTATTGCACTATCTTATTATAAATTTTTTTGAGATTATAAGATATGATATTCTACTGTGTATTAATTTAGCCGACGGTGGTGGCCGGCGGTGGCGGAGGTGGTGGTCGACGGTGGCGATCAAAGGTGGTGGTCGACGGTGGTGGCCATAGGTGGTTGCCGGTGGTGGCGGAGGTGGTGGCCGGCGGTGGCCAGAGGTGGTGGCCGGCGGTGGCGGTCAAAGGTGGTGGTCGACGGTGGTGGCCAGAGGTGGTTGCTGGCGGTGGTAGAGGTGGTGACCAGAGGTGGTGGTCGGCGGTGATCGGCGGTGGCGGTCAAAGGTGGTGGTCGACGGTGGCCAGAGGTGATTGTCGGTGGTGGCGGAGGTGGTGGCTGATGGTGGTGGCCGGCAGTGGTGGCCGGCGGTGGCGGTCAAAGATGGTGGTCGACGGTGGCCAGAGGTGGTTGTCGGTGGTGGCCGACGGTCGTGGTCAAAGGTGGTGGTCGACGGTGGCCAGAGGTGGTTGCCGGTGGTGGCAGAGGTGGTGGCCGGCGGTGGTGGTCGTCGGTGGCCAGAGGTGGTTGCCGGTGGTAACAGAGGTGGTGGCCGGCGGTGGCGGTCAAAGGTGATGGTCGATGGTGGCCAGAGGTGGTTGCCGGTGGTGGCGGAGGTGGTGGCCGGCGGTGGTGGCCGACGGTGGTGGTCAAAGGTGGTGGTCGACGGTGGTCAGAGGTGGTTGCCGGTGGTGGCGAAGGTGGTGGCCGGCAGTCGGAGGTGGCCGACAAGGGGTTGCAATGCCCTTGAGTTTGCAATGTATTTAGAAGTCGCCCAAATCGGAGGAATTCTAAATGCACCAAAAATGAACTAGAACAGAATACACTGCATTTGTTTTACTTTACGTTGATTTACTTTTCATCCAATCAAACATCAAAATTCTCAAATCCCCTGCATTTGGATTACTTTACACTCTAAATGCAGCAAACCAAACAGCCCCTTAGTAAATCCTATATATATAAGTTTATTGCACATGCATTAAATGCATATGAATAAAAATTTATATTATGAATATTTTAATTATATTATCATTCTTTAAAGAGAAAAAAAATTAATTTTATAAAAGAAAAAAATAAATTCTAAACTGGGGACAAGTTATTATTGATGGAAATGACTTTATATAAAAATTTAAACAAAGCTATTATTAAGCTAAAGATGATTTAGCTTGTTCTCATTCTTAATTTCTATGTTTTTCAAAGAGCTTCGAATTTATATAAAACATAAAATGAATTTCAATATAGTGTATAAATCAAAATAGAAAAATATTACATAATTTTGACATAAAACCAAACCTCACAAATAACAAATATTCACTTTCTTGACAAGTGCACACTATAACATTACTTGTAAATTTTGCAAGATTCTAACCTTAGTGAAGGATATTAGGATTGAAGAACTGAAATCTTAATTATTTATTAAAAAATTTTACCAAAAAATCAAAATAATGGATTTGAAAATTTCTGAAAAGCATTTATAATACATCCAAAATTTTAAATGCTGAATATCAGGTTTAGCTGATGTTATATTACTTAAAATATAAAATCTTTATAACATATAAAAAAGAGGGATAATTATTACCAAAAAATGAAAAAAGAGTGGCCATTAGATCCTCATGAGCAATTTTCTATTTTAGGCATTTAAGATGGAAGAAAGAAATATTTTCAATAATATTAAATCAACAACAATATGTACCTACATTAATTTTTTTATATAACGTAGGACAAGACCGTTCTGCAACACTTACTAAATAATGTTTAGATTTAAAAGAAAGTAGATAATTAACTTTATGCATCCAAATGAACCTCTATCTAATTAATAGGGTGGTGAAAGTGATACCAAGAAATTGAAATATAGCAATTAAGCAAAATTCCTTTTCAATCACATTTATATCATGGCTAGCTATGAACATAACATAGCACAAGTAGATAGGATAGAAGGTGAGAAAGGAAAGTTTTAAAACTCATTTAAAGCTTTTCCTTCCATGGGTTTCTAATTGAATTGTAGCAATTAGGTGTTGGTATATTAGTACCTTGGTTATAACACCTAACATTGGCATTCAGTACATTTGCGTGCATAAAATGCATCTGAATAAAATTTAAAATTACAAAATTAATAATTTAAAATTATAAATAATATTAATTTATTTAAATTTTATTGTTTATAAATAAACATTGAAATAAACAAACTTGTTATTTTATGATGAAAATTAGTAGCCTGTACAGATGAAAAAAAAATTTCCTGCACTTTATGATCTAATATATTATCTGATTGCTTTATACATATGGTAGCATTAAATTTATACAACTGTTTACATGGCAATGAATTTTGATCATAGCTACCTAACACATCAACCAAACATTACCCGTTAAAGCAATTTACTAAAAGAGATTAAGGGCACTAAGATACTAATGAAAGCTTAGAAGTTTTAAAACAATATTAAAAAGTAAAAGCAATTCATAGACAATATTGAAATATAGCATTACGTGCACTTGCAAATATTAAAGTTTTCATGCTAGCATGGGTAGCCACAATGTCAAGAAAATTTTAAGACAATAAAGAGTTTAACAAAAGCTTTAGCTTGATTTTGTTTTTGCTTTCAGATTCTTTACTAAAAAATTAAGGATTTGTATCAAGATAGTCTTAAAAGCTATTGAATTTACCTTAAGAATAGTGCAATATATACTCTTATATGCAGCACTAATCTTAAAGCAAATCCAATGCTTTTTTAAGTCCATCATGATTTAATTTGCATCAATATATTATGAACTACAAAAATATCAAATAAAATTCATAGAATAAAAAATAGAGATATAGAAACTATAGAAATTATAAAAGGACAAAAAAATTGGGATCTCTAATAAATATATTCTTACAATATATCTATACAACAATAACAAACAAGATAAGTCAATTGTTTGTATGAATAAAATTATAATTTCAATGAAACAATTAACGTGAATACTACTAAATCAAAGTTATTCTTTCTTAAATTTTTATTCTTTTTTTTTTTAGGGGGGGGGTTAATTCTCTTACTCTGGTTTGTTATTGCTCTCAAGCTTACACTTTTTGCCAACAAGGGAAAGAATAAAATCTGATCATTTTATGAGGCCTTCTAATCATCTGTTCTTTACATTATTCCTAAACTTGTTCTGCAATAAAAAAACCAACATTTTTTAAAACTTCTTTAAGATATATTGCTCCAACACAAATCACAATCATTTCTTAAATGTTCCCTCCAAAAGTTTTATCAAACATAATAAAATTATCCAAAAAATCTTCCTTTCCCAAACCCTCGGGCAGCCGAACTTATTGGATCTTAAACTTTATACTGTTCGTATTTGTTGACCTTGCTTTAGTAATAGTTTTCACAGAATATATATGCATCTAGTACACAACAAACTCATTTTCATCACAAGAATTTCAAGTTAGGGTCAATTACATCGCATTTATATAACATAGTTTTTAAATTCAAATATCACCAGCTTTGATAATTTCTATCAAATGCAAAGATAAAAAAGAAAGAAAAAAACATCAAAAGCTGAGACAAAGGATGGTCATCGGCCAAAATTGTTAACTCCATAAAAAACAGTTGAAAATGTAGCAAATTGGTCAAAACTCAACCAATATTATAATTTATAACAAAACAATGAAAGTGGACATTAAAGGTGAACGCACAGACTATTAAATCTAAAAAAAAGTGCTAAAATCTGAAATTCTTTTACGGCCAAAGCGAGTTTTAAAACCTTCATTTCATGAACCACTAATACGAATGAAAAACAACTCTATATTATAGAAAAAAGGTGCAAAAAGAAAGCAATTAACCAACATGCTTTGGTGTGGAACAATTCATAGCACTGGGAGCTAAAGCAAATCGATAAATACACACGTAGGTGGAGGAGACGTGAATATTCAAAATTTTGAGTCATAAATAAAACGCACATTATCAAAGAAGCTACTTCTAAAATTTTTGGTGGCGGCTTTATACATCCGTACAAGCAAACCCACTCCTATACCAACGCCAAGACTGATACCATAGCCAAGTCCTACACCCACTCAGACACTAGCATTGAACCATGTTAATTCCCCATCCAATCCTTCCATGTCTCTATTGTAGTCAATGTCCACATCATTTTCTGGAGCAAAGCTTTCATATTCAACCAACCACAGAAAAAGCTCGTATCTTAGATGAAAGAAAATTTTACATGTGCAGCTTTCAAACAAAATTAAGATTTCTTCAAGTCCTATAATCCATTATTTTTAAACCAGCAACAGTAGTTCCTAAAGCTGAAATTCTTTGGAGGGTAAGTTTCAAAGCTTGGCCAAGAAAATAATCAAAATTTATTTATATTTTATGTGCACTATAGGCCTGTTGCATCCTTTTCATGAATGCTTAATAATATCAAACCATGGCATAAGAACTTGCGAGGAATCTCATTAAACATTTAAGAAATAAGGTAAAACATAATTCATACACTAATAGCGAAAAAGAAAAAAATAAAAAAATAGAAACAAAGATCAACGCACGAAGAAATACAAAAGTTTTTATAGGCTCGCCCAATTGATAACTGCAAGATGTTACCGCCATTGCAAATTTTGCTATGATTTTTATTGTGAAGAATTACAACACAAATTCTTTTGATATAAATATAAGACGGTGCCCCCACTTTATAAAGAAAAATCTATGAGTATCACAATTTAATAAAATTCCTAAAACTCCCTTAAAGTTGATAAGTGACTAAATCTATGCAGCATATTTTATTCTTTAATGCATCAAACCCAACTTTTGTCCCCTTTGATCTATACACCCAAACAAAATATATTTAGAGCATAGGGCTTAAGATCAAGTGGTTCATGAAACTTGTGGCTCTCATGCCCCTCGGTTGCTTCCATCATGGTTGAGCAAAGTTCTAAGAATGTAACTCTCAACAAAAAACAGCTTTAATTTGATGTATGGTGATGTGCACTATGGAAAGCTTTTATGTGATAGTAAGATTATTTAAGAATGTAAGAATTATATGTTTAGTTTAGTCTTACATCATATAGAATATATATATATATATTAAAAAAATACCAATTGTTTGACCTTCTCCCATATATTTAAACTTATTGGGTCAAAAATGGTTTTGATCATTGTTGTATTGACCCCAACTTTAACCCACCTTTGATCCCTACTCCCAAATACATGCTAAGTAGATATGTAAGAGAATTATTACACCCAACAAAGAATTAAATGCTTGGGTAGGTTACATCACATTTATGGCTTTTAGCCCCAGGTTGCAAAACAGAACAAAAAAAAAATACATTGCTTAAGTTTGCAAGCATGCTCATTTATTGAACAAGTAGATTGATTAGAGACAGCTAACATGCATGTTTTATTATCTATTTAGTAAATTAATGGTTATCTTGACTAAGGCACATTTGTACAGATATAAATGTAATGGGAGTAATCATCTAAACAAAACATGAAAAGCTTGCCCATAGCCATAGAAGTTGGGTATGAAGTACCTGTTGGGCTTCTTTATGCAACTCTTCTTTCACCACTCCAGGGGCCCCATTCTCACGAATTGAATCAAGAGCCAATCTCATATGTTTTCTCTTTCGAATTCCAAGCTACAATGTTTTGGTCAAATAATAGTAGAGCCCGAGAAACTACCTACAATATAAACCTCAATTGTCTGCAATGTCGCCTCTGGACTCATATACTGCTTACCCTTTAAAAAGAATGATCCATCATACATTATAGGTTGGCACTTCATACTCCACTTCATTGTGCCCTTTTTGGGCTCTCATGTTAAGTCAGTGCTCATCAATAGCTCCAAAACTCCCAACAGCAATAAATTTTCACTATCATGGACCTCAAATCTTACACTTCCTGACATTCTTATTGCAATGAGCCTGCAAAAGAAATCAAGAAAATTGTCTTTATGCATTTTCAATCTTCATTCATTTCCTTTAAATGTTGAGTTTTCATAAGATGTTGAATCTATTTGTTGTAAACACCTTACTCTTCATTGTCTCACTTACATTAAATTATATGTATGAAAATGTGTGTTTTAAAAAGTAAAATTGACAAAACCAAGAAACAAACTAAAAATTTGTTTGCTTCTTAAAAAAATTATTAATTAAGTTATTTAAAAAATTGGAAAATTTAAGTATAACTTAAAGTTTCAAGAAAAAAATATATAATGTAATTAAACTATCAACAATATTCTTGTTCAATAAATAGCTCAATTTTTAAACCATCAAAAAATTTATTTCTATGAATATACATTACATACAAAATTGTTAGGAAATAAACTAAATTTTTGCTTTCGACTATATAGTTAAATAGTGAATTTTAAGCCAGATTAGTCATCCACGTATAAGAACAATAAGTTCAGAAACTTTATTCACCAAATCTTCAACACAAAACAAAAGGAAGAATCCACCTGTACGACCAAAAAAAGGGATTTGAGGCATGTAAAAGCCCAAAAGCTCATCTACTTTAAATAAAATAATGAGGAGACATTGATAATAGTAACACCGAATAAAAGGAAGAATCATCTAACCATACATAGTTATTTACATCTTTTTTGGGGGGAATTTAAAATATTCTTTTTGGGGAAGTTATTTACATCTTAAGAACACCAACGAAAAAGTATAAATGCATTATTATCTTAAATGCTTAAAAAAAGAGAAGAGAATGAAGTTGCAGGAGAATAGAAGAGTTGAGAGTTTACCTAATTTGTGAAGTAGAACATCAATCTCATGGCTTGTTTACTCTGGTTTCAAATATATATAATGGAGAAAATGCGACAGTTACCTTGGAGAACCGAACTGTCGTTTGTTGAAAGGGGGTGAATTCATTCTTCCAAAGAGGCAGAAACGTTAGAAGTTCATAACACCTATTGAGGAAATGTTTTAGAAGTTGAAAATACCAAAATAATTGGAGGAGTAAACCTGCGATGCGAATGAAGTAAATGCCGGTAAGAAGAAACGTTAAAGAATTTTAGAAGACCAAAACATTTGGAGAGACAAACTTACCGGAGAATTTGGAGAGACAAAACTACCGGAGAAGACGGTGAGTGAAGCTAGGGCAAGCCGAAGACTGCGTGAATCCTCAACAAACGACGATTCTTAAGCGTTTAGAATTTCAATAGAGGGAAACGAAACATTAATTAATAGGATAAATGAAACGTTAATAGGATATTAGTTAAACGAAGATAAATTAATTTATCAGATTTACGTTAAACGAAGATATATTTTTTAAATATGCTTTAAGAAAAGAAAGATTATTGTGTTATTAATTATTTGAAAGCAGTTTTAAAAATCGGAATTAATTGATTCGAGATGGTTTGATACTTTTATTGGGTTATTAATTAAGCAGTATTATTATGTTATTAATTGTGAAATAATTATTATATAGATTAAAATTTATAAAATATTTATAATATAATGAATGGTCACGATAATATTATAAGAAATAAAATGAAAGGTCAGCATTGAGTATGTGTGAAACCCACTTTTATAATAGTAGTATAGATATAGATATAAATCCATTTAATTGCCATCATTATCTCATGAGAATATATATCATTGTCAAAGTGCATAGGTTCACAAATGACGCAAGATGACATACATTTGAGAATAAAATGAGAATAGACTACAAAAAGAAATTCAAAGCATTAAACTCATAAAATAAATCAATTTACACAATTCTGAAAATAGATCACAGCATGCTACAATCCAATGCCTTCTTTATTTCCACAAATCCAACAAAAATCATCAAATCATTCCTCGAATCAACCAAGTCAACATAGGATATCATCACTCTAAACACCTAACAACAAAGAGTTTTCTTCTCAAATTATCATAAAAATGAATCAAAACTAAGCAACCAAACAGTGACGCCAAACGAAGATGACCAAAAGCTGCACTTATCAAAATTAGTCAAGATTAAGATTGCATGTCATATGCAAGTCATTTTAAAAGTCTAGTTTTACTTAAAAGTATTTCACCTATCAAAATTTTCTAATACATATAATATATTAACGACAATCCATGTATTTTATTTCAATCTTATTTCAAAGTCACTATATTTTAAAAATCGCAATTATCTTATCATGCAACCGGAAATTTCCATCACAAAAACTTTGATGCATTAGGTTTATAATAAAGTGATCTAAAAAAAAAAAAAAACTTGTAATCATGCATAAAATAGGTTGTAATGATGTTAAAGAGACCGAGCAATTATGATAGTGCAATCAAGGGTAATAATACAAAATTTAAGTAGGTAAGAAACCATGATTATCCTTCAATATAATCTGAACCTTATAAACGATAGCAGAAAATTTAGTTAATAATATATTTTGCCTTTCAACAACACAATAAACTTCTTTCTGCTCAAATATTTTTCTTGCTGGGAAACAAAAGCAAAAAAATGAAATGTGAATTTATAGGCTAGGAAGAATAGCTGCTGGTGTTAAACTGTTAATATTGCTTTATCTTTCTTACATGAATAGGAGGTGACGTTCCTGGCTTTGTAATGAACATGGGTTGCCAACACCAGCAGCTAAGCAGAGGCTGAAAAGCGGTGCCATTGGATCTCGGCCGGGCGAGAAGGGGGTGTGAGATCAGTCGACGAGCTAGGCTTCGCTGGCCAAGAGTGGCTCTGCTAGGAGGTCGAGACCGACGTCGACGTGGTAGGCTGGCTGGAATGAGGCATGGTGGCAGCAGGTCGGTCGGGAGAGAGGGAGGTTGGCATGGGGATCTGGCCGAAGGCTGGGAGAGAGGAGGTGGAGTGCGGCTCACTGGAGTCAGAAGAGAGGAGGGGTGGCCAGCGTCGGCGAGCTGCTCGTGTGAGACTCCACCATCGCGACTTCTGAACATGAGAAGAATGTGAAGAAGCTCATTTTAGCATTTTTTTTAATGGATGGTAGAGGAGCAGAATCGGAAGAGGCACGGAATCAAGAGAAGAGGAAGAGTTTAGGTTGTTGATGTGTATTACTTCATTATTTATTTCTTAAAGAAACAAAGAGTCGGAAGAGCCAAGAAGAATGAGCATCTTTCGCCTGAACGAGCTAATAACAGATGAGGAAGCTCGAAACATACATAAATAAATTAAATGAAACAGACGGGAAATTGAAACGTTAAGAAGATTAAAAATTAATTTAGAATGAGGATTAAATAAAGAGCATTAAATTATATAAATATTATTTTTTCAATTTATTAATTATTTATAATATAATCAATGGTCAAGATAATTTAAGAAGAAATAAAATGGATGGCCAAGATTTGTTAGGGGTGGAAACTCAAGCCCCTTTTATAATAAAATATATATATATATATATATATATATATATATATATATATATATATATATATATTGGAACGGTGTATCCACCTATTGTCACCTCAGAAAGGATGCTTGACAGCATGACTAATCCTCAGCTGATCTAGAAGAGGCACCCACCCAAAAAACCTCTTGGCCCGCACTTGATTGGGCCTACTTAAGAGGCACTGCCGTTCGAGGGGATTCGGGCACTGGTTGGGGAGGTTCTCAACCGTGCTCGCCCACCAACCAAACTAAGCAACGGTGGATAAATCGTATATAATTAAATTGTGGAACCGTTTGATAAGGCAACAATTAAATTTTATTTCCTTCTCTGAAATTATTTGGTAACGTAATTTAAATTTAAAAACAGTAATTTGAAATATGTGTTCCATGGCAAAATTTATTGGTTGCTATGATGAATAATGTTTTGATGTTGACCAATTGATTCCCTTTATAAAAAATACATTCCTAAGAGAAAAATAAATACAACAACTGCATTATTAAAAATAAATTGATGAACATATTGACATTTTAAAAAAAGGTGGACCTATTTATATATCTAATACTTAAAATTTTAATATTATATATATATATAAAACGTACATAATTCACTTTCATATTAAATATGAGTTGTAAAAATGAAATACATGAAATATGGAAATAAAATATGGATGATATATTTTGTATTAAAATAGTATAGGGTGGTATATATGTAATATTAAAATTTTAGGTAAAAGATATGTAAATAAAATGGTATAAAATGATATATATATAAATCCCCCTAAAAAAAGCTTATCATAAGTGTCCCTAATGCAAATTTATTCATTGAGATTGTTATTCTGGAGACATTTTTCTCATTTACTAGCCACAAGAAAAGCCATAATCTCTAATGGAGTACATAATCAAAATTTGAAGCAACTTCAATTTGGTAACCAGCTAATATAGAAGCAATCACAATGAAATATAATTAGAAGCCAATCAAGGCGTCCAACTTATGAAAACCAAGAGAGTCCCTCATATACAACAATTAACAAGGCTTAACCATAAATTGCACTCAAGATGTTCAACGTTGTCGATTTGCTGCCTGTAAGTGTTCAATGCATTATTAATAAACAATTTATGAAAATGAATTTAATTTTAACCTGATGAAATTACAATCTTAGGCGAGCTTCTCACAAGTTGATGGTGATTGAATGCCTCATTGCTTCACCTTAAATTTTCTCCCTAATAATTAAATGCATGTTAAGGTCCTCATCATTGATTTAAACTTCACACAATTAACTATCATGCTGAATTTCAATTTGAGACATGTTGAAGTACATGTCATATTCATAGTAACATCCAATACAATTGTGCAGTATTATACAAAAGAACACAATATTAGCCTATAACACCAAAGGAAATCATCGCATATGCGTTAGCACTTAAAATTTATGTTTCCAAACACCAAATATTTGCTCCACTATGTTACATAAATGTGCGTGAAGATGGTTGCACATCTCCTGCTTTGATCTGTATCTATGAGATGTCTTCCCACAATACTCACTTAAATATTATTGAAGTCCCCTGAACGCTATCATTATCTTATCTATGTTGGCATAATCTAAATCTACTAAATATCATTTACCATGTGGAACTTTGAAGTCTCCTTCTTCTACTGCCCACCACAACACCCTTTTATCAGCTATGTACCCCTCCTAACCAAAAACTACATAGACAAACTAAC
Organism: Dendrobium chrysotoxum; assembly: GCA_019925795.1. Taxonomy (NCBI): domain Eukaryota; kingdom Viridiplantae; phylum Streptophyta; class Magnoliopsida; order Asparagales; family Orchidaceae; genus Dendrobium; species Dendrobium chrysotoxum. The sequence continues at coordinate 23,496,033 of CM034302.1, read as the reverse complement.
GATCAATTGATATTATAGCCATAATACTTTATGGAGTGAAACCTTCTCTATTCCGGTATTAATTTTGCAACTCCATATTCACAGCAGCAGTTATATGGGTATTGTTTATTGCTCCAACAACATTTTTGAAGTATGGGTAGAATTGTTAGTTTGACCTTATAAATGGATGGTAGTCTACTTTCCAATGGATAGTTTTATTAACTTTTATGTTGTTGATACAATCGCTCATAGAACTAAATTCTCTTACTCAAATGTAATAAAAACAACGGTAGGAATAAGCTAACTCATTTTAAACTCAATAAGAAGCTCATGTGTGCCACTATAAATATGAGATGCTTGTAAATTTTTAATTTATTAAGTTCTTATTAAATTCTACAAGAGCCTAGAATTAAGTTGGAAAGGTTAGGTGTAGAAAGTTCCTTGGGAACAATGTGGCACTATATGTGGCTTTTTTGGGACGCAACCCTCCCTATTTAAAAGAGTTTAGCTGAGGGAGCATTGCGACACTTAACTCTTTATTTGGAGGGGAAATGGAAGGCACTGAGGGGTTGCAACACTAACAAATGAAGCGTTGTGATGTTATACTCTTTGTTCGGAGTATCTAAAAGATTTAATGGAGTTTTGCGACCATGTGTCATAAATGAGGTATATATATCTACTTTCCAAACAACACTCACTTCACTGAGCCATCAGAGAAGGAAAAAGGGAAGGCATGAAGAGAGAGAGTGAGAGAGAGATAGAAAGAAGAGGGAGAAAATTAGAGGCTGTTATGCAAGATTTGTTTTTTGGGCCAGTTGAGAAAATTGTCAGGCTCGAGGTAGGCTCCCAATCCCTATTTTTGGTTTTGGTTTTGATCTTTGTTTGAAAATATATTGAAAAAATTGTGATTTTTTTAAGTTTAAGAAACTTTCCACCATGAAATTTTTGGCATGTTGTAGAATGCTCTGCTCTGAAATATTTTTACAGTAAGAAGTAAAATTCCACATGTTAGTTTCATCTATACAAAATAATGGATATTTTATGATGAATATATCATTTTTGGTCTATAGCTCACTAAATGCTTTAAAATTATATCTAAATGTCCCCTATGAATGGTTTTCCAAATGAAAAGATTGAGTATGTATGTAAATTTCACCAGTGTTACTGAAAGTTTGATAAGGAGGTTAAGCCTAAGCGAACTTGTCCTTAGGCACACTAAGAGGGGGGGGGGGGGGGGGGGGGGGGGGGGGGGGTGGGAATTGGGAAATTTAAAAACGAATGGTTTAATTTAAAAATAAAGATAATATTTTTGGATTTTTCAATATTTCAAAAATAAGTACCAATTTTTACTTAGTAAGGAAGAAAGCAAATTTACTAAAACATCTAAGCAACAATGATGATATTCTAATTAGTAGAACGAAACATTAAGTAAAATTTTCACCAAGTTGTTATAACAAAATTAAATACAAAAAGTAAAATGCGATAAATAGAAATTAGAACAAACACACTAGAGATTTATAGTGGTTCAGTAAAACAAAAATTTACGTCCACTCCCCTGAGTCCTCCTCTCTGAGTATTGCTTTACCAATATAGTGTCTCTTCTTTTGCCCCAACAATAAGGCGAAGAAGCCCGTACACAAATCACTTCCACCAAATTCAGTGCGGTGGAGAGCCGGAAGCTTTATCACCCTCCAGGTGATGGTGGCAGGCCTTCAATCTTTTTCTCCCTCTTGGAGAAGGCAGAAAACCTTAGACTCCTTTCTCACCCTCATGGTGATAGCAAAGAACCACATCCTTGAGCTGAAGAATTTCTCCCCAGAGCAACCCAAGAAATCCAGATAAACACTTGGAGGAATAAGGCAAGACTCTTGCTTGGAGCAACCGTGTGATCCCTTCATGTTACTTCTCCCTCCCTCACACACAAGCACTCCCTCTTCTTCCAAAAGCTATATTATATCTTCTTCTTAAAGCTCCCTCTCAAGAACACTCAGCTGCTAAAGACAATGAAACAAGTTAATAAGAGAGATTAAATACAGGTCCTCATAAAAAGACTTAAATTTAATTATGGCAATACTGATTGTACAATACGATCCCGGATCATCTAGTACGATTAGTGAAAAGTACTCCTATTAGTACTATAAGAAGAGCTAGGTGTTGTACTATCAGTTCAAAAAATTAAGCTGATCGTCCAGGATAATTCATATCATCATCTAAGATGATTAGTTTAAATTAACAACTTGGATTATCGTATCATATAATTGGAGATGATTAAATTATCGTCCCATGCAGGAATCAAGTCATATAGTGTGATTGGCCAAATTGTCTTGTATGATCTGATTGGATCAATTAATCTAAATTCGTTCCCTAATCACAGGATTAATTTAGACAAGATTTAATTACATCGTACAATATGATGAGTATACAATTTGAGTTTCAAAAGATTACCTAAATTGTGATTGACAGTTAGGATCTTGATTTCAACTGATTGTCTTATACAATATACATTGTATAGTATGATTAGTTAATCTTATATTAATTATCATAATTATATATTTTAATCATTTTTTGATTAGTTGATGGTACAGTACGATATGGATCATATATTACGATTAGTTCAGAAAACCTAGCTTTCGATATTATCACTAACTCACTTTCTTGAGTGTGTGTGTTCATGATTACCAAGTTAATTATCTACCAATTACATGATTTGACTCAAGAAAAATACATAAGAATTGAAAATATAGACTTTTTACGACATACTTAACCCTAGTATACCCAATCTTGAGCTGATCAAATTTGTAAGTGTATGGTGAACATGAAATAATAGTGCTTAGGAAAAAATAGATATGTAATAATAGTAGTTAACAAGAGATAACATAGTAAGGAATCCAATAATGATTGTTATCATCAAAATCAAAGAACCCAGGTCAAGATTTGTAATAATCTCCACCTTTTGATGATGGCAAACATTGTTGGTAAATACTAAAAAATATTTTTGCTATTTCCTAAACTCCCCCTTAATAGGTGAATCTGATTAGAGCTTGTGAACGCTTTCCTCCTGCCATTTCAGAGGAAAAGATCTTTAGGGAGGAGGTTAGAAAAGTGGAATGGGTTGACTGAAGAAAAGCTTTGAATTTTCTCTCTTTAAATAGAATGGCCATATCATACAATATGATAGATACATCATACAGTACGATCGAGTACATTCAATTTTATCAAGTCTGTTCAGTCAAAATGGTGATCTACAAAACGATCAGAATCGTATTGGATGGTTAGAGAGAGGAGGTTCATCTCAAGGTGTCAACTTGGATGATCGTTGATTGGTCAGATCGTCTAGTACGAATAGGTGTTCATACAATATGGTACAATATTAAATATCATACTGGCTGAAATCAATTCGTCCAACATCTTTTGCCACGTGTATCATATAGTACGAAGTAGCTGTTCAAGTATAGTATAATGACCAATGATTGCTCAATATTAGCTGTTAGATATACTGTGATCAGTGGTTTGGTGTTTTTTTGTGAATATCATATATAGTATTATGTAAAATTGTACAGTACGATGTGAATAAAATTCAGAAATTGGTGTGTGATGATAGTAAAGCTCCATAAAAAGAATAAAAAATAAATTACAAAAATAAAAAAAATAATACAAATAATCATAAACCCATTTTAAAAGAAAGACACAAAAAATATTTATTTTTTCAGTTTTTAAATCATTCTATAACACCTAGTCTAGTCCTTAAGGTGCTAACGGTTTCAAAAGCCAGGGCTTTTATAAATATATTTGTCAATTAATTTTTAGTAGCTATATGATGTAGCTCTATATCCCCTTTTGTCATATGGTCTCTAATGAAATGTTGCCTAATGTCTCTATGTGTTTGGTCCTTAAATGTTGGATTGGATTCTTTGATATGGAAATGGCATTGGTGTTATCACACATGATTTGAATGGTGCTTATAGGTAGTCCAAGATCTAAAACTTGTTATTTAAGACATAGGAATTATGCAACACAACTCCCTACAGCTATAAATTATACTTCAGAAGTAGATAGGGCTATAAAGTTTTATTTTCTATTAGACTAGGAGACTAAAGATTATCTTATGAATTGGTATATTCCAGATGTGCTTTTCCTATCAACCCTACAACCTACAAAGTCTAAATTAGAATATCTTATATCTCAAAAGAAGTACTATATCGAGAATACTAGATTCCTAAGTTTTGGGTTTCAAAAAGATATCTAAGAATTCTTTTAATAGCACTCATGTGGGATTCTTTGGGATCAGCTTGAAATCTAGCACAAAGATAAAAACTTAACATGATATTAGGTCTACTGACATTTAAGTAAAGGAGTGATCAAATTATCCCTCTATACTTCTTATGATCAACTGATTTTCCATTTGGGTCCTTGTATAACTAAATAGTAGAGCTCATAGGAGTGTTTATTGCCTTAGTATTATCCATTTCATATTTCTTAAAGATATTCTTGATGTATTTTGATTAAGGAAAGTTCCATCATCCTTCTGCTTCACACTAAATCCAAGAAAATAGTTTAGCTCTCCCATCATGCTCATCTCAAACTCCTTACTCATAGTTTTGGAGAATTTAAAATAAAAAATTTTATTTATAGATCCAAATAGTATATAATCAATATAAATTTAAACTATGAGTAGGTCTTATCCTTCTTTCTTTAGGAATAGGTTGGTGTCTACACTACCCTTAATAAAAGCTCTATCTAGAAGGAATGTGCTCAGCCTTTTATACCAGGCTCTAGGTGCTTGCTTCAACCCATACAAAGCCTTCTTCGATTTTAATGCATGATTAAGGAATTTAGAGTTCTCAAAACCTGGGGGTTGCTCAAAATATACATCCTCTTTAATTACCTCATTAGGAAAGCACTTTTAACATCCATTTAATATAACTTAAATCCTTTAAAGCAAGCAAGGCTAAGAGCACTCTAATGGCGTCTAGTCTAGACACTAGGGTAAAAGTCTCTTCAAAGTTAATCCCTTCAATTTGATTGTATCCCTTAGCTTCTAATCTAGCCTTATTTATCACTATCATTCCAGAGTCATTCATTTTGTTCTTAAAAATCCATTTGGTTCCTACAACACCTCGGTCTTTAGGTCTACTCACCAACTTCCAAACATCATTCCTAACAAATTGATTCAATTCTTCTTGCATTGCTAGGATCTAAAATTCATCAACTAGGGCTTGATCAAAGTTAGTGGATTCTATTATAAAGATAAATATACAATGACTAACCTCCTTCTTAAGTCCATGCCTAGTTCTAACACCTTTAGATGGGTATCCTTAGATTAGTTCTTTATGATGACTAGATGAGTATCTCCATTCTCTAAGAAAGCATATCTGAGGTTCTACTCTATCTCCTAGGTCAATGGCTTCTACCCCTTTAATTACCTCTACTACTTCTTCTTTTGGTTTAGATTCAGAGGTTCTATCTGATTCATCAAACATAACATGGGTAGACTTGTCCTACTAAGATCCTCTTATTGAATATTCTATAGGCCTTACCTACAGATGAGCAATCTAAGAAGACTCCTTCATCAGACATGGGATCAAATTTTTCTAAGGGTGATTTAACATTGATTAGGATAAAACATCTACACCCAAAGACATGTAAGTGAGAAAGATTGGATGTCCTACCCTTAAGGAGTTCATAGGCTATCTTATTTAACTTGCAGGATTTAACATTCACCCTATTCAAAATATAACAAGTAATATTTACTGCTTCTACCCAAAAATATCTAGGGAGAGAATATTCAGCTAGCATGACCCTGACAGCTTCTATCAAAGTTTTTATTTTTTCTCTCAGCTATTCCATTATGATGAGGGGTCTTAGGGGCAGAATAGTTATGTTCTATCCCTATCCCTTGACAAAAAATTCAAATTTCTCATTTTCAAACTCTCCACCATGTCACTATGAATTGTTGATATTTTATATCCTAATTTTCTTTGTATCCAGGTGAAGAATGTTCTAAATTTCTCAAATATTCACCTTTATGTGTTAGGAATCTAGCCCAAGTAAATTTAGAATAGTCATCTAATATTATAAATCCATATAATTTCCCTCCTAGGCTAGCTGTACTAATGGGTCCAAATTAGTCTATATGGAGAATTTATAGTGGCCTAGAGTTGTTGATGTCCTTAATTAAATGAAGTCTGAACTTATTTTTCTAGTTGGCAGGTATTATATAGGTGGTCCTTAGTAAAGTCTAATTTAGGTATGCCTCTAACTAGATCTTTTTTGGATAATCTTCCAAAGAGTTTTCATGCTTTCATAACATAGTCTCCCATGCCATAGCCAGGAATCATCAACAATATTTTTCAAACACATGGATTTGGAATATTCAATACAATTCAAATCAAGCATGTAAATATTATTTACCTTTTTTTCCTTCTAAAAAAATTTATCATTTAAACTAATCATACATTTTAATGATAAAAATTGTATATCAAAACCCTTGTCACATAATTGACTGATGCTCAGTAGGTTATGCTTTAGGCCATCAACTAATAAAAAATTTTTAATGATAAAATTTTTGGAATTACCAATTATACCTGTGCCAACCACTCTCCTAGTGGTGTTATCCCCTAGTGTGATCTTGCCTCCTGACCTAGCATCCAGTGTGATGAACTGCTTCAAATTACCAGTCATGTGCCTCGAGTGTCCACTATCTAGGTACTACATGCTCTCACTAGGTCTTTTGTAAGAGCTTGCCTACAAAGTCATTAAACATTAGATTTGTGAACCAAGTGAGTTTGGGTTCCACCTTATGCATTGATGAATGAGATGTTTACATGCTATGCTGTGATGTAAGTAGTTTTGGCCTCCAAACTAGAAGTGTCCTATGATGGATAGTGCAAGTGTGGGCTATGTGTCCTAGCATGCCACAAGAGTAACACCTAACACCAGGAAAAGGATTAACTATTCTATGTGGATTATGGTGCCTCTTTTAGAGGTATATGATGCATGTTGTGATGAGTTATGCCATTGTGCCAATGTAGGTGATGTTTTATTATCTTGAAGTGCATTTATTTTTTCTTGTAGGTATTTATTTACATTTCTAAAATGGATACTTCCATTTTCAATGCATGATCACTATCATCTATCTCTGTTGCACACGCCTTTAATTTTTTGAAGGAGTTTTCAAATTCAACATTTTTTGTTTTCAAGCAATCATATGTAATAGATAATTCAATATGCTTCTTGTTTAATGCATCAAACTCATCAAGTAAAAACATGTGCTTGCTATCCAAGCTAAAATGATCATTTTTTAAATAAGTATGCTCTTTTTGCAAAGTAATAAAATCATTTTTTAGATTAGCATACATATTTTTTAGTTTTCTATATGAATCATAAATTTTCATAGAAATAATAAATAATTCATCATAGGAGAACTAACATATCTCCTCTTGATTTGATTGATCAATATTATCGTTAGACATAAGATACGGGTTTGTTACCTCCTCCTCTACTTCTGATTCTGATGATTCTGAGGTAGAGTCGGCCAAAAATGCCTTATGTGTTATATTCTTCTCCTTCATGAATTTAGCCTTTTCTTAACGCTTCTCCTTGATTAGGTGAGTTTTGAAGATGGGGCAGTCCATTCAAAGATGTCCTGATTTTCTGCATTCAAGACATATTGTATGAAATGACGCTTTGAAATTTCTATTGCTTTTACCTTTGCTCCATTGTTGTTGGTGATACCTTTGCTTCCTCTTTAAAAAGCTTTTGAACTGACGGGTCATCAACGCAATGTCATCATCCTCCTCAGCTACAGAACTATCACTGTTTGAATTGCTCACTTTTAAAGCCATAATCTTCTCTTTCTTTTTATCACTTTTATCATTTAGTATTTGGCTTACACCTTGCTTGTAGGTAATGAGTGACCCAAATAAATTATCAATAGAATAGACATTCAAATTTTTTGATTCAGTGATTATAATAATTTTAGCATCATACGCACTATGTAGGCAATGTTGGAATTTATTAGCTTTTTTAGAATTTGACTGTTCTCTATCCAATGCATGCAGGGATGCCACTATTTATGTGAACCTAGTGTACATTTTTTATACTAAGTGAGTTTTTTCAAAAATAGGGGAGGTGTTAAATTTTTTTTAAAAAGAAAACAAACACACAATAGGAGAACAAAGAAAATTAAAAGATGAACATGGAATTGAACATTTCAAAGCAAAATACAAGCTACCAACACATGCTACTATCCCTTTTGACATTACAAGAATATGAGGAAACAACATCAAATAAACAGGAAACTAAAAAACAGTCTTTTTTTTTTTTTGAAGAATCGATCAGTTCCATCAAATGAAATTTTACCTTATGATTAGAACAACAACTCAATAAGAAGTGTATTGACAACACTAAGATTTAGAAAGGTTAGAAATTTGAATTTTGTTAACACTAGCTCAGGCTCCTTACAGGTTAAAGTCCTTTTTAAATAAAAATCTAATTCAAAAAATAAAGTAGAAAGGAAATGTGATCTCTTTCAAACTTCTTTTCAGAAATGTAACTAAGAAAATAGCTTTGCAAAGTGATGAACTAGAAATCATGTATAGATGATATCAATTGGCACTTGGATTTGTCTAAGATTTAAAGATTTGAAAGAAAGGGAAGCTAACACATTATGGGCTCATTTTTTGCCACTTTAATCATTTATTGGTGCACATTGAAGAACTTTGGATTTTTGATATACTTTGTGCATCTTTTCAAATTTTGGCATATATTGTGCATCTTTTTCATCTTTTGGGCTTATTTTATGCCACTTTTCATTTTTACAAACTTGCTTCCTTTCTAAATCTTTAAGGACTCTTAGTTGTGCGATTATCTTCCTAATATGAGAGAAGAAGAACTCATACTCTTATATAAGGAAGAGTAAACCACAAATAAAACCTGGTCCATATGATATAGACACAACTTGATTAAGAAAATTTGAAATAGATTCATTAATTTGAAAAAATATTTATATGATATAGAGAACTATAAAAAGATGAAAAACATCTCTATTTCTTTATCCAATTTTTAATTTGAAATAGATTTTGATTCAAAAAAGAAAGTACACCACTAAAGGAGTTAGAGGAAGAGAGATAATCACCATTTATTCTTCCTTTAACAGTTTTAAAGTAGTCAATCACTGCTTACAAAAATAGGTAAGATTTTTATTTAAAAAAATCCAACCATTAAGGTGAGTAGTGATCAGATTCTTAAATTTTAAAAGAAATAAACAAACACGTGTATAAAGGAAAAACATAAAACATTGAAAGATGACATATAAAATAAAAAAAAATACAATAATCAGATTTTAGATTTTTAAAGCATCCAGTTTCGAGCATGAATATCTATGACTCCTAATCTGATTTTTAAGGTGCTGAAGGTTTCAAAGGCCAATGGTTTTGTAAAGATATCTGCAAGTTGATAGTGGCTACATAATGTAGCTATATGCCTCCTTTGGTGATATGGTCCCTAATGAAATAGTGTCTTATGTCTATATGTTTGGTCCTGGAGTGTTGGATTGGACTCTTTGAAATACAGATGCACTAGGGTTATTACATAAGATTGGAATGGTTCTTACAGGTAGTCCTAAATTTTAAATTTGTTTCTTTAACCAAATGATCTGTGCCACATAACTTCCTAAGGCTATGTATTTAGCTTCTGTAGTAGACTGGGGTACAAAGTTTTTTTTTTACTGGACTAGAAGACTAAAGTTTATCATATGAATTAGTAAATTTCAGAAGTGCTTTTCCTATCAACCCTACACCAACAAAGTCTGAATTAGAATATTCTATGATTTCAAAGGAAGTGTTGTGCCTAGGATATCATATTCCCAAATTTTGGGTTCCTAAGAGATATCTAAGGATTCTCTTGACAACAGTTAAGTGGGATTCTTTTGGATCAGTATAAAATCTAGTATAAAGATAAACACTAAACATAATATCAGGTCTACCAGAAGTTAAGTAAATATATGATACAATTATTCCTCTATATTATTTTTTATCAACTAATTTTCCATTTGAGTTCTTTTCCAACTTAACTGTAGAACTCATGGGGGTGTTAATTACCTTGGCTTTGTCCATTTCATATTTCTTAAGGATGTCCTTAATATATTTTGATTGACTAAGGAAAATTTTATTATCCTTCTGCCTTATACTAAATCCATGAAAGTAGCTTAGTTCTCCAATCATGCTCATCTCAAACTCTTTACTCAGTGCCTTTAAAAATTCATCACATAGCTTTTTATCAGAAGATCCAAATAAAATATTATCAATATAGATATAGACAATGAGTAGTTCCTCTTCTACCTTTTTGAGAAATAGGGCAGTGTCTACACTGTTGCAATTTAGATTTCAAATCTATGTTTGTATATCATATGATTTTTTGATGATACCAAAATATTATTGTGTTGATTATTATTTTTCTCCTAACATATATTGGATATATTTGGTGTGTGTTGTTTGTGTGTACTAATATTTTAGGAAAATCATACTACAGACTGATAAAGATTTCAAGATAGATTATATTAGGGTTTGTTATAATTGAAGTCTATACTTCTTATTTTTCTGCAGTCTAAGAAAGTGTGATTGTAATTGGGTAACCATGCAGACTCACACTGGGGAGTGAGACAAAACTTTAATTTTTATAACTAATCGTACTATACGATTCTTGGATCATACAGGACAATTTATAGTAAATATCCCTCTAGAACGGAGTTGATAAAATCACGACTTAAAATTTTTCTAAGTACTGTTCATACTGTATGAAATATATTCATCCTGGATGCTAATCAAAGTACAAAATCAGGTTCGTCCAGTTCATCTCGTATGAATATAATAAAAATTTGAACTGATCGTACTGTACGAAGTAGGTTAGTACATACACCGATTAGAGTACGAAATGAGGTTCATACACAATCGTATAGATGAAAGGGTGTATTTTTTAACTGTATGAAATGGGTTCATACAGATGCTGATCAGAGAATGAAATGGGGTTCGTACACGTTTGTACAGACGAAAGTCTTATTTTTTGAACTGATCGTATTATACGATCAGGGTTCGTACAGATGCTGATCAGAGTACGAAATGAGGTTCATACAATATCGTACAAGACTTTTTAAACTATTCATACGTACAAAGTATGATCGTATTTCAACCTAGAAATTAGAAAAAGAAACATGGGATAGAGTTTGCATCACATATAAAGGAATAAATGAGGTGAAATAATTTAGATTGAACATTTTATTACATGATTATGAACTCTTTCGCATGAAACCAAATGAGTCAATTAGTGACATGTATACTCGTTTTACACAGATAGTCACCTCATTGCATACTTTAGGTAGGGAACTAACGAATGCATAAAAAGTAAATAAAATTATTCGTTGTTTACCTACTGCTTATGATGCAAAGATAACTACTACAACTGAATCAAAAGACTTACATGTCTATTCTATTGACAATCTTCTTGGATCACTAATTGTCTATGAGTAAGGAGTGACTCAAAGATAGATTGATGCATGAGATAAGAGGAAGGAGGAAAACATTACTTTGAAAGTGGATGACTCAGATAGTGATTAGTCACAACCTGAGAATGAAGAAGATATTGCCCTCATGACATGGCAATTCAAAAGTTTCCTAAGAAGGAAGTAAAGAAGACATCAGCAGTGGAATAAGGGTAAGTTCCACAAAAATGCTAAGGCTTCTAATGATGTAATTTATTATGAATGCAAGAAGCTAGAAAACATTAAATCTGATTGCCCAAATCTCAAAGCTAATCATAGCAAGGATAAGGTTGAGGAGAAAATAAATGTAAAGAAGGGCAAGAAAAGATTACAGAAAATATTTTGGACAGATTCAGCTTCAGATTCATCAAAAACAAAAGTAGAAGAGGAAGTCACAAACCTCTGTTTAATGGCCAATAAGCTTAATTAGTTAAATCAAGAAGAGGTATATGACTTAACCTATGATGAGTTATTTAAAGTTTCAGAGAAAGTTCATACTGTATATAGGAAACTCAGAAAACTACATGCCAAGTAAAATATTGAATTTTTAGATTTACAAAAAGAGCATGAAATCCTTAGAAAAGATCACGCATTAATTGATAGCAACCACATGATTTTATTGAATGAGTTTGATGATTTGAACAAACAACATAAACTATTGATATCATCACACACTGAGTTTAAAAATGATTGTAAAGCTTTTTTTTGGAAGAAGCTGAACATAGGGAAATTGATTTGAGAATGGATATTACTATGTTGAAAAGTAGAAACTCATATCTTGAATTGGAATTGAAGACTATTAAGAAAAATATACTAACACCCACACTTGAATAATTCTGTAGGTCTAAGCAAAAGAATATGAGTTCAACACCTAGGAAGAGACATTATAGCTCATATAGATTAAGAAATCCTTTCCCTAGTGTGAGATGTTTTACATGTGGAATGTTAGGACACATCTCCTACACTTGCACAATTCATAGTAAAACACATCTAGTGTAGAGACCTAAGATACATAATTCATAGCATATTAAACATGCATCTAGTTTATTTTTGCCAAGAGAAGAACCTAAACTTGTTTGGGTTCCCAAGTCTAACGTTTAATCATTTTATAGAAATGCTCTCATACAAGATCTTGTGAGAGCATTTGGTACCTGGACAATGAATATTTGAAGTATATGACTGGAGATACAACTCAATTCATATCGTTGGAAGCCAGGAATAGAGGCAAGGTTACATTGGGAGACAATACCACCAGGAGATTGGTAGGTACATGTATGATTGGAAACTTGAATAATTTTTTCATTAAAAATATCTTATTGGTAGATGGATTAAAGCATAACCTGTTGAATATTAGTCAGCTATGTGATAAGGGGTATAGTGTTAAATTTTTTCCAACTAGCTGCATAATAAGTCAAAATGGAATTGATGTTTTGTATGGTATAAGGGTAAATAATGTATATATGCTTGATTTGAATTATATTTAAACCTTATAATGCCTTTTGTCTCAAAATAATTACTGATGAATCATGGTTATTTCATAGAAGACTTTATCACGTAAGAATGAAAAATCTTAGGAAAATTACCCAAAAAGAATTGGTTAGAGGAAAACCTAAACTAACTTTACTAAGGATCACCTGTGTGATGCATGTCAATTAGAAAAATAGGTGAATTCCTCCTTTCATTCCATTAAGGATCATAGAACTAGCAAACCATTGAAAATCATACATATGGATCTTTTTGGATCGGTTAACACTGTAAGTCTAGGAGGTAAAGTTTTAGATTTGTGATAGTTGATGAATTTTTAAGATTCAACTGGGTTAAATTCTTATCTCATAAGAGTGAATCATTTGATGAATTTAAAATTTTTTATAGTTGGATTCAAAGAAAGTTAGGGTGTGAAATTATTTCAATTCAAAGTGATTGTGGAGGAGAATTTGAAAATGAAAATTTTGAAAATTTTTATAAAGAGAAAGGATTTGATCACAATTTTTTAGTACCTAGGACCCTTCAGCATAATGGGGTAGTCAAAAGGAAGAACAGAATATTGATAGAAGTCGCCAGAGCCATGTTAGCAGAATACTCACTTCCAAAATATTTTTGGGCTTAATCGCACAGCTTGTTATGTTCTGAATAAGGTAAACATTATATCTAAGTTGAATAAGACACCCTATAAACTTCTTAAGAGGAGAACACCTAATCTTTCATATTTACCTAGTCCTTTAGGAAAATTTGATCGAAAATCTGATGAAGGAATTTTTCTTGGATATTCTAGTGTTGGAGAATCATATAGGGTGTTTAATAAGAGAACTTTGGTAGTTGAGGAGACCACACATATAGTTTTTGATGAATCTGGCATTTTGGAAGAGCTAAGGTTGGAAGAAGATCATATTGAAAATATTAAAAATATCTCCCGAGAAATTAAAAAGACAAAGTTGGAAGAAAAGTTTGAGATGGAAAACCCTTTGCCTAGAGAATGGAAATTTTCTTAGAGTCACCCTAAGGAGTTGATTTTAGGTGAATCTAGTGAGAGTGTTAGGACTAGGTATGTAATTAAAAAAGAAGTGAATTATTCTGCTTTTATATCAATGATTGAACCCACTAATATAAATCAAGTATTTTTTAATGAATTTTGGATTTTGGCCGTGCAAGAAGAATTGAATCAGTTTGTAAGAAATGTTGTTTAGGAGTTGTTTGAAAGGCCTAAGGATCAAAGTTTTATTGAAACCAAGTGGATGTTCAAGAATAAAATGAGTGATTCAGGAGTTATGATTAAAAATAAGGCTAGATTGGTAGACAAGGGGTATAATTAAATAGAAGGGATTGATTTTGAAGAAACTTTTGCCCCTATAGTTAGACTTGAAGTAATTAGGGTTTTGTTAGCCTTTGCCTATTTTAAAAGTTTTAAAATATATCAAATGGATGTTAAGAGCTTCTTTCTGAATGGGGTGATATAAGAGGATGTTTATGTTGAGCAACCTCTAAATTTTGAAATTTCAAAATTCTCTAATCATGTTTTTAAATTGAAAAAGATATTGTATGGAATAAAATCGACACCTACGGCTTGGTATGAGAGGTTATGCACTTTCCTATTAAAAAAATTATTTGTTAAAGGAAGTGTGAATACCACTCTCTTCTTAAAAGGGTAGGAGAAGACATACTCATTATTCAAATATATATTGATGATATCTTGTTTGGATCAACTGATAAAAATTTTTGTGATGAATTTTTAAAAATAATGAGTAGTAAATTTGAAGTAAGTTTGATCGGAGACTTGAGTTACTTTCTTGGTTTTAGCATAAAGCAAAGTGAGGAAAGAAGATTTCTTAGCCAGTCAAAATATGTTAAGGACATCCTTAAAAAGTATGAAATGGATAATGCTAAACTAGTAACTATACCAATGAGTTCCTCAGTGCAGTTAGATAAGGACCCTAAGGGAAAATCTGTTGATCAAAAGAAATTTAGAGGAATAATTGGATCATTACTTTACGTGACGGCTAGCAGATCAGATATAATATTCAATGTTTGTTTGTTTGTTAGATTTCAATTTGATCCAAAGGAATCACATTTGACATTAGTTAAAAGAATATTGAGATATTTTTTGGGAACTCAAAACTTAGGGATTTGGTATCCTAAGCACAGCTCTTCTTTTGAATTAATTGGATATTCTTATTCAAATTATGCATGATACAGGGTAGATCAAAAAAGTAGTTCTGGAACATGTCAATTTATTGGAAATTCTCTAGTTTCTTGGTCCAATATGAAATAGAATTTAGTAGCCCTTTCTACTACTGAAGCAGAATACATTGCCTTAGGTAGTTGTGTGCCACAAGTTCTTTGGTTAAAATAATAATTGATTGACTTAGGATTTTTGATTGGCACAATTCTGATTTTTTGTGATAATACTAGTGTCATTTGCATTTCAAAAAATCCTATTCAATATTCTAGAACCAAGCATATAGACAAAATGCATCACTTCATTAGAGATCATGTAGCCAAAGGAGAAATTGAATTGCATCACCTTACTACTAAAAATTAACTTGCAGACATTTTTATAAAACAACTAGCTTTTTACACTTTTAGCATTTTAAGAATAAGGCTAGGTGTGATAGATCTTAATGCTTAAATTAAAATTCTACAAACTTAATTTGTTGTGTGATCATGTGTTTTTTTATTTTCAGTATTTGTTGATGATAGTTTGTATAATTTTATTTATTTTTGTTTGTTTCCTGTTTAGCGTTTTGTCATTGGTGTTATTTTTGATAATTTTGCTTGTCATTGGTGTTAAAATGATTGGCTTTGAAAGGTTTTTTAATTTTTCATATTTTGTTTTAAGTAATCGTTTCGTACTATATGAAATTATTTTGTACTATACGATTTTTGTAGATTTTACATGATAGTTTTTTTTGTTGAGGTGACGAAACTTAGTTGATATACTACAATAACATCATCATATTGTATGATATGTACAGTTTCGTATGTACGCTTGGGGACAATTTTATAATTGATGTCAGTTATTATTATTGATCGTACGTATGAAATTATATTTCGTCTGTACGATCCAATTATCAATTTTGAGTGGGGGATGAACCTAACCGTCATTAAATGATCTTTAATATTCTGATCATCCTGAATGAACACATGTTCATCTGTACAATCTAATAGTCAAAAAGATTGTAAGAAAAGATGCCTCAGAAATGGCGTTTTAAGAAAAGCCATTTCTTTTTTGGCCATTTCTATTCGTATGTACTAAATAATTTTTGTTCCATGCAAAATTATAATCGTATGTACTATCCATATTTTGTACTATATGATAGGTCATTTTTCTTTAAATAGAAGGGTCTTTGGACAAGTTTTTCATTGCCTTCTCCTTCATTTCCAAACCTTCTTGACTTCTAGTTCGAGATATGGCAAGTAGCAGCAAGAGACCCCGTTCCTCTAAGGCCTCTTCCTCTAGGATCGGTAGGGATGAAAACTTTCTATCCAGGGAGAATGAGGATGCCTTCTATAGGTATACTGCTGCAAAAATCACCCCTTCCCGTCTCCTCATTCAAAGTGATATTCATTTCTCTGTCAAACCCTTATTCGCCTCTACTCAATTTTCATTCATCCCGACTCTCATTTATGCCTATAATAAAGAAACTTTTCAAATTTTTTTGGCCAATATGAAAGTCAATCAAAACCACACAAGGATCACTTCTTATGTCAACATGAAAAGAGTAGAAACTACTAAGGAGGACTTAGGCACTTTTCTCCATCTAAGAACCCAAGGAATTATGGCACATACATTATCTTATAGGGCAGACTATGATCGGTCTGATGTTAATCAGGTTCTTAGAGGAGTAGCCCTAGTGAGTCATTTGCCACGTGTTTACACTCTAAATCAAGATGCTCGAATTATCCAGCATGTTTTATGAACTTTAATTATTCTAAAAGCTGGTGACTGTATAAACATGACTCCTCATCTGTCCACAGTCACTTATCTAATCATGACTAACCAACCTTTAGATGAAGCCCAATTGATCATGGATTACCTTTATAACCTTTCTAACATTGGACTTCCAAATAACAAAAGAAATAAAAATGTGGCTTTAGGATATTTAGTGGCTTATATCCTAGAAAGAAATACAATCTTATTCATTCTGATGGTCTCATTGAAACCCCTATCTACTTTACTGATGCCTCTTTTCGTGCACTTTTTAGGAGGGGGAGTTCGGAGGGAGATGACTCTAAGGAAGAAGGAGCCCCTGTCCTTGCACCTGCACCTGGACCTAACAAAAATTCTACCAAGAGATGGTCCAGCACTTCGACAGACTAGAAACTCAGTTTGATCAACATTTTTATCAAATTGAGAATCATTTAAATCAGCAGGATGCTAGGTACCAGGAAGATAAGGGTTGGATTTGTGGGCAGTTAGACGCGATAAATACAAATGTAGCTACAATCAATAGTTATTTTACTGCATTCAACCCTCAGCCTCCTCTAGATTAGGGCCCTTCAGATTATTAGTTGTACTTCTATCCTTCTGCTGATGTTGATGGTGTTTTATGGATTTATTATTTTGATGTTTTAGTTTTTGTTTCTGTGATGTACTTGTACTTCAGATGTTTGAGAGTAGTCGTTCTTTTGTTGTCCTATGATTTCAGTGATTTTAGATGTTTGTTCTACATGATCTTTGTTGTCTCTAGTTCATGTTGATGATGTTTGTATCTTATTATTTGTTCAATGAAAAGTTAGAATGATGTTTTATTTTAGTTTGAATTGTATCTTCCTGAATTATCTATGCTTATGGATTCAAATCTTTTGTGTTTGATCTTTAGAAGGGATTTTAAATTTTATTTGCTCTACAAATTAATTTTCTTGCAAAATTTAATCTCTCAAAAATTTTAAATTATATTATGACTGATTGAAGATTAGAAGACCAATTTCATGTTTTAATAGACAAAAATTACTTTGTAATAATTATTTATAAAATAGATGTCTTATTTTTATTTCATTTTCTTTTCAATATGTTTATTTTTGTTAATTATTAAAGTGTGTATTTTAGATTTATTGATATTTGGAAAGACAAAAATTGTAAAAAGAGGCACAAAATTAGTCCAAATTAAAAAGATGCACAAAGTGTGCCACAAACTATTAAAAAGATGCATAATGTTCTCCAAAGTCAAAAGAAGCACAAAATTAGGCCAAACTAAAAAGATGAACAAAGTGTGCCACAAACTATTGAAAAGATTCACAATGTCGGCAATTGATACTAATCTTTCCTTTATCATCTATCTCTCTTACATATCCAAATAAATGGCAATAATTTTTACTATTGAATTAGAAAATAATTAATACTTAATTCATTCTTTCTACAATGACTATTTTTAATATGTCTAGACAAAACAGTGAATCTGGTTGACTTTTCTTCGTCATGTTGTTCTTTGATTTAAAATTTGAATTTTTCTTTTTAGCATTAGGAAATTAATGTTGAGTGTTGTAATCACTTTAAAATTTCCTTCTTCATCAACTCGACTGGTTTATTCATATCAACTCATTCATTCAATAAGTACCTCCCTTTTTTGTCTTGTCAAAAGGGGGAGTGGTATTGTTTGGTGTCATGTTTTATTTTTTGTGTTTTTGAGGTTTGTTTTTTGTTTTTAGTTTTTGAAGAGTTTTGTTTTTTTTTGCTTTTAGTTTTCAATTTTGTTTGTTTTTGTTTGTTTTTGTACTTCATTGGAATCCCTTTTTTTAAATTGGTTATTCATTTAGGGGGAGCTTATATTTAAGGGGAGCTTAGGAGAAAATTTGGCTTAAAGGTTAACTCAAACAATAAGTATTTTGCCATCATCAAAAAGGGGGAGATTGTTGCATTTTAGATTTCAAATCTATGTTTGTATATCATATGAGTTTTTGATGATACTAAAATATTATTGTGTTGATTATTATTTTTCTTTGAATATATATTGGATATATTTGGTCTGTGTTGTTTGTGTGTACTAACGTTTCAGGAAAATCATACTCCAGACTGTCGAAAACTTCAAGACAGATTAGATTAGGATTTATTATAATTGAAGTATGTACTTCTTATTTTTCTTGAGTCTGAGAGAGTGTGATTGTAATTGGATAAATGTGTAAACACACTAGGGGAGTGAGAAAAAACTTGAATTTTTATAACTAATCATATTATACAATTCCTAGATCATACGGGATGATTTTTAGTAAGTGTCCCTCTAAAATGGAGTTGATAAAATCACGACTTGAAAAATTTTTAAGTACTATTCATACTATATAAAATGTATTCGTCCTAGACGCCAATCAGAGTACAAAATTAGGTTTGTCCAGTTCATCCCGTATGAATAAAATAAAATTTTGAACTCATCATACTGTATGAAGTAAGTTCGTACAGATGCCGATCAGAGTACGAAACGAGGTTCATACACGATCATACAAACAAAAGAGTGTATTTTTGAACTGATCGTACTGGATGAAATGAGTTCGTACAGACACCGATCAGAGTACAAAATGGTGTTCATACAGATCAAAGTCTCATTTTTTGAACTGATCGGACTGTACGATCAGGGTTCGTACAAACGTTGATCAAAGTATGAAATGAGGTTCATACAACATCATACAAGACTTTTTGAACTGCTCATACATATGAAGTACGATCATACTGTATGATCCAAGTCCATCAAACTTGAAATTTTTAGTTTTTGGATGATTTTTCTTGTCCTTTGTATATAAGGGTCCTAAAAACTGACTGCGTAGACACTTGCTTCGAAAATTTTCTTGAGTGTGCCAAAGAGTGTGTTTGGGAGAGTGTTTTGAGAGTAAAGAGTGAGAGATCTTATAAGAGGGATTTGTGAGGGGATTCACAAAGATGCCCAATACTGAGGATCTCTTGCTAGTTCTTTATAGTTCTTCCCTACTTCCTTGAAGGCTTTTGACAGAAGATTTTCAGAAGGAGATCAGGTACTCTGCCGACACCTGGATGGTGTGAAAGCAAGCTTGGTACTCTACCGACACTTTGAGAGTGTGAAAGGATGATTGGTACTCTGCCATCCCCAGGAGGGTGAGCAAGGACGGTGGGTTCTCTGCCTTCACCAGGAGGGTAAAAAAGGACGATGGTTCTTTGCCCCATCGGGTTGGTGGAAGAGTGGTTGTTGTAAGGGCTTCTCCACCTTACTGTGGGGGTTAAAGGAGAGATACTAGTGTTTAGAGCAATACCTGGAGAAGGAGTCTCTAGGGAATGGACATGGGTCTTGTTGGACTGAACCATTATAAAACCTAGTATTTTCTATTCTTTACCTTTTTACCGCATTTTTATTTTCTGCATTTTCCTTTTATTTTTTTATGGTTGAAAAATTATTTTTAGAAAATTTAGTATTGTGTTTAAAATTAATTAATCAGTTTTTAAAAGAATTAAATTTTTTTTAAAATTACTGATTCACCCCCCTCTTGGTTTGCCTTGGAACAATTGACTTAGGTTTAATAACCTATTGAGAATTTACATACACTCCCCTTAACGAGGGTTCCATCCAATAGGAATGTGTTAGCCTTTCATACCATGCTCTAGGTGCTTGTTTTAATCCATATAATGCCTTTTTTTATTTGAACACATGATTGGAAAATTATGAATTTTTAAAGCCTGGGCATTGTTTAACATACATATTATTTTTTTATTACCCCATTAAGGAAGACACTCTTAATATCCATTTGATATAGTTTAAATCCCTTAAACTAAGCAAAAGCTAGTAGCACCCTTCTTACTTCTAGTCTAGCTATAGGGGAAAAAGTCTTTTCAAATTTAATCCCTTTTATCTGGTTGTACCCCTTAGCCACTAGTCTTACTTTATTTCTAACCACTACACCATAATCATTCATCTTATTTTTGAAAACCCATTTTATTCCAACAACACTCTGATCCTTAGGACATTCAACTAGCTCCTAAACATCATTTCTAGCAAATTAATTTAGTTCTTCTTGTATGGCTAGGATCTAAAATTCATCAGATAGTGCTTGATTTATGTTTGTGGGTTCAATCTCCATTCTTTAGACAATAAATTTTTAGGATCTACCCTTTTGTCAAGATTTATAGATTCTACTCCTTGGGTAACCTCAACTACTTCTTCTTCTTCTACCCTATACCCTCCAGAATTTTTGATTTATAAAAAAATTACATGTGTGGTCTCCTCTACTACTAGTGTACTTTTATTAAAAACTCTATAGGATTTTCTAACATTTAAGTATCCTTGAAACACTCCTTTATCAGATTTGGGGTTAAACTTTCCTAATAGAGATTTTCCATTATTTAGAATAAACACTTTACATCTAAAGATATGATGGTGAGAGAGATTGGGTGTACTACCTTTAAAGATTTCATAGGGTGTCTTGTTCAGCTTGGATCTAACATTAACCCTATTCAGAACATAACAGGCTGTATTTACCACTTCTGCCCAAAAGTATTTAGGAAGTGAGTATTCAACTAACATGGCTCTAGTAGCTTCTACTAAGTTTTTGTTCTTCCATTTAGCTACCCCATTCTGTTGAGGGGTTTTAGGTGCTAAAATGTATTGATCTATCCCTTGCTCCTTACAGTAAATTCAAATTTCTCATTTTTAAATTCTCCACCATGTCACTGTGAATGGTCAGAATTTAACACCCTAGCTTCCTCTAAATCCAAGTGGAGAATGTCCTAAACTCCTTGAATGATTCACTTTTATGAGATAAAAATCTAACCCAAGTAAACCTCAAGCAATAATCACATACCCAAAATCTTTTCCTCCTAGGCTTGTAGTGCTAACAGGTCCAAAAAGATCCATGTGAAGGACTTCTAAAGGTTTGCTGTTGTTAATGTCCTTTATTGAGTGCAAGGAGGATTTGGCTTATTTTCCTAACTAACAGGCAGCACACATGTGGTCCTTAGTGAAATCTAGCTCGGGTATGACTCTTACTATTTTTTTTGGGTAATTTTTTAAAGATTTTTTATGCTTGCTTGACAGTCTCCTATGCCATAACCAAGATTCTTCTGCAATAGTTTTTAGGTAAAGAGAAGTAGCATATTCAATATAATTTTGATCAAGCATGTAAATATTATTATTTTTTTCCCTGTAAAATAATATTTCCATTTAAGCTTATCATACAGCTGGTAGATAAAATTTTTATGCTGAAGCCTTTATCACATAGTTGGCTATTGCTAGGAAAATTATGTTTTAAGCCATATACCAGGAAAACATTTTCAATGATGAAATTTTTTGAGTTACCAATTATACCTGATCCAACCACTTTCATAGTGGTGTTATCTCCAAGTGTTACCTTACCCCTACCCTGGCCTCGAGCTTGATGAATTACTTATATATCTAGTCATATGCCTTGAACATTCACTATCCAAGTACCACATACTCTCACTGGGCCTTTTTTTAGAGCAGTCATCCTCTTGATCTAAATGATTAAGATGGTTATCTGCTGTTAGCACAGGTTGGTTACCTCCTCTTTAGCTTCTGTCTCGGATGAGTCTGAAGCAGAGTCTGCCCAAAAAGCCTTCTGAGTTTGTTGCTTGCTCTTCCTGAATTTATTTTTTTCTTAATCTTTTTCTTGATTGGATGAGCTTTAATATTTGGGCAATCAGTTCTAATGTACACCGGCTTCCTGCATTAAAAATAGATGACATCAGAATAAACCTTAGAATTTTTTAGGTTTACCTTTATTCCATTGCTGATGACACTTTTGCTTTTTCTTTAGAAAGCTTTTAAATTACCTTATTGTCAATGCTATGTCATCATCATCTTTAGGAATAGAATTGTCACTATCCGAATCATTAGCCTTTAAGGCTATAATTTTCTCTTTTCTTCTATCACCTACATCAATTTGCCTTTGACTTACTCCTTGCTCATAAGCAATGAGTGATCCAAGTAAGTTTTCAATTGAATAAACATTCAGATCCTTGGATTCAGTAATAGTAGTGATTTTGGCATTATAGTAACTAGGTAGACAACGCATAATTTTATTAACCTTTTCAGAATTGGTAAGTTTTATACCTAATGTATGCAGGGAAGTGATAATTTGGGTGAACCTAGTACACATTTCATAAATAGACTCATGAGATTTCATGCAAAATAGTTCATAATCATGGAGTAGAATGTTCAACTTAGATTATTTTACTTCAGTTATTCCTTCATAGGTTATGCAGAGTTTATCCAAAAAAAAATTTTTCAGTTGTGCAAGTAGATACACATACGTAATCTTCATATTTTAATGCATAAAAAAAGTTTAAATGTTTTGCATTCAGTTGGGCTATATCTCTATCCTCTATACTCCATACAGAAAAAAGGTAGTTTAGTTTTAATGCCATTTATAAAATGAGAAGGTGCAGAATGTCCTTCTGAAACTAACATCAACAAGTGATAATCTATATATTGCAAGAAAGTTGAAATGCAAATTTTCTAAAAATTAAAAGAAATGTTATCAAATAAAGGTGGTCGTGTGATTGAATACCCTTTCGCAGTATTATAATTACCAAAATTAGCCATTGATCATTTTTTAAGAGTTTTCTAAAACTTTGTTTTTTAATGTCGCTTTAATACTAGTTAAAACTTTGTGAAGGTTGTTAAACCTAATGTAAAACCAGTCCGAGGGTAATCAAAAGGGGGGGAATTGGTTATTTAAAAATTTTGAACAAAAAGAAAACCTTTTTATATCCTTTTAAATCTGAAAACAAACACCTTAATCCCCTAATGTGGAGGCAGATTAAAATTACAATAATAAAAAATCAGAGTTTGTCAACCACACAGTAAAACATAGAAAAATAAAATTATAGAATAATAACATGAAAACAAATAAAAGATTTATAGTGGTTTCGTCCAACCTGACCAACGTTCACTCCCTAGAAAGCTCCTTTTCAGGTATTGCACTAACATAAGTGTCTCTCCTTTTGTCCCCACAGCAAAGCGCATAAGCCCATACAGAATCACTTTCACCTACATGGTGCGAGAGAGAACTGAAAGCTTTTACACCCCCCTGTTAGGGCAGTATGCCTTGTATCTTTTTTCACTCTCCTGGAGATGGCAGAGAACCACAAACTAATACTGCATAAAGTCTTCCTGAAGCCTCCAAAGGATCAAGGTAGAAGCTTATAGAAGATAAGGAAGAACCTTGCATGGTGTAACCTTATGAATCCCTCACAAATCTCCCTTACAAATAACTCTCCCTCTCTTCTCTCTCCCAAAGCTCTCCTAAGCACCTCTTTGCTCCCACTTAAGCACTTAGCAAAAGAAGTCTTTTCAAATAAGATTATATGAGAGTTTAAATAGAGAGCCTCCAAAAAAGCCTTAAATTTTAATTTGGCATCTCTGATCGTCCAGTATGATGCAACATCGTACTGTATGATTAGTTCAAAATAGCACTTTTAGACAATATGAACTGTAACCCACTATATGATCAGTTTAAGTGTTTATATTGATTATTTAGTATTATTGATAACCTTGTCAAGTATGATTAGTACAAGCACATAGCTAATCGTCCAATATGGTAGGCGGTGTTTAATTATCATACCTTACAGAAATCAGGTTGTAAAGTTCGTTCGTCTCCGATCATCCTGTATGATCTAATTGAATAATTTAACCATAATTAAACTCATAATCATAGGAACAATTTAAGTATGATTTTCATATATCATATAGTACAATATCTTATAGTACGATTAGAACCAAATTTGAATTTTAAAATAATACCTAAATTTTGATTGGTGGAAGAAAATCAACTATAGAAACAACATAATAAGTTACCAATTATCAATTTACTTTTACTAGGATAATTTTTCCCTGGAGTTCATTCTTCATCAGACTTCTCAGCTTCCTGACATAAGAAAGTGAAATTGCACTATTGATTATTTATCCTAGCCAAGAAATCGAATTGTATTGAATGTCTCTAGAGTTGTGCAATCTAAAGGTGATCTCCCTATGGACTCTACTATTCATTTCAAGGATCCTTCTTCAAATTGATGGGGAAAAGTTAAGAAGAAATATTATAACAAGATTTCTCATTGCACCATAGCCACATTTAGTTAGAGTAATGACCCTTATGTTAGGTAAACTAGTTATGCCTAAGTTTCTTCCATGTCAAAACTTTATGTTTCATTTTTTATCTTTTTTTTTTATCTATTTGCCTCATTGCACTTGTAACAAGTGATACCAATTTTGTACTTTCATTCTAATAATAAAATTAATCTTCTTTTACTTAAAAAGATAATTAACTTTAAATCATTATTTTATTAACAAAATCATCATGATTTGAGATGGAAATTAATAGCTCAATTAAATAAGTACATATTTATATAAAAAACTATTTGGTATACATCTAAATAACAAAAGAGGCATTTGTGAGTTAATAACATTTTAGATGCAAAAAATTGTAACTATCATAACAAATAAAAAGAAACATACGAAAGGTTAATTATCTACAACTTGAAAATCGTTCTCAATTGACATATCTTAATATGAATTCAAAATAACTCATTGTTAATAGTCTACTTACATTCAAAAAAATAATGAAAATAAATTTTCTTTGCATGGCAATGAAAATATTTCATTAATAATTGAATGTCAAAGAATGGTTTTCTTTTAGCAAGGATGCCATGCTACAAGATATTGCTCAATTTAATTTTGATAAACCACACCTAATTCTATATGAAAAGAATCATCCACATGTTTCTTGTATTAATAATTTTGAAACAGCATGAGTTACTTAGTATCAATCAAATCATTCAAAGTCCAAAAGCTATTAATTAGTCCTTAGCAAGCCATTTGTCAAACTATTATTGGAGAATGAGTTGCACCTAAGTGTTTAATTATATACAAATTAATATGAAATGCCTATTACAAAAATACTGACTTAGCATTCAATATGCAAAAATTCTTATTAATCAAATTGCAAGAAAAAAATTTAAATTAAATTAGTGATTTATAATGAACCTACATGATCATGTGCAAATAAATTTTAGTTTAGGACATTATAACTCTAATCATATAGCTCAGCATTGTAATGATTTTGAAAAAAATTTGATTGTCCCATCTTAAATTGATTGCTACAAGAAATTGAAATAAATGATCAAATTATATAATTATGGAAGACAAACTAATTATTTATAGTTAAGAGAAGAATATACCCAAGTATAATGAATCGTGTAATATATTGTAGCACCATATTAATTGGAATAGATAATACAAATGGATAATCATGTTTCACTATCATTATAATGTTTACTCCATTTTGATTGATAAGAAAACTGCCAAAAGTTTCCTAGAAAGTTGAGAAAAATGAACTCTTAATAGAATGCATGTAATTAATTAAGAAAGAAAGTTCGTGAGGGGTGTTAAACCCTATAGAACAAGCCCGAGGCTAACCAAGAGGGGGTGAATTGGTGTTTTAAAAATTCTTAAACAAAAAAAATCTTTTTTTTATCTTTTTGAATATTTTAAAACAAACAATAATCCCTTATGCAAAAGAAAACATAATCCAAAAATATCAGCACAATTAGATATTTCAACCACATAACGAATCATAGAAAAGTGCAGAAATAAAATGTGAAAAAAGTAATTAGAAAGAACACACCAGATTTTATAGTGGTTCGGTCAAATCTTACCTACGTCCACTCCCTAGAAACCTCCTTTCCAGGTATTGCACTAAAAGTAGTGTCTATCCTTTACCTCCATGGTAAGGCGGAGAAACCCTTAAAAAATCTTTCCACCAACCCGGTGAGGCAAAGTACCTTGAATCCTACTCCCTCCTAGAGTAAGTAGAGAACCTGATAAACCTTTTACTCCCTCTTGGAGTTGGCAGAGAACCTGACAATCCTTTTACTCCCTCCTGGAGTAGGCAGAGAACCGGGATCTGATGCTGATGATGGTCTCCCTAGAGCAGCTAAGGAACCAAAGATAAAGATTGAAGAAGATGATCGAATCCTTGCTTGGAGCAACTATTGTGAATCCCCTTATAAACTCCCCCTCACAAGATCCTCTAATCTTTCTCCCAAACTCTTCTTCTCCTTCTCTAAGCTCTCTTAGGTTAGAAAAGCAGTAAAAGATTTTCTAAGAAGCAAATAAGAGAACTTAAATAGGAGGCTTCCAAAAAAGCCCTGATTTTTAATTTTGCATCTCTAATCATCCAGGACGAGTGATAGATCATGCTATACATCTAGTACAAAATAGTCAAATCAGTCAGGATGATCACCTTTGCTCTGTACGATTAATAGATTTTATTTGTATATATCATCTCGTATAATTTTGCATTCGTTTGAGACAATTAGTTCAATATGGGTGGCAATCGACATATCATCCTGAAAAAGTCTTGGGATGTCTAGGACGATCTCTTGGATGATTAGTTCAGGATGGTGGAAATCATTAAATCACCCCGAAATAGTCTCGGGACATCCAAGATGATCCTTTAGATGATTAGAAGAAAATTATAGTTTTTATCTTGGATGATAGGGGATCATCCTACGAAATATAAAGAATCATCTAGGATGATCTAATTAGATCATCCAGTATATTATGATTGAACAATTTAATCATAATTAGTCTCTTAATCAAAGGATTATTTTAGGTATGATTGACAAGAATCATCTAGGATGATATGAATCATCCTGTACGATAAGAACCCATTTTGAATTAAAAAATCTTGCCTAAAATATAATTTGCGGCTGATTTTCACAATCTATGCTGATCATCCTGTACAGTCGAAATCGTCTAGGATGATTAGTTAAGTAAACTTAATTATCGGGGATGCCCTAATTAGGGTTTCTATTTTGAACTGATCGTCCAGGATGATTTAAAATCGTTATGTACGATATGATAAAAAATAGAAAAACTCTAACTCACCAAATTTCTCCCCCTAAGTGTGTGTGTGCAAGGTTACTTAGCTTTAGGATCCATCACATTATATTTGACTCAAGAAAAGGTAAAAGATTCTTTTGGAATTAAAATTAGAAAATGACTCAGTCATAATCTACTTGATCTTGAGCTGATTGATGTTCCAAGTAAACTTGTGAACCATAAAGGTTAGTGAGCAGGGCAAACAAATCATATATACAAGAATAGTAGTAGTAAATAAACAGTAATATTTGTTATCATCAAGACCACTATATTTGGGCCCAGATTTATAATAATCTCTCCCTTTTTTATGATGGCAAACATTGCTATAAATAGAATTTAAAAGCCAGAAAAAAAAATTTATTTTTATTCTTTTCCCCTTTTTTATATATATATTTTAAATGAGACATTAAAAAAAATATAACAGAACAAATTTTATTAAAACATAAGCAAATGACATAAACAACATACTACTATCCCTTTTGATATCACAAAAAAGGAGGAAGAAAGAAAAACACTAAAATAAAATAAAGTATAAAAATAAAGTCTAGTACACACATAAAAACCAAATCACTGACAAACTAAAAAGAAGAACTCTGATCAGGTGGAGGTGGTGGTAGATGAAAGTATCAGGAAAGAGTGGTAAACTGCTCACTAAACTAAGCCATATCCTGGTCGTGCTGTTGCTGCTGCTGGATGGCATAGTTTTCAAATCGAGCAACATCCTCTGCATGATGTCACTGCTACTCGGTGACATAGGAATTAAATCTATCCTCCCACTGATCAAATCTCTGAACCAGCTGATCAATCTAAGGCTGCTGGCTGAGAGGGACAGGTGCAGGAATAGGACCTTCCTCTTCTTTCCCAGGCTTCTCGTGCACCTGGTGAAGATGAGTACTATGAAGGGTATGAAAGGAGCTATTGGAGTAGAAGACAGGGTGGTGATCAAGTGGAGTAGGGAATTGAAGGTTGTGTTTTGATTCAAGGACATAGGCAATGAGATGTCCTAGGGCTAGGTTTGACTTTCTTTGGTGGCCTAGATCCTTAATGTAGGTTAAATGTTCAATGTAGCGGATGATAAGATCAGCTGCATTAAATTGATAGTTGGCCATGATGTAGTAGGTGGTGAGTGAAAGGATAGGAGTAATGTGAATCCGCCCCCCAACTTTAGGAATAATTGAGTTACGAAGGATGTGCAGAATGGTTCAAGAATCTTTGATAAAGGTATTGACTGTGGAATCATGAAATTGAACAGTAGTACCCTAAGAGTATTGTTAACATGGGTCCAATTGAAATCAGGATTAGAAATTCATAGAAATCTTGATATGCAATATCTACAGGCATTCGATTTACATAAGATTGCAGAGCAATAAAATCATAATTAAGGTGAAGACTTGTAAAGAATTTGAATAGTTGTTCAGAGTTAAAAGGGAAAGCAAGAGTCAGAATGAATCCAAGAGTGGTGTTTGCAAAGAGGTGTAACACCTAAAAATTCAGAGTGGATTGGTTAATGATTTTAGAAGGGTTGATGCCAATAGATTTGTAGCAAGTGTAAGCAGCTTCATCCGTTGCTTCAATAAATCTAGGATCAACAACACTCCTGGAAGAGCTTCCTTGGAGCGCATGATATCATTTACCACCAGCCATATTCTAGAATGGATAGTATGAAAGAGAGAAAAGAGATTTGGAAATCCTTGAGTGAAGAAAAAGCTTGAGATTTAGCTGTTTATATAGGATCGAGCAAATCATCCAGGACGATCGTGAGATCATCCAAGATGATCTGGTGCAATAATGACATCCAGACAATCGATCAAAAAGTTTGGTCATATCGTCCGAGATGATCAGATATTATCCATGATGATTAGACACATAATGATATGCTCGAGGAGTCTATGGGATGATTTTTGACTAGATACATCATCCAGGATAAACCGGTGGATCATCTAGGACGATGAGCAATAATGGATCGTCCTAATAGCATTGAAATCTTCCAATGACTCCTTCCACATGGATCATCCAGGATGAACAAGTGTATCATCCAAGATGATGATAAATAATGGATCATCCTAACGGCATTCAAATCATCCAGCTACCTTTGCCATGGGGATCATCCAATACGATATAGTAATCATACGGGACGTTCACCAATAATTAGTGTATATCAATCGTTGGATGTGTTGTGATCAAGTAGAACTAACTCTGTTCATATGAGATAGATTACTATAGTATTTCAAAGTCCAAGTTTTTAATTTTGAAGAAGACTTTGATTCAAAAAGAAAAATATACCATTAAAGGAGTTAGAGGAAGAGAAACAATCATTAATGTTTCTTCCTTTAACTATTTTAGAGGAGTCAATTACTATTTATAAGCTTCTAAATAAAAATAAGGCAAAAATCTCATTTAAAAAGCAAGTTTATCAGCAGAAGTGAGTAGTGATCTGATTCTTAAAATACTGAAGTAAAAATAACAATAAATAAAAAATATAAAGCAAAAATATATAAAAAGAAATAAATAAACAAATCAAACAAAACACTTAGAAAAGAAACATAAATAGAAAGCATCATTTTTAAGCATGAATATCTATCACATCTAATCTAGTTCTTAAGGTGCTAAAGGTTTCAAAGGTCAGTGGTTTTATGAAGATATCTACAAGTTGGTTTTTAGTGGCTACATGGTGTAGCTCTATGTCTCCTTTAGTAACATGGTCTCTAATAAAGTGGTGCCTGATATCAATGTGCTTGGTCTTGGAGTGTTGGATTAGATTCTTTGAAATATATATGGCACTAGTGTTATCATATAGGATTGAAATTATGCCTACAAGTAATCCTAAATCCAGAATCTACTGCTTTTAACCAAAGGACTTAGGCTATACAACTTCCTAAGGCAATATATTCAACTTCAGCAGTGAACAGTGCAACTGAGTTTTGTTTTCTACTGGACTAGGAGACTAAGGATTGTCTTATGAATTGACATGTTTCAGAAGTACTTTTTCTATCAATCCTGCATCCTACAAAATCTAAATCAAAATATCCTATGATTTCAAAAGAAGTGCTATGTCTAGAATACCAGATTCCTAAGTACTGGGTTCCTAAGAGATATCTAAGAATTCTCTTAACAGCAGTCAAATGGGACTCTTTTGGATCAACCTAAAATCTAGCACAGAGACAAACAATAAACATAATATTAGGTCTACTAGAAGTCAAGTGAAGAAGTGATCTAATTATTCCTCTATATTTCTTTTGATCAATAGATTATTCATTTGAATCCTTATCTAACTGAATTGTGGTACTCATGGGAGTGTCGATTGGCTTGGCTTTATCCATCTCATATTTCTTAAGGATATTCTTAATATATTTTAACTGACTATGGAAAGTTCCATTATCCTTCTGCCTTATACTAAATGTAAGAAAGTAAGTCAGTTCTCCTATCATACTCATTTCAAACTCCTTACTCATTATTTTTTAGAATTCATCACACATATTTTCATCAAAAGATCGAAATAGAATATCATTAACATAGATTTGGACAATCAGTAATTCATCTCCTACCTTTTAAAGAAACAGGGTGGTGACTACGCTCCCCTTAACAAAGTTTCTTTCTAGTGGGAATGTGTTAAATCTTTCATATCATGCCCTGGGTGCTTGTTTTAGTCCATATAAAGCCTTTTTTAATTTGAACACATGATTAGGAAATTATGAATTTTTAAAGCCTGGGGGTTATTAAATATATACATCTTCTTTTATCACCCTATTCAGAATAGCACTCTTAATATCCATTTAGTATAATTTGAATCCCTTAAAATAGGAAAAGGCTAGTAGCACCCTAATGGCTTCTAACTTAGCTACAGGGGCAAAGGTCTCTTTAAAGTCAACCCATTCTATATGATTATACCCCTTAGCCACTAATCTTTATTTCTCACCACTACATCAAAATCATTCATTTTATTTTTGAAAATCCATTTAATTCCAACAATACTCTGGTCCTTAGGTCTTCCAACTAGCTCCCAAATATTATTCCTTACAAATTGATTCAACTCTTCCTGCATGGCTAGGATCCAGAATTCATCAGATAAGGCTTAATTTAGGTTTGTGGGTTCAGTCATTGAAATGAAGGCTGAGTGATTACTTTTTTTCTAAGTCCATGCTTAATTCTAACACCTTCAGATGGGTCTCCTAAGATCAGTTCTTTAGGATGACTTGAAGTATATTTCTATTCTCTAGGCAATAAAACTTAAGGTTCTACCCTTTCCTCCAGATTTACAGATTCTATTCTTTGGGTGACTTCTACACCTCTTCTTCTTCTACCCTAGACCCTCCAGAATTATCAGATTTATCAAATACAATATGAGTGGTCTACCCTTAAGGATTTCGTAGGGTATCTTATTCAGCTTGGATCTAAGATTAACCCTTTCAGAACATAACAGGCTGTATTCATCGCTTCTGCCCAAAAGTATTTAGGAAGTTAGTACTCAGCTAACATGGCTCTAGTGGCTTCTACCAAGGTCTTGTTCTTCCTTTCAACTATCCTGTTCTACTGAGGAGTCCTAAAAGCTAAAAAAAAATTTGATCTATCCTATACTCCTTACAAAAAGATTTAAACTTTTCATTCTCAAATTCTCCACCATGGTCACTATGAATGATTAAGATTTCATAACCTATTTTTCTCTGAATCCAAGTAAAAAAAGATCTAAACTCCTTGAATGATTCACTTTTATGAGATAGAAATCTAACCCAAGTGAACCTCGAATAATCATCAACTATCACATACATATAGACTTTCCCTCCTAGGCTTGAAGTGCTGATAGGTCCAAAGAGATCCATGTGAAGGACTTTTAAGGGTTTACTTGTATTAAGGTCTTTGATTGAGTGGAAGGAGAATTTGACTTGCTTTCCTAACAGACATGCATCACATAGGTGGTTCTTAGTAAACTCAAGTTTGGGGACACCTCTCACTAAGTCATTTTTGGTGATCTTCCTAAGGCTTTTCATGCTTGCATGACACAATCTCCAATGCCATAACCATGATTCATCAACAATTATTTTTAAGCAAAGAGCAGTATCAATTTTAAAACAATTTACATCCAGCATGTATACATTATTGATCTTTTTTTCCTGCAAAATAATTATGTCATTTAAGCTTATAATGCAACTAGTTGGCAGAAACTTTATGCTGAAGCCTTTATCATAGAGTTGACTTATGCTGAGCAGATTATATTTCAAACCATCTACATGCAAAATATTTTTAATGATGAAATTTTTTAAATTACCAATTATACCTGATCCCACCACTCTCCTAGTGGTATTGTCTCCTAGTTTTACCTTGTCTCCTGCCCCATCCTCCAGTGAAATGAATTAATTTACATCTCCAGTCATATGCCTTGAACATCTACTATCTAGGTACCACATGCTCTTACGAGGCCTTATGTGAGAGCACACCTATAAAATCATCAGATCTTAGTTTTGGGAACCCAAATAGATTTAGGTCCCATCTTATGGAAAGAATAATGAAATGTATACATGATATGCTATGAATTTTGAATTTTAGGTCTCCACACCAAATGTATTCTACAGTGAATGGTGTAAGTGTGGGAGATATGTCCTAGCATGCCACAAGAAAAATATCTAAGCCAAGAAAAGGATTTACTAATATATGTGGTTTTTGGTGCCTCTTCCTAGGTTTGAATGATGCATACTTTGTTGATATTTTATGAAACTCTTCAAGTAAAGATGGTGTTTTATTTTGTTCTAATGCAATGATTTTTTGTCTTAAAAACTCATTAGCCTTTTCATAGCTTGCCACTTTCTATTTCAATGAATGCTCACTACTATCTAAATTGCATGTAATAATTTTTAATTCTTTGAAAACTCTTTCTAAATCAACATGCAATGTTTTTAATGAATCATACTCAAAAGTTAAATAAGAATGCTTCTTGTTTAAATTATCAAATTCATCTAACAAAGCCATGTGATTGCTATCCAGAGTGGAATGATCTTTCCTTAGAATTTCATACTCTTTCTACAGAATTAAGAAATTAGATTTAAGGCTTGCATATAATTTCTTAAGCTTCCTATATGAAGAATGAATCTTTTTAGAAACTTCAAATAATTGATCATAAGTAAGCTCACATACCTCTTCTTGATCAGAATGATCAAGATGATCATCAGCCATTAAGCACAGGTTGGTTACCTCCTCTTCTGCTTTAGTTTCAGAGGAGTCTAATGTTGAGTCCTCCCAGAAAGCCTTTTGGGTCCTTTGCTTGCCCTTCTTGAACTTAGATTTTTCTTCACCTTTCTCCTTGCTTGGGTGATCTTTAAGAGTTGGGCAATTAGACTTCAGGTGCCCTGGCCTCCTACATTCAAAATAAATAACATCAGAGAAAACCTTAGTATTTTTATAATTCTTACCCTTATTCCATTTCTGATGATGCTTTTATTTTTTTCTCAAAAAGTTTTTGAATTATCAAGTTATCAAAGTAATACCATCAGTTTCAGAACTAAACAAATCAATGTCAAAATCATTAGCCTTAAAGGCTACAATTTTCTCCTTTTTCTTTTCACCTGCATCAAGCTGCCTTTGGTTCACTCCTTGCTCGTAAGCAATGAGTGATCCAAGTAAGTTATCAATTGAATAAGCATTCAGATCCTTAGATTCAGTAATGACAATAATTTTTGCATCAAAGGAAGAAGGTAAATATCTCAAAAGTTTGTTCACTTTTTTATAGTTTGTAAGTTCTTTTCCTAAGGCATGCAAAGAAGTAACAATTTGAGTAAACCTTGTATACATTTGAAATATTGATTCACTAGGTTTCATGCTAAAAAATTTATAATCATAAAGTAAAATATTCAGCCTAGATTATTTAACTTCAGAGTTTCCTTCATAAGTTATGCATAATCTATCCCAAATTTCTTTTTTAGTAGTACAAGTAGAGACATGCTTGTTGTCTTCAAAATTTTAAGGCACAAAAAAATAGTTCAGACATTTGGCATTAAGTTGTGCTAAATCTCTATCATCTAAAGTCAATTCAGTAAAAAGGAATTCAGTTTTAATGCCATCTTTTAATCTAAAAGGAGCAGAATAACCTTCCTTAACTAGCATTCCTGTGTGATAATCAATTAATTATAAATGGATAGACATACAAGTTTTTCAAAATCAAAAAGAATATTATTAAATAAAGTTGTTCATGTGATTGAATAAACTTCCGCAGTATTATGATTACCAAAGGAAACCATTAATCGAAATTTAAAAGTTTTTTACAACTTAATTTATGAATACTGCTTTGATACCACTCAAAATTTTTTGAAGGGTGTTAAATCCTATAGACTAGCGCGAGGCTAACCAAGAGTGGGGGGGTGAATTGGTGTTTTAAAAATTCTTAAACAAAAAGAAAAAATCTTTTTTTATCTTTTTGAATATTTTAAATCAAACAATAATCCCTTATGCGGAAGAAAACATAATCCAACAACATTAGCACAATCAGATATTTCAACCACAAAATGGATCACAAAAAGTGTAAAAATAAAATGTGGAAAAAGTAATAAGAAAGAACACACCATATTTTATAGTGGTTCGGTCAAATCTGACCTACGTCCACTCCCCGGAAACCTCATTTCTAGGTATTACACTAAAAGTAGTGTCTCTTCTTTTACCTCCACGACAAGACGGAGAAGCCCTTACAAAATCTTTCCACTGACCCAGTGAGGCAGAGTATCATGAATCCTTTTTCTCTCTCCTAGAGTAGGCAGAGAACCTGATAATCCTTTTACTCCCTCCTGGAGTAGGCAGAGATCCTGACAATCTTTTTACTCCCTCTTGGAGTAAGTAGATAACCTGATAATCCTTTTACTCTCTCTTGGAGTAGACAGAGAACCTGGATCTGATATTCATGATCATCTCTCTAGAGCCACCAAGGAACCAAGGATGAAGATTTAAGAAGACAATCGAATCCTTGCTTGGAGCAACCTTTATGAATCCCCTCACAAACTCCCCCTCACAAGATCCTCTCTCTTTCTCCCAAACTCTCCTTCTCCTTCTCTAAGCTCTCTTAGGTTAGAAAAGCAGCAAAAAATTTTTTAAGAAGCAAATAAGAGAACTTAAATAGGAGGCTTTTAAAAAAGCCATAATTTTTAATTTTACATCTCTAATCATCTAGGACAATCGATAGATCATCCTATATGATTTGTACAAAATAGCAGAATCAGCCAGGATGATCATCTTTGCTCTAAATGATCAGTAAAAGTTATTTGTACAGATTGTCCCTTATAATTTTGCATTCATCCAGGATGATTAGTTCAATATGGGTGGTAATCAACATATAATCCTGAAATAGTCTCAGGATGTCCACGACGATCTCCTGGATGACTAGTTCAGGATGGTGGAAATCGTCAAATCATTTCAAAATAGTCTCGGGATGTCCAGGATGATCCTCTGGATGATTAAAAGAAAATTATTGTTTTTATCTTGGACAATAGGGGATCGTCCTACAAAATATAAATGATCATCTATGATGATC
Source organism: Dendrobium chrysotoxum (assembly GCA_019925795.1). Classification (NCBI taxonomy): domain Eukaryota; kingdom Viridiplantae; phylum Streptophyta; class Magnoliopsida; order Asparagales; family Orchidaceae; genus Dendrobium; species Dendrobium chrysotoxum. The sequence continues at coordinate 23,459,663 of CM034302.1, read as the reverse complement.
CAAATAGATCATCTAGTATAATATGATTGAACAATTTAACCATAATTAGTCTCTTAATTAAGAAATTATTTTAGGTATGATTGACAAGAATCATCCTGTATGATAAGAACAATTTTTGAATTAAAAAATCTTTCTTAAAATATGATTGGTGATTGATTTTCACAATCTATATTGATCATCATGTACAATCGAAATCATTTAGTATGATTAGTAAAGTAAACTTAATTATCAGGGATGCCCTAATTAAGGTTTCTATTTTGAACTAATCGTCCAGGACAATTTAAAATCATCATGTATGATATGATCAAAAATAAAAAAACTCTAACTCACCAAATTTCTCCCACTGAGTGTGTATGTGCAAGGTTACTTAGCTTCAGGATCCATCACAGTACATTTAACTCAAAAAAATGGTAAAAGATTCATTTGGAATTGAAATTATAGACTGACTCATTCGTAGTCTACCTGATCTTGAGTTGATTGACGTTCCAAGTGAACTTGTGGACCTAAAAGGTTAGTGAGCAGGGCAAACAAAACAAAAATACAAGAATAGCAGTAGTAAAGAAGCAGTAATGTTTGTTATCATCAAAATCGCTGTATTTGGGCCCAGATTTGCAACAAAGAAGAGCTTTGCAATTTATAATAAAAATAATAATTAAAAATTATATAAAGTTACTTAATTAATTTTAATAAAAATAATAATTAAAAATTATATAAAATTTGGATAATAATGAAACTCTATATCATAGTTTAAATGAATAATATCTATACTTTGAAACTCTATATCATAGTTTAAATGAACAATATCTATACTTCATACGGTGGAAAACTAATATTTAACTAATTTAAATTATATAAATTATTGTTCTAATTTGAATTTATAAGTTATACCGTTATATTTAACTTTTGAAGTGAAAGATGAATAATTAGTATTAAAAATTACATATGGGTAGATTAAAATGGAAATCATAAGCAACATGAATTTGAAATTAGTAATCTCATTAAGACTTTACAGTAAAATCATTAAGATTATATAAAGGTTATAAGGAAAAATAGATATTCAAAATTATTAACTCTCTACTCCGTAAAAAGAAAAATAAAAAGAACTATAAATAGTTCCCAAAAGTAAAAGAAAAGAAAGAGATTAAAAAAGAAAAAAAGAGTACAATTAAAAATTGTTATCACTTAAAAGCTTAGAATTTGATTACAATCTTATACATAAATTTATAAGGGATAAGATGAGAAAGCTAATACAAAGAATGATGAACTAATAAAACTAAAATTTTAACTACTAACATATTTAATCATTAAAACTATGTTATCCAATTAATGATTAAATTTTTAACCTGTGGATTCAAATTAAGCAATAATAAAGATGATTAATTAGTATAACTATTATTATTTTTTCAAACTAGAATTATAACTTCATTTATTTTTACTACTTCTAGACAGTGATGTATTATCATATATTTTAGTGATTTTAAATTATCACTTTTTTAATTTGGTTCATTTAATCAAAACTATAACATTTTATTTGCTTGAAGACAAAACAGAGTTTAAGCTGGGGAGAATTTGATAAGTATAAATAATATAATATTTTATGTGTTATATTTTCAGTGAAAATGTATTATTTTAGTTGTGTTGTAAATGAAAAATATATAAAAAGCATAAAATTTTAAGTATCATTCAGCGTCGCGGCGTCGGACGACTTACCGTCGTGGTGGCATCAAAGACCACACCGGGGAGTCACATTTGGAGATGGCGGTGTCCAGTCTTTATTTGGACAACACCATAGCATCTGAGGTTATAGCGCCATAAAGCCCAGTCTCTATCTGCACAATATTGCAGCACCACCTTTTAGTGCTGCAAGCCTAAAAAAAGCCACATCAATCCGTAGCGCTCAAACGACAACAACACCATGGTGCTACAATTATAATTGTTAAGGACATATTCTACCAGCGAAGCGACACAACTATCCAATGAGCAACCTGTCCATATTAGTAAGCACTGTGAAGGAGCAAACTTTTTCAGCATAGTGGTGTTATTTTATTTTATAGGCATTAATTGTAATGCCAATCTCTCGAGATTTGTAGTGCTAGTTGGCATTTTTTATAAGTAGTCACTCTTATATTAGTAGAAGAGTTTAGTAACTTGTGTAGTTTTAGTACATTTCAGAGTGCTTCTTTGAATTTCCCTTAGGGTGACAACTAAGGGAGTTCAGGAAAGTACTTGATACATTTAATAGAGTGTTTGTCATAAATATTTAAAAGCAATTCTATAAGTAAAAGGAGGGGTGTATAGGAGATCCATTAAACCTATCTGGTGATATCTTTCTCTTATACTTTCTTTCTATCAGGCTATCAATGAAAATGAGTTTGCTTCAATCATGTTCCATGTTTGCTAAATTCTCTAGTTTTGGATTGATAATATAAATGTTATATGAAGTACTAATAAATTCTTTTATGCACTAAATGATTTAAATGATATTTTTAAAATTACTAGATCTTAATTTAATGTACAAAGTGGTTGTATGTATAGTTAAAACTAGGTGTAATGTGGAGCCTCAATGGAGGAAAGTAGACATAATTTGTAATATTCAATTAGTATATGGCATGCCTAGGCATATGGCATGAAATGTACTAAATTCTTAAGGAGATAGTATCAGTGTAGGAAGTCAGTAGACATCATTTATCCCTACAAGCTCGATAGAGATCTAGGCATGCATATGCTCTGAATAACATCACAATTAAAGTGATTCATTATGAAAATTATGTTATTTATATTCATCAATAAAAAAATATTTTATCCATATAGTGTATCCTTTATTTTTTTTATTTTATTCAAGTGATTGAAACACCAAAACCATCTTTTTTAATTTGGTAGGATAATTATTGTCACTATAGTAGGCGGTACTAATGAATTACAAGTGAGCATTACTTTCTTGTGGGATCGATACATTACTCTATCACTATATTACTTGATTTGGCACGTAGACTTGTATATATTAAGTTGAATTTTTATAAATTTTCATATCAAAGAAAACATAAGTATTTCAGGGATTGATAGAGCCATAAACCATTTTACAATTTAAAAGATTACTCCACAGCCCCCATCAGTTCGAAGAAAAGGAAAAATAAGGGGCTAAGCTGGATATAAGATAATTTTATGAACTATTACTTTTTAAATAGGTTATAAAAAGATTTAGGTGTATAGAAGGTTAAGAAGCTTTGGTTGGAGTAATTTGAGGGTTAGGCATTGTTGTTGTTTGACAGGCATTGTTGTTGTTTGACAGTTCTACATTCTCAACATGGTGAGAGACTGATGGCAAAGATTCAACACTATCAATAGAGTTATAAGTAGCAGGAATGTTGAGATCTAGACTAGGGTCTTGTTGATTTAATGTTGATATATTAAAAGTAACAACCTAGAGTTTCCTATTATTTATGCCTCAAAGTTTAAGAATTTGAATTGGTGGGGAGATAATCTTAGCTATATTTGGACAACCATTTTGTTCGTGAGAAAAAGTGTCACGAACCATACAAAAGAGAGTGTTTCCACACATAAATCACATGTTAATTTATATATTTTCCTTTGAGTGAAATAGTGATATTATCTAAAAATTTACTAATGATAGAGATTTGCACAACAAAATTGATGCAAATCACTCAAACCTTGAAAAAGAGAGTGTCTAAATTAAAGCTTTCCATTAAAGGATAAAACTAAAAACTTAATTGAAAATTTTAAAATTTATTTTTTCAATAATCATTAACTTTATTCAAATAACACAACATTAACTAACATATTATCAAATTATAAATGTCACAAATAAAAAGTAATAAAATGGTTAGCACAATTTGAGATGACCATTTCCATGCAAAAGGGTGCATATTCTTAAAATTTATTTTCCATTTCAACCATTAGTGAAACCACGGTGGGGTCTTGGGAAACAAGCCCCCCATAGGCTCAGCCCAATTTAAAAAGATTTATAAAATAGCTTAACATGTTTATAAAACGTATACACTATATGCAAATTACTTTCCCCCACTAGCTTCTAGAGTCTAGACGATATCTCCAACTTGAGATTTTACCATGACATATCATGTGACCACAAAACATAATGCCAATGATAGCATCTCTAACCAGCGACCATTTCACCCCCTGTGAATCAAACCGTGAGTTCCTTCTATTTCTCTCTCTCTCTTTCTCTTTATATATATATATATATATATATATATATATATATATATAGAGAGAGAGAGAGAGAGAGAGAGAGAGAGAGAGAGAGATGGCACACACACTCTCTCTCTCTCTCTTTATTTATAGATGGCACTTTGCATGAAGTAATGAGGGCAATGAAATATATATATATTTATATTTATATAGTAAGATTCAATTTTTTTCTTGTGAGTGCCCTCTAGATCTTCCTCTCTCAATTGTTTGAAAAACATTCTTATTTGATGATCCAAATGATAAAAGAAATTGAATTCTATCCATTTTTAGAAGAACTATCATTGATTTCTATCAGCAGTGCTTATGCCAACAATTTTTCATAAATACTCATAATTTTCAAAAACAAAAGCTTAAGAAAAATGATCTTTTTATCATGTTTTAGGTTTTTTTTTCATTTATCATGCCAACTCCTTGTAATCATCACAAGTGATGCATTCTACATTTCCTTATAAGAAAGAAAATTTTGAAAATTATCAATATCAATCACAAGCACGAATGAAAATAATTAAAAGCATCGCCAAATTGATCATTTATACCCCTGTTGCATCCTGGAATATTCACAGTGGTAGAGTATGATGTAGGTTAGCGTCTTAGCTTTGTATGAAGATCCAACACACAAATATATAAGAGAGTATGATTATAGAGTTTATAAGGGAGACCATAATTTTATGTGGAATCCCCTGAAAAGGAGAAAAACTATGGAGCCTAGCCCAGTTTGAATGAATACACTAATACTTGTAATTGATTACAAATGAGAACCTTCCTTAGAACGAAGGTCTTAGCTCGATTTAGCGAATATACATCATACAGAGTGCATTATATGCTGGGAGTTGGAAGAATCGGCGTTGAAATGTTCGTTTGGGGCGGCAAAACCATTATCGGCGAACGATGTAAGTCGGAAGGACCATAGTCAGATGACGGTGGTCGGAAGGACCATAGTTGTTGGCGGTCGACCGTGGTCGTAAGGACCGTAGTCGGCGGGCGGCAGAGGTCAAAAGGAACATAGTCAGCGGGCGACAAAGGTTGGAAGGACCGTAGGTAATTGACGAATGTGTGGAATTCTGATGGTGGTTGGAAAGAACTTCGGTGGTGGTCGACGAACGGGTGAAATTTCAGCAAATATTCAAAGAACATGCAAAAGTCTGACGGTGGTGAACGAACAGGTGAAAGTCCCGCAATGGTCAATGAACAAGCAGAAGTCCGATGGTGCTCAAAGAACAGGTGGAAGTTTGACAATGGGCCAAGAACAGACAGAAGTCTGGTGGCGGTCGACGAACAGCTGGAAGTTCGATGGTGGTCGACGAACAGGAGAAAGTCTGGCAATGGTCGATGAACTGGAAAAATTCCAATGGCGGTCGACGAATAGGCGGAAGTCCGGCAATAGGCGAAGAACAAGCAGAAGTTTGGTGGTGGTCGACGAACAGGCGGAAGTCCGACGGCGGTTGAAAAGAACTCTGGTGATTGTCGACGAATGGGCGGAAGTCTGGCAGTGGTTAGCGATGGGGAAGAAAACTTCAATGATGGTCGGGAAAAACTCCGGCACGGTGGGGAAGGAACTCTAGAGATGGTCGGGAAGAACTCTAGCATCGGTCTGGAAGGAATTCCGGCGACGTCGGGAAGAACTCTGGCAATAGTCGGGAAGGAACTCAATTGAAGGTCAGGAAGGAAATCCGGCGACGGTCGAGAAGAACTCTGGTAATAGTCAGGATGAAACTCCAGCGACAGTTAGAAAGAACTCCGATGGTGGTCGGGAGGAACTCCGGTGGTGGTCTGGAGGAACTCTGATGGTGGTCAGGAAGAACTTTGACGGTGGTCGGGAAGAACTCTGGCGATGGTCGGTGGCAAGAGAGCTCCCAAATTCCTCCCTTCTCTTCCTCCTTCTCCCCTTCTTCTCATGAGAAGAGTGGGGGCTATTTATATTTTTTTGAGAGTGGCATGGCGTGTTAATATATGAAGGATCAAGGTCAAAATGGGAGTGATTTGAATGGACGGCCGATATTGATCCCCTCAATCAGGATCGTTTAATAGTCATTCGAATGCCTTAATGATATCAAAATTCAGTAATCTTGGGCTCATTGGATCTGTCTCGTTGAACCTCTCAATTTGACTAGAAGCATGTCGTCTTTAGAATTCATTTGGTATTCCAAATTGAGCTCTGAATAGTTTAAATCTTCTTTGGACCCTTGATTTGGGCCCATTTGGGCTCGGATCTAGCTGGTTTTGGTGTTGATGGGTTCGTCTTTTGAAGACGTTTAGTTTGATTATAAGTTTACTAAAATCAGAGTTTGGATTCTGCCCGATTTAATTTTGAAAGCTTTCAACTCAATTTTGCTTCAAGATTCGTGCTCGATCAAGATAATTTTTTTATGATATATCAACCCCACAAAAAAATATAGATATACCTATAATTTCCATGCCTAAATATTTTAGGCTACTTTTTTATATAAAATATGACTAACTAATTCTGAAAATCAAAGAACCAATCATTTACTGTTGCTTAGTCTTCAATATTTATTTAATACCCAAGAAAATATTGACTTTCTTTTCTCCACTAAACTCTAACTTCCATTCAATCTCTAGTTATGGGTAGTGCTTGACTTGCTTGGCTACATGAACATACTTAAGAGAGGTGCTGCTGGAGCCCGCAACCGCCCCCCGCGCTACAAATGTATACCTCAAACACAATTAAAAAAAAATGAAGGAATATTTGAAATATTTAATTGTTTCCCCATTAAAAAAAATTTGGTTCTACCATTGCTTGATAGTATTACTTTAATTGGTTTTTATTTTATAACTATTTCAAAGGTTTTTAGTGACTTCCATTTTCAATTTTTTTAAAAACAAAAGTTTATTTTAATTTTAAATTAATTAAAAATAAGATTATAAAAATGTTACTAATAATTTGATGCAAACCTAAATTCCACACATAAAGTTAATAATGATTATTTTTAAAAATGATAAAAATCATAGTGTGACCTCCTTCAAGATAATCAGGAAGCACTATTTATATATATATATATATATATATATATATATATATATATATATATATATATATATATATATATATATATATATACTATTATAAAAGCTACTTGAGTTTCTTCCCATATGCAATCCTGACCATTAATTTTATTCATTCAAAATTTTTCCTGACCCTCCATTCTTATATATATATATATATATATATATATATATATATATATATATATATATATATATATATATATATATACACGACATTTTCATCAATCACTACAGGAAAATCCATCATTATTGGCGGCTTTTTCTGGCGAAACTGGGCGAATTTCAGGAAGTAATGAGTTTTTATGGCAGCTTTCTGACGATTTTTGTCCGCCAGTATAAACCGTGTAGGAAACTAAAATCAGTAGTTTATTTCCGACGGCAAATATTTCTGGCAGTTTTTCGATGGCTAAAAATTATTCAAAAAATGAAGTCGCCCGACTGCTCACCTGCCTGCGCTGCCTGCCACCCGCCCGGCTACCCGCTTCCCTGGTTGCCTCCCGCGCTGCCCGCTGCCCTCCCGCGTTGCCCGCATCCTTCCCGCTCGGCTGCCCGCAAGCGCTGACCTTCTGCTATGGGATTCGAAGTGAGTATACTTCGAAGCCCCAACCAGTTTGCTGGATAGAAAAAAAGTATTAAAAGTGTCACATTTTTGTATTTAAAATGTAATATGGAAAAGTCACTGGAAAGCCCGCCAGATAGCTGCCGGACAACCGCCAGAAATTCTGCGAAAAAAAATAGTTGTGCATATTTCGTCGTAAACTGCTGGAAAACTGTCGGAAAGCCGCCGGAAAATAGATTGCCAGAAAGCCACTGGAAAAATCCACCTATAATGTGTGTTTTTTCTGTAGTGAATCAACTCTCACCTATTTTTCGAAAGCTTTGCCTTGATTTTCATTTGGTTGTTTCTATTGTGCTCTCCACTCTTCTTACTTCAAAAAATAGATAATATTCTATATAAATTTATGTTTCTCAAATTTAATAAGTTTTCATCATGATATTTTTATCAGTTTGATTTTTTGGTACATAAACAGTTATTGCATATATTTTATTATTGTAAAATTCTTTATAAATTTATGTTATATCTTATTTTTTTATTAATTTATGTTTGCATATGTGCATTGATTGCTTTTTTATAAATTCCAAGATGATATTTTTTTATTTACTTTTGCTTTAGTTTTCTTTGGATGTTCTATAAGCATTTTTAATCATTTATGTTTGATTCATACTCATTATTGGGTTGAGCTCGTATTGTTGTATAATGTATCGGTTATATGTTTGTCCTACCAATAGTTTGTTGCATCTAATAATCGCAATTCGATTTATGAAGAAGTTACTTGGAAAGGATGAGATCTAGATCTATATGAAATCTTCCAAGATAACCATTTCCTTAGTACCAAACTCTTCTTCTACGTAAGGCTTAATTGCCCCAACTGCTATCTATCTTCTAAGTTCTGAATCAATTTAATTAAAGCATGGCTTTGACACTCGGGAATGCTACTGTTCCTATTCAGACAATTAAAAGCAGCTATGGTTGTTCTAAATCTCTTTGATTAAATGCAGTAGGTTGGTTTTTCCTTCAATTAAGCACAGTGCAATGGTTGTGATTTTCTCTTTGGAAATATCATCAATGCTCTCATATAAATTAATTTGAGCATATATAGCAAAAATTATAATGTTAATATGAATGTTTACTATTATGAATAAATTAATTAAAAAAATAAAATTTAAAAATTATTATATAATAATAGAATGATGTAGGAAATAAAATAATAAAAATAAATTAAAATAGACTGCATAGAATGATGCATGAAATTTTTTTTTGCAAAGTACACATTAACTTTCATCCTTCTGTTCTCCACATGAAAGACTGCATACATAATTATAACTTTGATGAGAATATATATATATAGAAGAAATGTGATTTTTTTTAATACATAATATTTTTTACTTAATGTGCTTATAGATGGCCCTGGCAAACTAAAACCATAAAGAATTCAATATTACAAGAATTTGATTTAAGAACTCAGTGACTATGGTGAGAAATATGAATAAATTTATGGTTTCTTATTTATTTGTTATATTCTTTATAATTTATGTTCTATTTTCATGTTTGTATCTTATAGGATTAGAACCTTTTGTAGCATTGTTCCATTGGGATTTGCCACAAGCTCTAGAAGATGAATATGGAGGCTTTTTGGATAAAAGAATTGTTCATGATGTTTTCTTAATCATATTGGGCATCGATCAATACTTTATAGTAACAAAGAATATTATGGTAACTCATATCTTTTAACTTTAAAATTATTCAATTAATCTGTATTCAGAGTAAGCTGTCATGGAAGCTAAACTTCAATATTTTTCTTCATATCACAAAAATAAGTTTTATTTTTTAAAAATAATATATTCAATAATTATATATATATATATATATATATATATATATATATATATATATATATATATATATATATATATATATATATATATTGCATGTGCTCATGATGATCCTCTTAGTTATATTTAACAGAGAGGACTTCAGAAACTTTGCAAAATTATGTTATGAAGAATTGAGATAAGGTTAAGCATTGGATTGCCATAAATGAAACATTGACATTTTTCACCATTGGATATGGTGAAGGAATAATTACTACAGGTAGATGCACTCAAGGACTTCTGCCCATATAATATTATAAGCTAGGCTCAAGTCGAAACTTACAAACATGGAAGATCTATAATGATCCTTCTAATGCAGAATAAACATTCAATCTCGATATTAGTGGATCACCGGAGATGTTTTTCTAGCATGGATCACACCCAATTTATAGAAATGTTCCATGGACCGGTTTTCAATTCAGTAGTGAGCTAGAGATGGCTTCAAATAGCTACATCAGCTTTGATTTAACCTCTAATCAGGATGAGATATACCATACCTACATAGTGATTGATAGCTTCATGACTTTTAGATTGGTGTTCAACCAGTCACAGCTCCAAAGATATATCTAGTATGATTTTGTGTCTTCATGGTCACTTTACTGGTCAGTCCCAAGGGATCAATGTAATTCCTACGCTGAATGTGATCCATAAGGTCTCTTCGACTCAAATTACTCACCAGTTTGCACATGTGTTCAATAATTTAAACAAGAAAACCCACAAAATTGTAACTTGAGAGATGGATCTAATGGTTGTGTTAGAGTCACCAAATTGGATTGTGAAAAAGGAGATGGATTTCTGAAATTAATGGAGTAAAGCTTCCAGATAAAACAACAGCCATAGTTAGTCATATTTCAGAGCATTAGCTTGGAGGAGTGCAGGTTAAGATGCTTGAATAGTTCTTGTTTGGCTTATGCAAGTGCTAATATCAATGTTGGAAGTGGTTGCATTACTTGGGGAAATGAGCTAATAGATCTCAAGCAGTTTATTGATGGTGGCCAACATTTTTACATGAGATTTGAAGCATCTGAACTAAGTTCTGATTAACTTGCTTAAAGTTGTTGCTGATTAATGATATTGAATCCTGCATGCATCAAATTGATATTTCTACACTCAACATCTTTAAAAGAAAGAAAGATATCAGTAGTCCTCAATTTTTTTCTTTCAAACGAATAATTCCTTTTCAACATTTTCTTCTTCTTTGACAAGTCAGAAAGTTAACTCGATTTAGAAGTAGAATTAATTATTACATATAAAGTTGAGATATTTGCTTAACCATAGCAAAATCTGATATCACAACATCTCGAGGAATTTCATATCATATAACCCATCTCATATCTACATCATATTGTTTGTTAATTTCTAGTATTTATTATGAAGAAATTGTTATTGTTAAGGATATTCTTTTTTATTGTGTTTTCTCACATATCTACTGATACATTTTGCGGCCAATTTTATTGAACTTCATTTTATATTGAATATTATTTGAGATGTTAAATATATTCTTAGAAAATTATTATAAATTATCTTATTTTGAATGGATTTAAGAAATACAAAATGAGATAAACTAATTAGTATCTATTTGGAAAAGTTTTTTAACTTTTTATTTTTCAGATTATTGTTTCTTTTTTTATGAGACAAGAAGTTGATTTTTTTAATCAGATATGTTAATTTGTGATGTTTATACAAATTTTGGTGTATAATTTATTAAAAAAAAGTTTCACAATCAGCTTTAGGGAGCCTTAGAGTTGATGGCATGGTGCAGGTGATGGGTTTTAGGAAGGAAGGAGGGAGATGGGGCAATGGACAAAGGCTCAACCACAAGGCTAAAGTGTCATGGAAGAGAAATTTGGTAAGATAGTAAAGATTAGGAATCATGTTAAGCATTTGTGGTTTGGTGATCCTTATTTATATGCCAATTTAAGTATTTTGTTCGTAAATAATTGTTCAACCGTATTTTTTGATCTGTTTTTGCGGCCTGACTGGACAAATTGATTGTTAATTCGTGTGATAAGATGTAATTTAATTTGAAGCTTAGAACAATTTCTGGCTCAATATTATTTACATAGCTTATTTTTAAAAGGCGCTATATTCATTTCAGAGATGACTTTTTAGCTGTGGATTTATATTATGACAATAAGTATCAATATCGTAATGTAATAAGCAAGAGATTAAGCTCAAGTCAATCCAGATGATTTAAACATGTCAATCTCAGACTAATCAGATCATAGTAGATTAATCAATAGTTAAATATGAATTCTTATATTTGATAAGTTTTTATTCATTTCTCATATAATTAGAGATATAATTATTGGTCAATCATATTTTATTATGCCATATTTTATCATTCATGTATTTATCTTTTAGCAATCAATGCTTTCTCTTTATTAGGCGAAGCCATTTCCTGATGTCAACGACTTCAACGGATTGGCATATCCATTTTTTGGAGATGATACTAACCTTGAAGAACTAAAGCTCTTAGTATCAGTAGCTTCAATATGCATTCACCACATCTAAACTTCCAATCCAAACATGAATAAGGTTGACTATTAAAACAAATTTCTTACTTCTATTAAGTACATTAGCCTTCGAACCATTCATCATTACATATTAGTCCTGGAATCCTGGTTGTTCAGCTCCTTAGAAGAGAGGTGAGAATACATGAGTTGATGGGAACGGCTTCAAAGCTGACGCTGCCCCGCCACCCCACTTTGGTGCTTGTGACTTGCAAGTTTATACTTATTCGAGTTATCTAATTGAACTCCACAGGCATAAGCAAATTGCTTTAGAGCATTGGAGTTTTGAGGAGATTGTATTATGTAAAGATGCTTCTATAGTTCTCTTCTCTTCTATTGCATTCTATTATTGTAATTCTACCGACGATTAAAAAGACAAATTTTTATTGTAATTCTACCGACGATTAAAAATTCTTAGCTAAATGTTAGTATTGTGATTTGTAATAATTATTTTTCAAATTAATATTTTTGTTTTATTTTTATAATATTTTTAGTATTTTTTAAAGTCATATCAACGTACACATTGTGCACCTGCATTTAAACTAGTATATAAAAGGATGCATTCAAACACTTCATCAAAGAAGCTTTAATTTGGGCTGCCGCCAGAGACTTCACCTTAAACGCAAATAATTTAGTGTGTATGTATGTGTGCATAATGTTTAGCCAAATCAAATTAATCAAGTCACAATATTGTTATGCATATGTTCAATAAGTTGCCATGAATTAAATCAAATTGACTAAATGAGTTATTCAATAAATCACAAAATACTCACCCAAAATCATTAATCACAAGCATAACAAATATAAACATAACTCACCAATTACTAGAGCCAAAATGACTAAATTAGTGCAAATTCCCTTCATTTCAAATTGACGTTTTGAGTAAGCTCAAATAATACACAAAAAAACTACTATCTAATTGTCATGAAATATAAGACAATAATTGTGATGACATTATAAAATTAAATTCTTAAGATCACCACGAAGAAATTACTGACAAAACTAAAACATAAAGTCATAATCATATAACTCTCATAATTAAAGTCTTAAGATCACTATAGAGGATTAATAAAAAGCATCATATTTCAGCTTAATCATGGGTCAAAAAAATTAGTAATAAAATATGAAAGAAAATTTGAAGAAGTAGAGGACCACTGAACCTTCTCATGTTGACCACTATCATACAATAATATAGTTAGAATATAAGATCCCTTCAATAACTTTATCCATCTTCATTTATTAATAATTCCACGGATCTGCAGCAAGAAAAAAGTTATTGTTATGATCACATAGCACAACTTGTTGCATTAATCTTGCTATTGTTTCATTAAATCAAGAATTGTCAAAAGAATATAATCATGTATTATTCATTACATATCACCAAATTTTATTATAAAGATTTTCAATAATTTAATTGAAGATATAAAAATGGCATATAATATCTATATGATTTATGCTGTTCTTCAACCAAAGGTCAACACCCACAGTATCACATAATTAAAATTACATTTCCATCTAGCCTATGACAACAATTGAAGTGTTTTGAAAATAAAAAAATACGAGTTGTGCAAGTATAGCCTACCATTTTTTCTGTGTATCCCACGCTGCATAAGGCTTCCTCAATTCCCATTGCATCAATAGTTCCATAGCTCCCATGATTATGTAGAGATATAAGCAAACGAATTTCAGTGCTAATTCCAACAAGTTCGCCATCAAGAGTCACAATTGGTCCTCCACAATTACCCTATTAATAAAAAACATGATGAAATTAAAAACAGTGAAAATTAAATATTATGTTTGATTTAGAGAACTTCAGCCAGCCATATTAAAATAGGTCAAAAACCAAAAACAAGATATGAATGATAAAAACATATTTCAACTCAAATCAAAGAAATATAGAATGATCAAGGCATAAAGATCAAAATAGATAGAACCATTTAAGCTATATGGGCAAACAACGGTGCATAGTCCCAATAGTGCGCTATTTTGATTTCTATGATTTAAAATATTAAATTAATATTCATATTATTTACATTTTTTATTAGTTGTAATTTATTTTTATTAGCATTTACCAATGCTCCACAAGGACTCTAGAAGACCTCTTCGACACAAGCATGCAAAATGATATCTACTTCGATGCAAACACACAAGAAGCAGTTCATATGTGTCATTGGTTTTTAACAGGAATTCTTTTTAAGTTAAACGTTTTTACAATTATATTAGCATAATTATTTATTGTTTCATTCATTAGACTCGTACATTAACTACCCAATAAATGCCAGATAGAGGTAAAACAACACAAACAAACCCAACATAAATACATGCAATCTTGGCAAAAGAAAATGATAATAATTATATGACATGTATTTTCTAAATAACATAACTTACACTAAATATTATAATATTTTCAATTATGTTATTAAGCATTTAAACCTAAGCATCAACATGTAGTATTACAAGAGTGATAATTTAATTTATAAATTCATTTATTTTCACAACCCTATGATAATTTATTTTTTTCAATCTAGTTGCCTTTCATAAACTGTCATATATATTTAACTGCATTTTTATCCATATTTTTAATATTTGGTGTGATGTTTAAAATCCCTCGTGCCACACCATATGATATGGTTCCATAAGGACCTTTTGCGCTATCATGTAATATTCGTCATTGATGTCATACATGGAAGAAGCCCCATTTTTTAAGGAAAGAACCATGTACTTCCACTCTTTTGTCTCTCTACCATTAGATTCTTAGACCCCAATGGCTAATTGCTAAGGTATGTCAAGCCTACCATATTCATATTAGATGCAAGAAAATTTGAACCAACCAACTGCTCATCATTCAGGACATTCTCGATGTGATTCTAGAAGATAGCAACTACTAAATTGTTGGAATTGAAAAATCAATTACCGGATTTGCTAAAAAAAGGTTTAACTTAATCAAGTGTTCCTTTGGGAAGCATCCATTCTATTTGTGAAGAAGATAGATGTCATTTTGCAACCTTAAATTAACCATCAGGTGCTCGACAAGGAGAATATCAAAAACAAGTTCATCATGACAAGAATCAATGACTTTTTAAGTAATTAAAAAGTGCCACCATATTCTCCAAAATCGACCTATGATAATGATACCTCCTACTGATGATGATGGAAACAAATGTGATCAACACAAACTTTCGCGCTTCTTAAAACAATTATGGATTCCTGGCAAAGTGAGCATTTATAAACTTGATGAACAAAATACTCCTCCCTTAATTCGTAAGGTTTGTCATTAAAATTACTAGTGATGTCCGAGCATACTCGATAACACCTAACAAATGTGATCAACACAAACTTTTGCACTTCTTAAAACAATTATGGATTCCTGGTTAGATCATTTAGTTTAACCAAAGCAAAGTGAGCATTTATAAACTTGATGAACAAAATACTCCTCCCTTAATTAGTAAGGTTTGCCATTAAAATTACTAGTGATGTCCAAGCATACTCGATAACACCTAACGAAAGCCCGGAATCCTAATCTTGCTATTGCCGGGTAGGATCTACGACGCCATCAACAAAGGCTAAAATGGCTAGGCGTATATGAACATTTTGAGTTGGATGTGATTCCTAGCCACAATCCAACCCCTTAACTATCCAACAAAGTAATAGAGAGGTAGTGCCCCATTAGCTCGAGGTGATGTGACACAAAATAGGATAAAGGAAAGTTCAAAGACTAACAAACTTTATATAAGGATTTCACACTTAAAATCTCTATTGTAATACAATCTAGATGCGAATTCTACGACTACACATGCTAAGTGTTTGCTGTTTACCAATCAAATAATATTACATTCACAAATAAAATAACAAAAACAAAAAAGAAGAAAACGAAAATTAATTAGTAGGATCATTCTTTTATTTACAGAAAAAAAAATATGATTACAATCGTTTAAACTTCAAACTTTTTCTATATAATATATAAAAGTTGCTCTTTTGAACAACTCAAGCATAAGTTTTTTATCAATATTTTATTTACAGTGCCATACTCATCCACCACGTTACTTATGGAGTCCTTGATAAATCCTTTTGAATTGAGAAAGTCTTGTAAAACTTTCCTTATATCAACAATCTAGGTCGACAATTGCATATTCTTCTCTAAGAGTGTTTCTTCAAGCTTTAAAGTTCTATCAAAGCTCCAACCTATGCGTGTTCATCCTTCAATTGCTTGACATCAAGTTGAGTGCTCTAAATCTTATAGTTTTGTTTTGGAGCTCTTCCTATTTATGAAGTATATCATGGGCACCTTGAGCATAGGGATAGAGTAATTCTCAACCAAAAACAATTGCAACCAATCATGAAGGGTTGATACCTTTACGACAACGAGGCCATTAGTAATCTTGTTTGTTAAACCCTTTATCTTCTCATTTAAAACCTTTGTTCTATTCACATATTTGAGGTTTGCATCTCATGATATCTTATATCGATGCCAAAGACAATTGTAGCTTTTTTTCGACACCTTCACATTCACAACCAAGCACCATTACGTCCATGGCACCCTAATATCTAGTTCTAGAATTGTCAAAATACCTCCTCTCAACTTTTATTGCAGAACGCTTTCCAGGTCAACTTCGGCATACTAACTTCACATATGTGTAAGGTGTAGTGGCTTCTATTAGGATTGCAGTTGAAGTCATGTGGGATCCTGAATAAAGAAGTATCTCCTGAATAAAGAAGTATCTCCATTAACAATTATTTAGAACATACCCTCCATCTCACTTAACTGAAGGGTAACTCTAGTTACTGCTCAAAGTAATTCTCAAACAAGTATAGATCCTTGAATTTGTAGGTAAAATTAGGTCTCTCATCCTTGGTGGGAATCCTGAAATTAAATGAAACTTTGCTACAAAACTCTAATGTGAAGTGGGAAACCAATTCCTTTGTTGGTTCATTCTTGGAAACCATTTCACTCATTGGAATCTAGTGGTAAGAATAGAAGAAAGAAGGCCCAGGGTGAGGAAGAACAATCCTAATTGAGTATAGAGTTTAAGAATCAAAAGCTCACGATAAAATTAGAAGTTAAGAAGTGTACCAGAACATAAAGCATCAAAAGTGACAAACCTCCTCGTTTTGGCGGGAGTGATGTAGCTAGCACACGATTGTGTCAGCAATTAATGTGAACAACTCCCAATTTTTGTAGCAAATGGCTGCTTAACCTTTGTCGAGCTTCGCTTAGCCTCAATCTTCTAAAGAGATGAGTGCGCTCAATGCGCTATCATGTTGCACAACTTTTGCATGTGATTTGCCACACTACCATAGATGTCAGCAATGCCCTTTTCTATCACATTCATTCTATCTCTAACGTCCAATCTTTTCTTTATGCATTAGCTTGGTCATTATGGAAGATTTTGAGTTTCTTCTCCATCTTAACCATTGTTTCCTATGAGGCATACTAGTAAAAAGCTGTTGTAGTTAGAATATAAACATATTAGTGGCTACACTAACAATTTGAGCTCAACATGAGCCTTAAAAAAAAACAAAACTCCTCAAGCGCAATCACATTCAACTCCATTGTTGCTCACAAATCCACCGCAAACTTGTCCACAGCACTCCCTCCAACACCACCAACAACAGTGTCAAGAGTGGGACTTGTTGTCGCAGTCTTACTACTCCAGGGACCTCTTCGGCCTTATCGTGAACCTCAATTTCTTCTATAGTGTCATCATCAACACCTTCCTTTTTTGTGCTCAAGCTTCATCAAAAAAGCCAGACCTTTCTGCTCTCGCTTTATCAACTCTTTTCCTTCTTCCAGACCTCTTGGCTTATAGTGCTTGCAACAATGGCTACCACCAACACAAACCATATAAAATTAGCAATTTTTACATCGACATCCCCAAATATCTCTATTGATGACAACATCTCTTTTCCTCGAGCAATATCCTGCTTTTCAGGTATCTATACTTACTCTACCTAGTTTGACTCGAAGTTTGGATATAAATGTTGGTCTAAAGGACACCTTGTGGGCTGGTTTGTTTTTATCTTCTACAACAATTACCATCGTAGCAACAATAATGTTTTGCAACTATTCATAACCTCTATTCTTGAATCTACTATGGAGCATATCAACTATCAATCTCTCAAACACCACATCTATCTTTGCATCATACAAACTTATGCAAATCGAGGATTTGAAACTTAAGAGTTAAGAAAAGAAATTCACTCCTCATTAAAGAGTTGCAAAACCTATTTTACAATATCGTTACAACTTACAACCATGTTTTAAAAAGTCCTGTGCAATTATAAATACCTAGTCATAAACATCATTCAAGGGTTACAAAAACTTGAAAAGCAAGTAGTGTCATTGTTTTTTAGGCATTTTACTTGTCTACATGCTGAAATGATGGTTCTTTGAGGATTCTCTCTCTTATTTTTTTCATCAATAGAATTCAAAACCACATAGATTAGTGATTGCATCTAGTAGAAATTTAAAATAATATAGATAATTCATCAAAAATCTCACCAAAGTTCCGAATGTCATTTAATTCTCACTTTTTCTTTTCATCTAATGTTACTAATGTATTCTAAATTTTCTTCTCAAGTGTAATTCTTCTCTACCATTATTTCCTCTCTACACCTCTCTTTTTTACTTGTGCAATCAGGAAAGCTACGAGACCACTCCAAAAGACTAATCAAGTAATTGAATTCACAATTTACTCATTTCATCTAATGTTACTAATGTACTGTAAAATTTATTTTTGAGTGTAACTCCTCTCTAGTATAACTTCCTCACGAATCTTTTTTTTTCCCTTGGTGGAATCAAGAAAGCAATGTGCAATGTTTATAATTCATTACATTCCCCAATATCCCGCTCTCATTAGTAATAATCATTACATTAAGAGTGATATCAACCTGGTTATTCCATAAAAAAATAAATAAATAAAAATAAAAAAAAACCTGGTTATTCCATTCACATCATACTTAAGGAAAGATGGCAATTGCGCTAGCTAGGGTGTTGGATAGATTGCTTGGTCAATTCAGGTCAACCGTATGTTTGGCTCAAATTGATCATTTGACACATAAGACTATATTTTAATAATTTAATTTAAGTCTAAAAATTCAAAATTTTCTTAACTTTTATATCTACAATTACAAAGAAAAGATTCATTCTTCCAAAAAATTTATATTAGGGAGCTTAAAATCTTACTCCTTAATAATTTTCCACTTGATTCACATCTACTTGAAGGTGTCTACCGCTAGATGTTATTGTGATTTCTATCTATGTTGAAATGCTAACCATCTGTACGCATGAAAAAAATATTTAGCAAATACGACAAAGATTCACAAGTTTCAAGGGAATGCTTGTTGAAGTCTTTCTCTTCATTTACCTACAACAATAATTGAAACTTAAACTCTTAAAAAATAATAGAGAATATATAAAAAACATAGATAGTATTTTATTGTGTTAATGCACAAAAGCTAGATGATTATGTAGTTTTTTTCTACAAGACAAAGGAAAAAAAAAACAATAATAAGAGAGAATTAAGCAGCAGCTAACAGCAACACTTGCGCAAAAATTTGAGGGAACATGCTTGAATTTCGAAGTTCATAAAAGAAATATTTTTTAATTGGTTGTTATAGGCCTGGCAGTTTGGGAAGCTTTGGCTAGGAGTGGACCCACATCAAGGATTGAAAGCCTATTAGTTTTGATAGTATGTGTATTATTCGACACTACCCCTTAAGCTGACATGAAGATATCTCTCATAGGAAGCTTATTAACAAAATTCAAATGAGGTTTAGCAAATCCTTTAGCGAGGATCGTAGCAATTTGATTTGTTGTAGGTATTTAGGTCATGCATATCACACCACTATCAATTTTCTCCTTGATAAAACATTTGACAACTTCTACATGCTTTGTTATGTTGTGTAGTAGGATTGTGTGCTATAAAAATTATAGCTTTCTTGTCACAATCAAAATTTAAAATTACATAATCAAATATTGAGGTGTTTTACAATTGTGAGACAATCATAAGCCGTAGAATTACACTATTAAAATAATAAATATATAAATAACATGTACCTTACTAACATCAACGATAGATATTTAAATAAGATCATTCAGGTCAAAGTAAGATCATAACAATAAATATCCCTCATCCCTAAAGTAAGATCATAACAATAAATATCCCTCATCCCAATTCAACAAAAAAACTAGTGAATGTCACTAGATTATAATTTATGGATTCAAAAATAACCCTCACAATTATCACTTAGTAGATCTTCATTAAAATCATTATTATAATAAGTTCTTTTCTCACCTATCTCATCCTCAGTTGAACGTATAACTGCAGATGAACTACATCGATTGCGAGTGCATAATGCAGCTAGATGTTGAGGAGTGGATTCAATTATAGACTTTATAGTTTTGGTTCTATTTGTTTAAGATTTGTGTCAAGAAGGAATCAACTAAGATTTATTTTATATCTTAAATTTATAAACTAAAATTCCAAATCACTTAAATATTAATTTTTGAGGCATATACCTTTACAGATTGCACAGAGGCATGCCTCACCATGGAGGCATACGGTTTATTAGGTCAAGATTAGGGGTAAGCATCATTGCATTTCTTTTCAAGTTACGTGGAGGCGGCCTAAGCCCCCCACTAAGACGTGCATCTCATTAGGCCAAAATGAGACGAAAACATCATGACATTTTTCAAAATTGCATTGAGGGGGGCCTTGAGGCACGCCTCTTATTATTCACTTTTAAACAGTGATCAACATAAGCTTTAATAAGTAATGGGGTAGTGACTTTTAATTCTTCGTACTGTCTTATTATCCAAAACACCTCACAAAAGCCATGTATAATAGAATAAAATTTGATTTCAACACTACTTCTAGGAAAAACATTTTTTTTCATTCTCAAAGTAATTAGGTTACCACCTAATAAGGTATATTATCTCAAGTTCTAATTATTTCAACAATATAAATAATAATGATAACTATTTTACCTTCAGTAGAATTCTTGAAAAATAAGATATGATAGGCTAGATTTGTTGAAAGTTGTTGAAAGTTATGTCTACTAGCAATAATGTCATATCTTTCAAAGCTATATTGTAGGTGATTATTTTAGACCATACAAAATTTTCTTCAGCTTACATACTTTTTCAATCCATAGATTTGCCTTCAAATCTTGGATGAAGATTCCTGTATACTTTTTGCAATCTCCGATATGAAATGCATTTTTAAAATCAAATTAATCAAATGGCCAAATTAGAGTTCACTGCAAGAGATAGAAGTATTCTAACAAAATTAATTGTGGCAACAACAGCAAATGTCTCTTGGTAGTCTATACCATGAGTCTGAGTTTTACCCATATATTATAAGTCTTTGTATCTTTCCAAAGCTCCATGAGCTTTGAAATTCACTCACTTGCATCCAACTATATTTTGTCATTGGGCATATTAACATTACTCATTTGTGTCTTAATCTTTTCATTTCGATCATAGATAATAGCCAATTCAAATTATCTAATTGCTTCATGAATAATTCCTATAATAAATTAGATTGGACATCTGCTTGAACAACAGTTGGAGCAATGATACTTTTAGAGAATTTCTTCTTAGCATAAAGTTGAAGCTTTGATATAGAATAACGATCCATTTTACTTATTACCATATTTTTTAAAAACAAATATCTGACATATGTGTAATTGAAGTGCTCTCACTAGTTTCCATACTCTTATTTATGTTAGAATTAGTTGAAGGAATTGGTAAAATTTTAAAAATTAGCCCCCTTTACTATGTTCTCCACTAAAAGGAACTTTTTTGAAAAAAAGAAATGTGATTTTGAACAAAACTTATGCATATTTTCAAAGAATTTTGTAATAAGATTATAGCATTTATACCCATCTTTTATTACAAGAATAGCCAAGGAAGAAACATTTTTTAGCTTGCAGCTCAAGTTTTGTCCTAAAAGTATTTGGCATGCAAGTAACCAAAAGGTTTGAGAGGAAGATCTACAAAAATATGGGATACATAAAATATTTTTTGAGCATTTATAAAAGAGTTTTGAACTTCATAACTCTTAAATGCATTCTATTGATTAGATAACAATTAGTCTGAAACATTCATTGAAAAATAATGACACGAGCAACTTCAGGTAAGTGCCTACACTCTTCTTTCAATTGTAACATTTTGTTGTGTAGTATCAAGACAAGATGATAGGTGATAACTCATTTTTCCAATAAAAATATTATCAGTGTTTGTTAAAATACTCTGTTCCATTGTCAATTCTAAGAATGTTAATATTAGTTTGAAATTGATTTTCAATTATTTATAAAATTTCTTTAAACCTTTGCTCAATGTTATTTTTTTTTATCAAACAAACAAACTCATCATAATCTCTTGTATCATTGATAAAAGTTACAAAACAATTTTGTTGACAGTGTTTTAACCATGGAAGGACCCCAAAAATCACTATAAAACAAATAAAATAGTTTAGAGGCAAAGTAATATTTTATTAGAAAAAAATTATCCTTTGATCATTAGCTAAGTTACAAGCTTCAAAATGACGCTTAGACCAATCAATTTTTTAAATAATTAATGAAATAAAGGTAAGAAAAATTAAGATGTGCTAATCTCCTATACCATACTATAGCCTACTTATTAACACAAGTTAAACAAGTATTACTTAATGTATAATTTGTTTTTATCCTGAAAAGCTTATCATCAATGTAATATTATTCATTTAGTGCTCTAGTAATTCTAATCCTTTTTCCTAAGTTCTCATCCAGAAAATATACATATGGAAGGAATAAAGAATAATGACCTATTAGAATCACTAGTTGGTTTATTAATAGAGAGAAGATTGCGAGCTAGATTAGGCGTACGCAAAATATTATTTAGAGTAATCCTTTATGAGATTTTAATGTGTACTTTCCAAGTAATTGTTGAAAAACTTCTATTAGTAATAATAATTAAAAAATGAGAGTAACTAATCATGTGATCAAAAACTGTGGAATTTATAATCCAATAATTGATTTTTTTTTCAAGAACAAAAAGAGCTAAAAGAACTCTACCTATTTGTGGCACAAAAAAATAAATTGAGCATTAGGAGAGGAATGAGATTTTAGCACTTTTAAAAGATGATTTATCTGCCCTATGTTGAATGAAAATGATTTAGATTCATATGTTGTGGGAATATTCTGCTCAATGGGTTTGATAGATATGTCATTAGTTGGTTCGTTACATAATTTATTAGATATTTCTCTTGTCCTACAAAGTTTTCCTTAGTAACCACAACATAGATTGTTCTTGTCACGATTGCGTTGATTTGGATATGTCTTGCAACTAAGTTGTGCTTCAAAAACGACCAATGCATGGTCTTCAACAAGGCCAGCAACCCTACTGATTTTTTTCTCAAGCATCACTTGTGGCTTTCTTCTCTCCGCACCTCCGCAAAGATTTCTCTTATTAGAGGGTGGAGATTTCTTCCAATGATTCGACTACAAACTTCATCTTACTCAATATTTAAGCTTGCAAGAAATTTAAGTTTCAATAAACATCAACTATCTTTTTATAATAATTATTGTCCTTGCTTGATCTACGCTCGTGATCATTGAATAAGTCTAAGTCTTACCAAATCATTCTAAGAGAATTTAAATAATTTATTATAGAATCTCCACCTACAAATCTCTGAATCAATAACTATTCAAATGAAGGTGAAGTTGACAAAACTGCAAGCACCATAAGAATTGGGAAGAACATGACAACTTTGAAGAGAATGATTGTGACCTAAGATTGAGGGGATACATAAGAAAAGGAGAACAATTTAGAAATCATTTTTCCTTTCTGATATTATGAAATTTAAAAAAAAGAATAGAAAAGATATAAAAATTTTATTGAGTTTTTATAACTCTGTCAACATGCAAAAATCCAAGTGGTTTATACAAATTTTTCCATAAGATATAAATAGGGAAATAAAGCAATACAAGGACAAAATAGGATAGCAGCTAATGCTAGTCCTTCCGCAAAGAATTTTTGAAGTACCATACATGAATCAGAATTGGAAAAAAAGAAAAAAAAATACATGAATTAGAATTTGAAGTGCCATGATTTCATGGTAGAGAAGTACGTTTGTCGACTTTGAAAGCATTGGCAAGAAGCGAGTCCCCACCAACGACGAAAGACTTTTTTTTGTATTAGGCATATTATTCAATAAAAACTAAAGATCATATCTTTTTATATTATGCAAATTAATAAACGTCTTAGTGAATTATATGAAATCAAAGACCATGAGAAAATCAGCTACAGTAGCTATTTGGCTAGAACTCTAGGATTTGCCTGGCATCTTTTGATAAAGAGAACCAAGGGCATTTGAAAATAAAAACTTAAAAGACGAAGATGTAAATGAATGGATTAGAAGGATGATCTTATGAATCTGGAAGTACTTTACATGAAATTTTGATAGAATTGACAATTAGTATAAAAGGATTTGGATAGAATTTTCTTATAATGCCTCTTGTATACATTTTAATCTAAAGAATACTATCGTATCTTTAGTGTGATCAGTAAGTACCAGACAACACTATTGTCTTTTTGCAAAAGAAAAAAAAAAAGATAAATCTCGTATATGGATAAGTCTCATACATACTAAAAACAATTATCATATCAAATGATATGACTACACAAAAACTCACTCAAAAATATAGCTCAATTGAGAATGATACATAGATTACAAAAATAAATAAATAAAAGGGTTTAAGAATTACCAAATAAAATTTTTCGTAAAGCAATCTAGGTATGAATTCTTCACCTGACAGCATCCAGTTGTCCTGAAAATAGAATTATTCAATTTAAATACTTGTTAAGTAAATACAATTATCATTATATTATTGAAAACAACATCCAGCCTAGGCAGAAATCCTACATCAAATTGAATTAGATAGAAGAGCAAGCTAGCTCAACAAAAAATTAACACATTGCTTATATGATTAACATACAAAGATAGTTCACAAAAATAAAGCAGCAAATAGTTTAAATTTTAAATTTTGGAAAACTCTTAACACAAAAAGTAGCTAACAACTTAAAGTAACAAAAATCCACTATAAAGCAATGTCATGTTCAAGATAAACTACTTCCAATGTGACAAAACAATCACGATGTAGGAAAAAGGAGAGTTTAATATCCTAGCTTTATACGAAGATCTAGTGCATACACAAATAAGAAAGAGAGGTGGAAGAATCATAAGAGATACCAAATTTTTTATGTGGAAAATCTTGAAAAAAGGAAAAATCACAAGGCATCGCCCAGTTGAAATAATTCCACTAATATTTGTCATTGATTACAAATGGTGCCCTTCCTCAAGGGAAGGTGGGAAGGTGTCACGCCCCAGAATCTAATTTGGAAGATTTTTTTTTTTAAGTTGTTACAATCTACCCACCTTAGACAAATGTCGTCCCCGACATTTCCTTAAGGATTCGGGCACAAAACCGGTATAAAACAAATCCGTACGACAAAAGTCCAAACAACCAAAATCTCAATCAAGTCAAAAAATCAAATTTACATCTTGTAGAAAGAAATCAATTTCTATCATATAATCATATAGTTCATTCAATCATATATCCTTCACTTATGTCATGAGATGCCATATCAATCAATCAATCAAACCAAATTTCTTACCTGTCGAACTCTCAGGTGGTTGTTGTTGGTCTTCCAAATATTGCAAGTTGTACACTCGTGTTATCATTGGAGTAGGTGTTGTTGGTGCTATCAGTCCTGGTGAAACTGTCTCGCTTTGACTACCACTAACAACTCTGTCATCAACCATATTGGTCGATCTTTCATTGAAACTCTCGATCTTATTGTCCTCTATCATGCAGTCAGTCTAGACTATCCTGCATCAAAATCAGTTCTTCCTTTATGTGGACAATCCATTGCCTTGTGTCCATGTTGTCCATATCGAAAGCATTGTCATGTAAAAAGGTAACACTGCCCTGAATGTCTTCTTCCACAATAAATACATTCACTATAGCTACCGTTTGATGTTGGCAATCCAGATCCTCTCAAATCAATGTATATGCTTTTCTTATCACTAGCATTGTCTCTGTCACTGCTTATTTCATCTCTAGTCCTCCTACTGTTATCATGCCTGGAGCCCACATTGTACCTAGATGCTGGTACTGTTAAATCAATCTCTATCAATCTGGCTCGCTCTACCAACTCAGAAAACTCCTGGATCCACAGAGGCACTAAAAGATATCCCAATTCCCTATTCAACCCTTGCAGAAACCTATAGTACTTTTCTTCAACGGTAGGAATTAAATGAGTATATCTAACAAGTTCAGTAAACTCAGCTTCATACAGCATCACAGTATTCCATCTTTGCTCCAGCTTAATGAAAGCTTCTTACATCTGTCACCTCGCTGACGGAGGTACGAACCACATCCTAAACACTATAGTACATTCATCTTAAGTAATCTCAGGATTGGTCTTCCCCTCGAAATTCTCTCTCTGTTGTCCAATCCATCATCTCTTAGATTCTCCTTCAAATAAAAACACAACCAATGGTACCTTGCAATTCTCAGGGCACTGCATGCTGTCAAAGATCTTCTCTATTCTTAGCTGCCAATCTTCTGTAGCTTGTGATCCTATAGCTCCTTTGAATAGCGAAGGCTTCAGCTTATAGAATGTCTATAAATGCTTGTCTCCCTCTTCTTCCTAATTCCCATATAGCTTACTCTGAGTATCACTCATTACTTATGCAAGAACATTGGCCAATTGCATAATAGTATCTGACAGTACTAGAGCTGCATTGTGTTGCTCATTTGGTACATCTCGCTCTAGTAGGTCCATTTCAGTTGTTCACTTTTGCACACTTTTATTTGATATGAATAATTCATACATGCAATAAATTATGTATGCAAGATAATGCACCTTAATCTACCAAATATGCCTAACTCACAATCAATTCTTATAGCTCTGATAATAATTCAATCAATTTTTCAACAACTGCTCTGATAATCTATGGGATCGATGCAATGGTTGTAGTCCATTTGGTGACTTCAATCTAAGACATGGCTTCTTATTCAAAAATAATTGTTTATGTATTTCCCAATCATCTTGATGACAATACCTAATCAAAGAAGTTCATTCAAGAGGTCTAACTGCTCATGTAGGGCGAAATAAAACCTTTTCTCAGCTCCAACACCATTTTATTAACCACATATGCAAAGGGATATCTTTTGCATCGTCAAACAGTGCTTAGTTTGTCAAACATATAAGATTAGTGCTCAAAATTCTGACTTGTACTTCCCTTTAACAATCACAGGCTCAATTTGAGAGAATTCAAGCATTGATTTTGTGTTGGGCCTTCCATGAACCAAACAAGGCACATAATCTATCATGGTGGTAGTCTACAGATTATCTAAAATGGCTCACTTCATTTTGTGTAAGAAAACGTTTGATGCACTTAGCATTGCTGATCTCTTTTTCAA
The DNA here is from genome assembly GCA_019925795.1 of Dendrobium chrysotoxum. Classification (NCBI taxonomy): domain Eukaryota; kingdom Viridiplantae; phylum Streptophyta; class Magnoliopsida; order Asparagales; family Orchidaceae; genus Dendrobium; species Dendrobium chrysotoxum. The sequence continues at coordinate 23,431,992 of CM034302.1, read as the reverse complement.
AAAAATTGTTCTCCTTAACGAATTGCCTCATAGCATTACCTTCAATAAAGACATTAAGATTAGTGGCCACTTTTGGAGAGAACTTTGAAAACAACTACATATTGATATGAAACTCAGCTCTGCCTATCACTCTCAAATCGATGGCCAAACTAAACCCATTAATCACACACTTGGTAGTATGCTCCACTACCTAGAACAGCAACATCCCAAACAATGGGAAGAATTGCTTGGACAAGAAGAATTTGCATTCAATTCTATGCCCAATCAGTCTACAGGCCAGTGCCCTTTTAGCATAGTATATATTAAAATGTCTAACCATCTCATAGATCATGCAATTCTCCCTAATTGCAGCACAATATGTGATCAATCTGTCAATCAATTCTCGAATTTTGACGAAGTCAGGACTACGCTAGCTGAAACTAATTCCATGTATAAGTAGCTAGTTGATTCCCATCGCTGACATATGTTTTTTCAGTTGGGAGATTTTGTCATGATGTGCTTGCATAAAGAAAGGCATCTGGCACCTATTCCTAACTCAACCCCAAAATGATTGGTCCTATTCCTGTCCTTTCAGTTGGGAGATTTTGTTATGATGTGCTTGCATAAAGAAAGGCATCTGGCACCTATTCCAAACTCGGCCCCAAAATGATTGGTCCTTTTTCTGTCGTGGACAAAACTAATGACAATGCCTATATCATTGATCTTCCTAATAATATTTAGACCTCCTCGATGTTTACTATCTCTGATGTCTATACATACCATCCACCAGACAACATCTCCTCCACTACAATAGCATCTGAGACGAGCACTTCTGAAATATGCGAGATCTAATGTGGACTATCTTTTCCTCAGCACAACTCACCCAATGATTTCCTCCCCATTCCCCATATTTCCTACTTTTATTACTTTTCTATTATGACAAGTACAAAGCCTCCTTTTTATTTTCTTTAGTTTATTGAAGTAGAGATAATTATCTTTAATGAATAAGCTCTTGTAAGCACACAAGGAGGACATAGATGAATGCACTCTCTACTTAAGTTACTATTCTAATGTTTCCTTGCTTGCTACTCTTATGTTTTTTCAGTTGCTAAACCAAATGGTGTTGGAATCAAGAGATCATGGGCTAGTTGGATTAATCTCATCGAGCAGATCGATTTGGCTATAGCATGTCATATTTAGAGATCATTTGGTCTTCTAATTAATATTTTGAAGCTTCTAAATATGATTCAAGCTCTAGATTTAGGCTCATTTTGGCTCAAGATTGGACATATTTTGGTGTCACTGGGTTTATCTTGTCAAGACGTTAAGTTCGACTATAAATTTGTTAAGATTGAAGTAACATGGTCCAAAATTGAATTTTAAATAATTCCAATTGAAATTTGTCTCGAGATTTGTGCCCAATCAAGGCAATTTTTTATGACACATCAAACGCCAGCCTATTTATAGAAGTCGAGGGTCCAACCAAATAAAATGACCTTAATTATAATTTCAATATTTCATGAAATTAGGACGTTAATCAAAGCGTAAAATGTCAAAAAAAATCGCTTCATAGCTTTCACAAATGCTCAAAACTTATTGTGAAGGCTTTGTTAGAATTCAAAGATGCCAAAATTGAGTCCAAATGGTCAAAAAATAGTCTCAAGTACTTCGAAAAATGTCCAAATAAGACCATCTAGGCCGAAAAACAATCCAAATGGATTTGGCAGCCGAACTGGCCAGCCATTGGTGCATCGTCAAGCTGCTCGCAAGCATAGGCACACGGATAAGCGTATGCAAGTGACTTTTTTTTTAACATAAGGGTGCCTATCAGCCGTCCATTCAAGAGCCGAATTTTTGTAAGAAAATTTAATGATATGGTTATGGTTTAAAACAAATAAATAAGATGGGTATAATAAGAAAAATGCATAATTTTGTAAGAAAATCATTTGAAGAGAGATTATAATAAACTCCCTATGTATCCAAGGAAAATCATCCGGATTAGCAAAATCACTAAAACATGTAAGAAAATCAACTGAAAATTATGGGGAAAGACTTGGTTTGTTATCTAACGTCTATCTTTTGTGGGAAAAACAATACAAGAGATAGTATTATAGAAAAATATTAGTTAACAACATAACATAGAAAGAACAAAGATTTAGGAATAAATAAAAAAATAAGAATAAACCAAGAGAAACCAAAATTTAAAAACAAAAGTAAAATAAAGAAAACACAAATTTATCTAAAAATCTTTAGTAACTTTACCTCTTCATCTACTTCATTTTGATTTGAAGTTCTGCATATTATAAAGACATGGATCAATTAAAAATAGAACAAAAAAAGCATCAACCTATCAATCAGCTATAAAAGCAAAAATTCTATTAGAGATTTTAGGGTATAATTAAGCAATAGATGGTAAACTATGTGAGCACTGTACCAATTAGCAATCATTGATCAAATCAATACACATATAGATGTTGAACGTATAGACAATATTTATCATCTTTCTTAGCAAAATTTGCACAAATTTGAATAATACTTCATTCGCCAATATTACCTTGGGTAAGCCTTTTTTCTAAATAGACGTTCAATAGAGATCAATTCTCTTCTCTTGTAATTTCCCAAAGATCCAAACATTATTGTCGGTAAGGGAATTTCTGATTGTATCTTTAAAAGAGCAAGATCATAATCCTCATTAACCTCGAGAATAGTTCCTGAAAATGTTCTTCTATCATGTAGACTGACGTTAATCTGTTTTTTATTCAAAAATAAACAGTATTGAGCATTCAATGTTAATAATATAATGAGCAATATGTAGAATGAAAGATAGTGAAGCAAGCATCCTTAAATACTAGGATATAATGACTAATTCATTAAAAACTAAATATTATTATGTATTATGTAATGTAAAGTTTTAGATTGAACATTGAAATTCAAAGAGACACAATATTGGACATTCTTGTGTTACCAATACAACGAATAATGCGTAAAAACTTTAAGGGGCCAAACATTTTGCAATCTCCGATATCATGATTAATTAAATAAAATAGAGCTCCTGCGAAGCAATGTTAGTTTATGATCAAGAATTAAAAAAAAAATAAACGGAAAAAAAAAAAAAACAACTAAGATGTTCATATTAAGGGAGAAAATTATTTAAATCTTATTGCACAGGCTGTGGCTGCAAGATTTAGTCATGTTGTTGTTGCAACAGCGAAAGCCATTTAAAGCAAAATGACATGGGACTATTAAGCAGAAGAAGAAAAGTGTCTGTGTGGAATAAAACAGGTATGCAACAATTGACATGAGGAGAAGTGAGTAAGGAGGAAAATAAGAAATAAAAAATAAAAAAGAATTTAACGAACCAGACTCTAGCATCTCTCCAGAATATTTCGACCAATAGATTATTCTTGAAATCAAAGGAATAGTGTACAAGGCTAACCTTGCTTCTGGAATCCAGTGAAAAAATGTTACGAGCGAGGGTCAAGACTGTGCCGTTGGAATCTATGATGATTCCAGACCCTCCAGGTTCTACAAGCAACGAGGATAAATGAATATTAGATCAAAAAAAAACTTTACATAGTTGAGATCTTCGGCCATAAGAATGCCTACCCTTTTCAGGAGAGACAACGACAACAGCAGGGCAAACATTCCCCGTTGGAAATTTAATGAAGGAATCCGAGCGTGGCCCAAATCGCCTATAAATTATAGAGGCTTTGTCTTCCTCCTCTAGGGACACAATGGAATTAAAAAAGAGATATAGACAATAAGGAAAAAAACAAAGATTTTGACAGAAATATCTTATCGAACTTTTGCTGGACTCTGAGAATCGGTAAGGCTCGAATCTGCACAAGGATCCGGACGTGCATCCCCACGTTCCTTTATATTTAAACAAGCCAAGGGAAAAGGGCGTTACAGCTCTTCTCAAGTTCATATCGAGTTTGAATCACAGAAGTTCTGGAATTTGATGGAGTGCGGAGTGTGAAATCAACAGCTCTTCACTGCTAGGGTAAGAAAAAATAAAGATGTTCTAAATCCGTAGAAAAGTAAGAGGAGAAACAAAGATTGCTGGGGTGAAAAAGGTGTGTGCGATAGCAGAGAAAAAGAAGCGGAGACGTAGCAGTCGAAATCTACACCTTAAATAGACGTAGCAGTCGAAATCTACACCTTAAATAGAAGAATATATATATATATATATATATATATATATATATTTATACTATTAAAATAGGGCTTGAGTTTTCTTTTCTAGCAAGTCATGATCATCCATTTTATTTCTTCTTAAATTATCTTGGCCATCCATTATAATATAAATAATTAATAATTTAAAAAAGCAATACTTATATAATTTAATGCTCTTTATGCAGACCTCATTCTAAAATTTATGCGTTTGTTTCATTAATTTTAAATTTTATGAACGTTTTAATTTCCCCTCTGTTTCATTTAATTATATGTTTCTTAATTTATGTGTTTCCCCCATTTAATTATACTAGTAAAAATATCCGTGCATTAAATGCATGTTACTAATTATTTAAAAATAAAAATTCATATTATAAATATTGTAATTATATTATCATTATTAAGATGATGAAATTTATTGTTATAAATAATTAGAATCATTTTGCTTTGAAGGAAACTCAGGCGACGGATAATAACTTTCAAAGATTTATAAATAATCAATTGATAAGATGTGGTTACTAACTATTTGATAAATTAATGCAATGAATAATTCTATGATTAGAATTTATTAATGGAAATGAATAAATTTTCATTTATACAATTAATGTGAACTTCTGAACATATATGCATGAATAAAATTTTGTTAATACGAATATAAAAGATTAAAAATGAAAGATGAAGTAATATGGGTACAATATAAAAAATGAATGATTAAATTTTCATATTAAATTAGTAGTCAAATTAAAGTAGTATTTTAGTTACATTTCCAAAAATTAATATATATTTCTTACATGCAAAAGATTAAAGATAGCTGCCATAAAGGAAACAAAATGAAGCATTTGAAAGAAATGACTCATACATGAAATTATTGCTCAACTGAGCTCAGATTATTGCACTCCTTTTATCCTGCTCAGCCTTATCCACAATAAACTTGGCTCTCTCAACATCCCGTGCAGCCACCTGTATAGCTTCAATAGCATGAGTTGGAGTGGATACATCATCGAGCACAATGTTGAAGTTTAATGCCCTCTACGTCAAGACCTTCCTTTTTTACACTGCTCACAACATACACACAAAATGTCATAAGCTTCAAATTATACAAAAAGGTAACGTTCATCTTTATCTGCAATATTTAGATATGGAAACCTTAGATTTGGGCAAAGAAGTTCTAAACTTATTTATTTAATAAAATCGGTACCTCTCATTGTGAGATAAACTGGTTAGCATTATACAAACATATATTATAAAAAGATTATGCTACGACAGCTTTCAAAGTTTCGTGGATAATTGATGGTAGAACCCTTTCATTATAACTCTCTCCGAGAGTTCAGTATATTGTTGGTAACTGATCGGGCATAGGACGGGTTAGAACTCGAAGGACGATTTTAACCTAGGAAACCATAAGGTACAGCATATAAAACTGCAGGAACTCATGCAAGTTGGCAATGTAGAAGTGTCAAACAAACATATATTGTCCTATGGCTAGGTTTATAAAGATTTAACATTCAACAACTACTGCATAAATAATTGATGCAGTAGTAACCAAGATTCAGCAAATTACCAACTGTGTTTGGAAATGACTTTCTAACTGCTTCTTAAAATAACTTTCAAGTAAAAAAAAAAAGTCGTCTCAAACGAAGCCTAAGATTGCATATTCAGTATTAATGGAAATGAACCATGTAAGTAATATATCACAATTTCATTTTTTTTTTAAGGATAACTGGACATTTTCAGTGGATGCCTTATAAGTGGATATCATTTATCTACTTGAATTATTAACAGTGGTTACCATTAGTGTAACAATTTAGCTTTGACCATTTAAAGATCATTTAGAAGATCCATTAGAGTGCATGATGGACAAATAGTTGAGTGTGCTTAATAACAAGTATGACATGAAGATAAATAGCTAATTTTAGAACAGAATATAGGAAGGATGTTAGGTGGATATTGAGATACCATAATTAGTTGAAGTTGGTTTGACTTATAAAAAGGGATACAAGAATGGAGAACAAATTGCAAGGTTTGTGGATTTAGATTATGTTGGGGTTATGCGTGAATGGAGACCTTTGATTGGTTATGCTTCTCAATCTATTAGAACACTATGAGTTGTAAGGTGCGTCTTCAGTCAGTTGTTTGCAAATACATGGCATCTATCAAGGCATAAAATGAAGGTATGTGGATGAATGAATTGCTAGAGGAGTTCGAAAATAAGAAAATGAAAATTATAATCTGGTGTGACAATCAAAGTGCAATTCTAACTAAGAATCAATTTTTTATGAAGAACAAAAGGAATTGGCATCAACACTGCCGTTGCCAGGTCCCAAGTCCTGGATGAGAAAAGTGGAGGGTTGCGTTAGGTAGTCGACAGCCAGCATAAAACTTGTCGAATAATAATGACATGAATTCTTTAAGAAATTGTGTTAATGCTAGGGTGTCCCCTAGAAGCGACGCGTTGTATGGCCTGAATACAGCGATAAGTGTACAAGGGCCGCTGCACCGCCGCCCGGGTGCAGTGTTAAATAGGCAAGGGTTACCACATCAAGAACAGATGTGGGCAAAGAAGCTAGTCCATGAAACTAAAATTAGGATAGGAACTTGGAATATAGGTTCCCTTACAGGAAAATTAATGGAATTAATAGATATTATGATTCATAGGAAGATAAATATTCTGTGCATTCAGGAAACTAAATGGGTTGGAGAGAAGGCTAAGGAGATTGATAGTTTAGGATTTAAACTTTGGTATTCGGGTAGGAGTCGTACTAGAAATGGTGTAGGCGTAATTTTAGATAAGAGTTTGAAGGATAATGTTATAAATATTAATAAAATTGGAGATAGAATTATAGCTTTAAAGATTGTCGTTGATGCTAAGATTGTTAACATTATAAGTGCTTATGCTCCTCAAGTGGGTTTGGATATGGATTCAAAATTAAAATTTTGGAATGACTTAGAAGAATTAATACAAAAGATACCTCTTGAAGAAAGAGTTTTTATTGGAGGAGATTTAAATAGACATGTTGGTAGAGAGGTAGATGATTTTAAAAGCATTCATGGTGGCCATGGGTTTGGAACGACAAATGAAGGTGGTAAGTCCATATTAGATTTTTGTTTAGCTTATGATTTTTTAATTGCTAATACATTATTTAAGAAAAGGAATGAGCATCTCATTACTTATAAAAATGGATATAGTACAACTCAGATTGATTATTTTCTTATAAGAAAATTAGATCGTTTAGATTACAAAGATTGTAAATTTATTTCCAGTGAAAACTTATGTACCCAACATCGTTTATTAGTTTTGGACTTGAAGATAATGGGGAAGAAAATAAAAAATAAAGTAAAACGATTTCCTAGCATTAGATGGGGACATTTAAAGAATATTAACAAAAATATTTTTGAGAGTAAGATTTTAGATCTTAAGATTTTGTCTATGCATGAGGATGCTAATATTATGTGGGAAAAAGTGGCTAGTAATATTAAGAATATTGTAAAAGATGTGCTTGGAGTTTCAAAGGAAAAAGCTCCTAATAGAAAAAACAGTTGGTGGTGGAATCCAAATGTGCAAGAAAAGATTAAAAATAATAAGATTTGTTATAAAAATTAGTTTAATTGTAAAAATTCTGATAATTAGAAATTATATAAAGAGGCACGTAAGGAATCTAAGAAAGCAATATGCGATGCAAAGAGTTTAGCTTTTAGTGATTTATATAATAGATTAAATACTAAGGAGGGAGAAAGATATATGTATAAGCTAGCCAAACAAAGAGATAGGAGTAGTAAGGATTTAGTTCAAGTGAAGTGTATTAAGGATGAAGATCAAAAAGTACTTTTTTTAGAAGATGATATTCAACAAAGGTGGATGAGATATTTTGCTAAATTTTTTAATGAAGAATGTGAAAATAAAATTGACTGTAGTGACCTTAGAACCTTAAATGAAAATAAAGATTTCTATTTTTATCGGCGTATTAGTAAAACTGAAGTTAGAGAGGCTTTAAAGAAAATGAAGGGTGGAAAAGCTGTTGGACCTGATGATATTCCAATAGAGGTGTGGAAATGCTTAGGAGATGAAGAAATTTCTTGGCTTACTAAACTTTTTAATACGATTTTGAAGACTAAAAAGATGTCAGATGAGTGGAGAATGAGTGTGTTAATCCCTATTTTTAAGAATAAAGGTGATGCACAAGATTGTGCGAATTATAGAGGAATTAAGTTAATGTGTCATACTTTAAAACTATGGGAACGAGTTATGGAGCATAGGTTGCGGCGTGATACTAATGTTTCTCAAAATCAATTTGGATTCATGCCGGGTAGGTCTACTATGGAAGCCATACATTTATTAAGAGGTTTGATGGAGAAATATAGAGAGAATAAGGAGGATTTACATATGATATTTATTGATTTAGAAAAAGTATATGATAAAGTTCCAAGAGAAGTGCTATGGAGAGTTCTTGAAAAGAAAGAAGTTAATAATGCTTATATTCAAATCATTAAAGATATGTATGCAGGAGCTATTACTTGTGTTCAAACATAAGGTGGTTTGACCAAGTATTTCCCTATTTCGGTTGGATTACATCAAGGATCAGCCTTAAGCCCATATCTTTTTGCTTTAGTCATGGATGTTCTCACTAGACATTTGCAAGAGGATGTACCTTGGTGTATGCTTTTTGCTGATGATATTCTTCTGGTTGATAAGTCTAGAGAGGGAGTTGAAGGTAAACTAGAATTGTGGAGATCAACCTTAGAGTCTAAAGGTTTTCACTTGAGTAGATCTAAAACGGAATATATGGAGTGTAATTTTAGTAATAATAGACCTAGTGAGGGCATTGTGACTTTGGCCGATCAAGCCATTAATAAGAGTACACGTTTTAGATATCTTGGATCTATTGTTCAGAGTGATGGTGATATAGATGGGGATATTATCAGCAGAATCCAAGTTGGATGGTTGAAGTGGAGGAATGCATCGGGCTTATTGTGTGATAGAAAAGTACCCCTCAAACTTAAGGGAAAGTTCTATAAGATGGTGGTGAGACCTGCAATGCTTTATGGTGCTGAATGTTGGCCATTAAAAGAGAAGCATAATTCTAAGTTAAGTGTTGCTGAGATGAGGATGCTCAGGTGGATGAGTGGCTTTACCCTTAGAGATAGGATACGAAATGAGCATATTCGTGAAAAGGTTGGAGTAGCTCCAGTGGAAGATAAGATTAGAGAGAGTCGCCTTAGATGATTTGGTCACGTAAAACGGTGGCCTCCCGATGACCCGGTTAGGAAAGTAGAGGTCTTAGATTTGACTTGTGTTAAGAAAGATAGAGGTAGACCTAAAAAGACTTGGTTAGAAAATATTAGAAATGATCTTTCTTTATTAGATTTAAACGAAAATTTGACTTTTAACAGGACACAATGGAGAAAAAGGATTCATGTAGCCGACCCCACGTAGTGGGATAAAGGCTTGATGTTGTTGTTGTTGTTGTAAGAAAAGGAATTGGCATAATGATGTGTATTTGAAGTAAAAAAAGCAAGAGAGAGCATTTTGGAAAATAAAATGTTAAAAGCAAGTGCATAAGAATATAGATCTGAAGTCCTTCCAAATTATAGCAGGTTTTTGTTTTAGAATGAAAGCCGTAAGAGTGTTGCTAATGGATTTAGTGTGATTAGCATGAGTGAAATGATTACATATGTAATACTGACGCTTATCTATTTTAATTACTCAATCTTAATTTTGGAGATTTTATCCTCTCTTATTTTTTGCATTCTTCCATATAATAGCTCTCAAAAACTTGATCTTATCACACATTCTTTTCACTTAAAAGGTAATTTAAAAAAAAACTAACTTTAAAATTTGACAAATTTAATAGATTATGCAATTTAGTTGATGCAGATAGAAATCATTATTGATTTTAAACAACACAAACACCTTCGAAATCTCTAACATGTAATAATTTCAATTTCACATAGAAAATGAATAAAAAAAGAAATCATCATCTTATAATTATGTTTACATATATATCTACAAATAATAAAAGAAAGCCTATGCGTAGAAAAGATTAGTTATTTGTTGCCAAGGATAAAGTGAAAGTTGAGGATGGTTTGTACCTCTTTAGGTGAAAACATGCCCCTCTTGATATATTGGCCTTAGTTGGTCCATCTTAAACTACAGCTCTTCCCACATCTATTAAATCCTATTAGTGAGCAATAACAAGATTTCTTGACCAATGCTCATTTTCATATAAAATAATTGATATTGTAAATAATATTACCTCAAGCAATTATTAATGTAAAGGCACTTCCATAAAAGCTAATTGATCAACTAATATTTCATCTTTTAAAAGCTTTGAATCCGTTACAAATTTATTTCTTAGTTGAATTACTGAGAGCTACATGCTTTTTTGATGTTGTTTGTAATGTTATATTGGCATTCGTACTTATGACAAGTCTTTGTAATTTAATCCTCCTACTTTCACTTGAGTTATATGCTAACCTAAGGGGATTATCCAAGCAGATCTAAGTTATTGTGGTGAAAATTTTGATTAAGCATGACAAATTGAGCCATGATACAGATCTAAGCTTTTAGGTTATAAAATCATCTAGAGCTAAGGTAACCATTTCCCTGAATTATGAGCATAATTGAACCATGAAAAATTGCTTGTCATCCAACACCAACCCGAAACAATTGGTATATGGTCATAATGATGGTATGCTGAGATTGTTTGTTTACACTTTTGTGTTATGTCTAATATTAACTGTTTTTTCATTTGTGGTTATCTAGCTCTACTCTTACCTCGCATTGCTCTCCTGCTTACATGCATTTTTATTTTTCGTTGGCACATATCCCTATATTTTTCAACTCCAATCATCTAGATTGTACCTTATCATCCCTATTAGCTCCCTTGTTGTTGTTGCTATCAATGTTGGCACTGGAGTTGAGGTCTTCTCAGCAGCCATCACATGGTATTGCTAGTTCTCGATATCCTTGTTATCAATATAGTGTAGTAATCATCCATGAACTTTATTTTGCTTCACGTAAGCATATTAAAATTTGAGGGAATTCTGAATTTTATCTTATAATTATTTATTTACAGAAGATATTTCTAAACTAAATGATAAGTATTATCTTGCCTCCTAATGTGCTAAGAAATATACCTTTTCTTTTTTGTATTGGGTCTAATGAACTTAAAATCCATCTCATCAGAGTGCTTTTATTGAAATTAATGTAGTATTGCTCGGTAACCATAACTTCACACCATAGGTAAGATGTATATTATGCGTTCATTGGTATTTCCACAAATTCTTGGACCTTCATGAATGTAGCATTGCTGATTGGTGAATGTGTGAGGGATAAGTAGTCAAAATGGTTGCTTTTTTATAATTAAAGTAGACTCTGAGGTTTGAGAAGGTGAGTTTGCAATCCCACCCTCAACTTGGCAGTGTTTCAATAAGCATTGGAACTGTAATTTCACTGATAAGTGGACATACTTTAAGTTGTTACGTTTGTTGTCGTTATCGATCTCTAGCTAGATAAGTGGACATACTCTAGAGAGAGCATGATTTGAGTATGGTCATTTTTCACTTGGTATGCATAATTATGTTTGTTTCCTTTATCTCTAGCTGCTAATTCTAGATGTCCAATGGAAAAATATAATGCAAAGTTTTTTTAATGTTATAATCTAATTGATGGAGTTGAGTCGAATATGGCTGGACCCCTGTTTGTTTATATTCGTGATCCTTATTTGTTTATGTTGGGGTTGAAGGGGTTAGACCTTAACAAACCCAAAGCTAATAAAAAAAAGTAATCATAGAGCTTTTATTTTCTGGAAAGAGAAATGGCACACCAAAAGGCTAGCATCAAAAAGGGCTGGTTAAGTAACACCAAACAAACAGAATTTAAAGAGAAAAAAAACAATGTTATATCTCCTAACGGATAGTTGAACGCAAACAAATCAATCAATCGGAAAAGAGCATGTATTTGAAAATTTTAATAATGGTTCAGCGAGCTTACGTGAAATGCAATGGAGTGGGTGGATGGTTTAGCGAGAGACAAAGATGGATAAGTTGTTGCGTTCGGTGAGCGTGAGATGAGCGAGAGCCACTACTGCGTTGAAGAGGTAGAAAACGAAAAAAGTGAGAAGGATTGATGCTTCGGCTTTAAATGGAGATTCGCTTGGCAAGGTATCTTCTTCACGGCAAGCGGAAAGAAAACGGTTGGGTTTGATAGCCGCTGAAAGGCTGGATGGAGTAGTAACCGTTCGGCTGTAAATGCATATGTGTTGGGGAAGAAAATTTCTTCATTACAAAAGGGTGCGGCAGTTGGAAGTGAAATGGTTTAATGTGGCAATCGGAAGTGAAACGGCCGGGTGTGGAAGCCATCAAAACAGTCTACTGGAGATGAATTCGCTCGGCAGTAGTGGGTATGCGTTCGGCTAGGTTTTCGTTCGGAGGTGATAGATGGACGTGATCCCACACTTTGGGATCGCTCTATGTGGGAACTGACGGTTCTGATGGAGAAACGCTCACTCTAATGGAGAAACGCTCGCTTAAAGCATTCAAACATGGCAGGTGAAATTAAATTTATTTTAAAAACACGGGTATGATTGAATAAATGCTTTGTATGAATAGAAAATTGAATAATATGAATAGTCTTAAACGATGGCAGTAAATAATGAATAATTAATGCATTCAAACATGGCAGGTGAAATTAAATTTATTTTAAAAACATTGGTGTGATTGAATAAATGCTTTTTATGAATAGAAAATTGAATAATATGAATTGTTCTAAATGATGACAGTAAATAAATGAATAAATAAATATTTTATAGAAAGTGATTAATGATAGAATTTGAAGAGTCATATATGAACATTGTGGATTAATTTAAAATTTATAAATGAACGATCAAGATTTGATATGGGTAGAATCCCAAGCCACTTTTATATAGTAGTATAGATATGTTTCTTCATTTATCCGTTATTATAATAAATAGTTTATCCGTTTGATTCACAACTCTTCGGCTCCCACTCACGGCACTTCCTATTCCCACTCCTACCCATAATATTCTATTCCCATTCGCAGCTCTTTGTATTCCCATTTTGCACCAGCCCACCCCGTAGCCCCCGCTCCCAACAATGACTTGGTTTTCTCCTCGAAAGCACCGAGATGTACGACGAGTTGGAGTGAGATGCTCATCTTCAAGAAATAGCAAAATGCAAAGCCATTTTTAGATCCGTTGAAGGTCGTCGGTTCGATGGTGGCTGTGAGTCTAAGATCGATTGAGCCAATGCCAGGAATGAAGAGTTCTAGCAGTAAATCATTCAGATATCTTCTTTTACACCACTCCAAATCCTCAATCGATCCATCACTCAGCCTCCTACTTCTTCACGACTTCGATCCTGAGGCGGTGGTATCGTCCATGTCCACTTGCCTCTTCCTAGGCTTTGATTTCGCCTCTTGCTCACGAAACCGGGTACCGACTCCGCCTCCTCATTGCCTTTGGCCCACACCTTCCGGCTCTGTCTCATGCGAACATGCCTGCGATCAAAGTTGCACCTCCTCTCCCATCCAGCCTGACATGAACGAAATCATGGCCCTTTTCCCATATCGATTATTTTAGGATCATTGATTTTTGATCTTATGAAGATTATAAGTTTATACTTTTTGCTTATACCTTTAAGTTTTAAGCCATTATTCACTTCTAATATGGAATTTTGTTTTGATATTACACTTATTGTATAAACAGAAAAGAGCAAAGGGAATAGAAGGTGAAAGGCTACGAAGATAACTGCAACAAGTATGTCAATAGCAATACTTGGTACAATTCTTTCTGTATGAGAGTTTTGAAAGAGTTGTTAAAGGGCTTCTCCCCTTCTTCATTCTTCTTGGGCTTTGCGTGAAGGAGAGTTTTGAAATAGTGGTTAAAGAAGCTTCCTCTCCTATTTTTACTATACACATACGTGTAAAGGAAGGATCTATGCCTACTGTTTTTATTAATCTTTTTGAGTAAAAGAAAAACAATCGTGTTATTTTCATTTATCTTGAGAATTTGAAATGAAAAAAATGACAGTTTCTTATTTACCTATTTCAACATTAATTATACAAATTAACTATTCTTTGGCTTCTCGAAAAGTGAGATAGGCAATGGACCTACAAGAAATGATAAGAGCAATTTTATTGAGAACAATTTTGAACTTCTACTTTTTGAAGGTCATGGATAGAGTTTTCATTGAAGAAATGATTTTTTTTTCATAAAATTATGATTGCTTATATCTAACCATATTAATTTAGTATTTTTTAAAAAAATTTTATTTAATAAACAATATGTTGAGTCTTGTAATGCACTCATTGAATTTTTTCTATTTTTTGGTATATTTTCTTCCATTGAAAGTTGTTCTTTTCTTCCTTGACAATTGTTATATTATGTGCTCCCATACCAATATAATTTTAATCTTTCGAATTGTCTTCATTTTCTCTGACACAACACTCGAAAGTTGCATTTGCAGTACTATGCTAAATATTCTAACAATAAATTAAATATAGATTTCATCTTCTATTGGAAATAAGAACTTTTGTTAAGTAAAAAAATATTTTTTTAAACATGTTAATGTTATATTTAAATTTCAATAAGAACAACATTGCTTGTTTTTTATAAGCTTTCTTCATTTCTAAAATGTTATATATATATATATATATATATATATATATATATATATATATATATATATATATATATATATATATATATATATATTATATTTAAAGTACAAGATGAACATACATGAATTTACATTGAACCCCGTTGTAATTAAGATATAGGAAAGGCCTATAAGTCAATTAGATAATTTAAAACTTATTAATATATATTTATTGGGTCTGCCATTCACGTATGAGTTCCTTTTTTCAAAGATTAAAATCTCTATTTAATGAACACATCCTACCATAACTTAAACAATTTTTTTCATCTTCCTCACAAAACGCCTATGGAAATTGATCCTTTCCATTCCACAGTGTTTTATTTTTGCCAAACTAATCATCCTTCCATGTTGATTTCTTCAGCATTATTTTCACCACTTATATGCTACCTCTTTTTAGAAATGCTAATTCTGTATATAAATCATTTTTGTCTTTATTGAAATATGTTTTTACTGAAATTATCTATTCATAAATTAATCATCTACTTATATAACGAAGTTAAGAGATTTCTTTTTTCTCGGCTTTTATTCCAAGCCTTTGCCTTCTAATACTTAAAGGTGTATCCGTATAAATCTATATACGCTTATAATTCTTAATTTTAGATCTAGTCATTCATATTTTCTTATTCAATTATTATCTCTTCAAATTCTTCTGTATCTTCAGTCGCCCTTTCTAAAGTTTCACCTCTCATATTCTCAAGAATCTATTGTTGCCTTCATCTACCAGAAGTAATAATGTCACCTTCCATCTACCATAAAAACTTTTAGTTATATAATAGACATAAGTCCTTCTTTCTTTTCTCACATACTCTTAGTCTTCTTCTATCAATCTCAGGGAGAAAATCTATCGGATGAGAAGCACAACTTCACGTCCAATATTGATGCCAATTTATGCAAATGAGCTGGTATGCCCACATTGATATATGAAATCATCTCTGCTATTTTTATTTAAAAATCCAACCAAGCCCTTTTGCCTTCTAATATAAAATGGGCAAATATGAGAAAAAACAATTTATTGTCATTTATTCTACAATTAAATATGAAATTTGAAATGAGAAATTCTTAGGTTAAATCACTGTTAAAAATGTTAAAATGATTCTTCTTAAAATTCTCAATTCAAAGTTGCTTGGAGAATTTTAAACAGACATAATTATGTCATCTGGTTCAAGAATTTTGTTATTTTGCACTTACTAAATATTCATTCAAATATGCTTCAAAAAAATTTAGGAAGAGGTAGTTTTTTTCCATAATGTTTAAGAAATCTCAGTAGTCGAATTTTCTTAATCCTCAAAGATTTGTTAAATCTTAATCTTCTCTTTGGGTACTTTGCAGTTTCTGATCATCTGATTTATTTTTATGATTAACTAACAGTTATTAAGTTATTGATTATCACTTCTCACTTTTCTCATATATTTAATAAAGATGGTTTAATGCAATTTTTTTATCATGTAAGTTTACACTGTTAATTTATAAGTTTATTTTTGCATCTTTTTGTAAGATTGAAGCTTGTAAATGCATGTAATATTCTTTGCTTGAAATTTTAAATAATATAATTTTGAAAACAATGTTGTTACCTGTTTGATTTATTGAATTGATGAGATATATTTAAAAGATATGCATTCCCTATTTTATTTTTCTCTATTCTCCAATCATAATTAAATTATTTCTCAGGATATTTTATTATTTTTCCCAACAATCAAAATCTTATGTCAAAAGAAATTTGTCAAAAAATTTCTTCTATGAATTCAATTGTATTTATTTTGTATTTAGTAAGATGGATAGAATTCAGGTATTACCATCCATGTTAATACTGTAAGAGGCGAACTCTTCTATAATATTGCAGCAACAACCAATTATAGTTAATCAACCTTTTATGACTTTCTTTTTTATTTTAATGGCAATTATTTCTATTTTTTAATTAATTATCTTTATTTGACTTTTTTATATTTTTTTCATATCTCTTCTCTTTAATATGATTAAGCAAGATTGTTTATTCTTTTATTTATTTTTAATCATATATTTTGTCTAAATATGATTAAACTTTCAACAATCATGTGAATGTCAAACATCATTTGATCTTTTTTCTTGAACTTTTTTTCTTCTAAATGCTTCTCTAGGTAGCATCTCATTTGCATTTAAAACATTCCCATGCTATATATTATAGGATCGACTTTTGCATACATGGGATTCTAGATTTTGTTTTTTTGAATTTCGTTAGTTATGTGATTTCTACACTAAGGCCTTCTGACTTGATTCATTCTCCAATTTTTCATTATACACTAACAACTCCATGCGATTTCTTTTTATTTTCAAAATTTGTTCACATGCATTTTGGGCATGTGCAATTTTACTATAATATATAAGTGTTTTCACTTCATGTGTTGTCATAGGTTTAAGTAAGACTAGTGTATATGTGAATACATTTAGTAGTAAGGAAATAGATAATTAAATTTTTAAAGTTGGAGATTTTAGTAGGCACTGAAGAGAATCACTAATCTGAATACTGTAATTCCTGCATCAAACGAGTTAGAGTAAAGAAAGAATGAAAGCAGAGATGATCACGGAAGAATCTTTCATATTTTCATATCTATCCGCTACAGTAAACAAATGATTTTTAAATAGAGAAGAAGAAGACAGGCCGTTAGTGAGCAACGGCTGATATTGATAATGGAGCAGAGCATCAGACGGCTAAATCAAATGATTCTTTCTAAAAAGCTGCAGGTGCCGAACCAGGTCGTGGATAGGTAAGCCAACTGATCAGAAGTACTGACTTATAAAGTAGAACATATCATTTATCACCTCCCTGCAAGTTAATAGTGTGCTCTTGAATTATTAACTTGTTGCATAATGACTTGAAGCGAGTTGCTGTAAATGATTTGGTGAATATGTCAGCAAGCTGATCTTCAGAAGAGATGTGATGAACAACAATATGCTGTAGTTTAATGCAATCTCGGATAAAGTGAAAGTCAACTTCTATGTGTTTGGTGAGAGCATGGAACATTGGTTGTACGTAAGCACAAAAGCAGAGATATTGTCACAGTATAAGGGAGTTGGTGAGTCAGTTGGGATGTGAAATTCAGCCAATAGGCATCGGAGCTAGATTATATCACTAGCTGCAGTAGCTAACGCCCTGTACTCAACTTCAGTGGAGGAGCGAGCGATGGTTGTTTGTTTCTTCACAAACCAGGAGATTAAAGTGTTACCAAGATAAACACAATACCCAGTGATTGATCTCCGACTTGTAGGATCAGCTGCCCAGTCCGAATCAGAGTAAACATGCAGTTCAAGAGAGGAAGGGGTAATGGGAAGACCGAGATGAATTGTTCCACGAAGATAACGAAGAACTCACTTCAGCAGTTGGTAATGTAAAATGTAAGGTTGATGCATGTGCTGAAACAGTAGGTTAATGGCAAAGGATAGATCTGGATGAGTAATGGTAATATACTGAAGTGAGCCAACAATTTGCCGATATAATTCAGGCGTGGAAAATAAATCTGCTTCTGGCGAAAGATGGACAGCTTAGCTGGTAACGGTGTGAGGATGGGCTTGCATTCCTTCATGCAAGATTTCTCCAGTATAGTGGTAGCATAAAGAGCTTGAGATAAATGAATTCCATGGTCACGTTTGACCACTTGAATGCCAAGAAAATTGTACACTGGACCGAGATTTTTCATCTGAAATATTGATTGCAAGGCATTGAGAAGGGAAGTAATAGCGGGAGAGTCATTACCTGTAATTAAAATGTCATCCAAATAGACAAGGATATAAATGTTGGTGCCAGCATTACTTAGCCGAAATAGTGAGGGATCAACAGAGCTTCCTTGAAAGCCGAATTGAATCGGAAATTTTGTCAATGTGGCAAACCATTGTCTCGGTGCCTGTTTAAGACCATATAAAGCCTTTTTGAGTAAGCAAACATGGTGGGGAAATTAGGAATCTTGAAAACCTTTAGGCTGCATCATATGCACAGTTTCATCAAGTTCACCATGTTAAAAGGTATTTGATACATCAAGCTATAAGATGGACCAGTTGCAAGTAATTGCCACAGTAAAGAGGATTCAAATGGTAGGAAATTTTGCAACCAGACTAAATATATCAAAATAATCTAACCCAAACTCTTGATTAAAGCTTTGTGCAACCAAACGAGCCTTGTATCGAGCAATTGATCCATCTTAATTATATTTAGTGCGAAAGATCCATTTGCAGTCAAGCATATTCTGATCAGGAGAGGGTGGAACTAAGGTCCAAGTGCCTTGACTTTGGAGAGCTTGAAACCCTATAGACATAGCTTTCCGGTAAGAAGCATGTTTAATAGCTTGCGAATAGCATGTTGGATTTGTAGGTATCTCAGAGAGCTGTAGATCAAAAATCTTTTTAGGCTGTATGATGCCAGTCTGCAGTCTAGTGAGCATGGGATGTTTAGGGTGAATGTTGGATGGATCACTAGCAGGTTGTGTGGATAAGGAGGTCCTGGTATTGGTGGAGGGTATAGCAGCAGACAGAGAGTGATTATTAGGTGGAGCTGGTGGAGTGGTTGATAGGCTTATATGCAATCTTAGTGGAGCAGTGGGTGAGATGCAGGATGCTGGAACAAGTAAAGAAGGTGAGAGATTGGGAACATTAGTAGGGGATTGAGAGGTATTTGAGGGAGTTTACTATAGGCAGTAGTTGCCTGTTTTCAACTTAAATGTGTGATGAACCACTGTAAGTTTGTGGGGACTGCAGTTGTTGAAATTAGGATGTAATATGTGAGGTTGCACCAGTATCAAGAAACCAATCATCTTGTGAGGCATATTCGGAAGCCATGTAAGCTTGTTGTTGCGGTTGATAGGATAGATCGGTACGGTGCCAGCATTGAAAGGCGGAGTGACCTATTTTTCCACAAATCTAGCACTGAATGGAAGATCGAGGATGACGACCTCCACGAGTGGATGAAGGCAAGTTACGAGTACCTCGAGCTGATGTCGGAGAAGAGCGACCACGACTAAAGTTGTAAGATATAGATCGTCCACGCGATCTTCCCCGCACTGCTTGAAGTGCAAGAGCATTATCAGTGGTCGAGATAATTATTGTATCTGTAGCAGAATCAGAGTGAAGATTTAGTTCTTCACTACATAAAAGGGAATAGAAGTCATTGAGTCTGATCGGCTGCAGTTGAGTACGTATAGCTGTTTTGAAAGCATTGTAGGCAGGTGGTAATCCATTAAGTGTATAGAAGATAATGTCCTCTGAATCAATGGTTGAACCAGCAGCAGTAATCACATCAACTTTTTGTTTAATCTCAGAGAGATATTGAACCATCATTTTGTCGCTCTTTTGAAGATGGTGAAGTTCGCTTTTCAGTTGCAGTTGTCTTGCGCGATTAGTTGATTGAAGACGACGTTCGATAGTTTTCCAAATCTCATGGCACGATTCCAAATTCAGAAATATGGTAGCAGCGAGGAAGAAATGGTAGAATACAGAGCCACAGATAAATTTTAATCAATGAACATCCACGTCTGATAGTGTGGATTGACGGTAATGAAACCATCAGCTACAAGCAATTGTCTCTGTGGCTTAGTAGTGGTGCCATCAAGATAACCATCAAAGCCATTTGCCGAGAATAGTTTGAGAATCAGCGATTTCCAAATGGAATGGTTGTCAGCAGTGAGCTGGGTGCTCAAAATTATTTTGACATTTGTCATCAGAAACTTAAGTTGGGGAGGGATTGTAGTATCATTCATCTTGATCGGAACATAGGAGGATGGGGATAAAGAGGTTGTAGAAGACTCCATTGATCAGAGTGAAACAGAAGCTTTAGTCAAACGGCTCTGATACCATGAAGAGAATCACTAATTTGAATACTGTAATTCCTGCATCAAACGAGTTAGAGTAGAGAAAGAATGAAAGAAGAGATGATCACAGAAGAATCTTTCATATTTTCATATCTATTCGCTACAGTAAACAAGAGGTTTTTAAATAGAGAAGAAGAAGATAGGCCATTAGTGAGCAATGGCTGATATTGATAATGGAGCAGAGCATCAGACGGCTAAACCAAATGATTCTTTCTGAAAAGCTGCAGGTGCCGAACCAGGTAGTGGATAGGTAAGCCAACTGATCAGAAGTACTGACTTATCAAGTAGAACGTATCATTTATCAGTCACTTCAACATATAAAGACAAAAATTTTGTAAGAAAATCAAACCATGAAATAAATACTTATACTATAAAGTTCTAACCCCAGTGCTCATGATAAACAAAAGCACTAAATTAAAACTGAATGCCGCTAATTTTAACAATTGGCTCAAGAGGTTAAAAAACTTCAGCGCTCAAGAGGTTAGAGAAAACTTTTATTTGATTCACAGTTTATTAATATCTACTTTTTAAAGAAATATTATTTTTTCGTGATGATTGATCTCCTTGCCAATGGCACATTGACTCAATTCAAATTGTCTTTCTAAGTTCCTTCTAATGTTTATTCAATCACATTATTTTTCTCAAAAACTAATATGCTATAACCACCAAGTTAATTGGAAGTTCAAATCATATTTCTATTAAATTCAATGTAATGGAACCGAGGTGATGTAAAATATCACTATTATAATTTTTTTTATTGACAATATTATAATTTATGTAAGTATATATATATGGTTAAATCTTTAAAGGTTGAATTACATAATTAAATCGTTAGAGGTTGAATTCAACTATGGAGGTTTGAAAGGCATCACCAATTTGGTCCAACCCATATAACCCATCCAAGTTGGTCAATTTAACAGAATAGGCCAACATACCCATATGGGACCAATTGGAGTTAATCCAACTTAGCCCTATCCAAACCAGCAAATTAATTGGAATTAACTTTCCATTTAAAAGCTAATATGAGCTGGTAACTCCCTCAATTAAATGTATCACAAATAAATCCCTTAATCCAAGGCAAATTGAGATTAAACTTTAATAAAAGAGGATTAGTTCTAAGTACAACTGGCCATCAAGAATGATCCATCTCTAACTGAAGTACAATCATGATTGTCACTCTTTAGGACTTTTGACAATAGCTTAGCCAATGATTAAGTCAAGTGGCATTGGATGATGGAGCAAATGCACTAAAACTGGGTTCTATAAGCACATAGTCATTCCCATCTTTAGGGCCCACTTCTTTCACTCTTAGTGAGCTCCAAAAACTCAATGAACTCTTCAAACAAGATTTTAATCACTTGTTTAGACCAATTGATCTAGCTCAACCATTGCCTAAAATGGTAGTGGTCGACCCATTGATCCTAACCAATTCAGGTGAATCCCATAGAGGGTAAGGTCTAGTTCACCTCACTTCCACTAAAAGTGACGGACCAATCTCAATGAGCCTTGTTGCCCAAACATGTATAAGACAAAATCCCTAGTTAGCTATTTATAATTTTGGCCTTATAAAGTTTATAGTTCATGACAAGCATAGAAAATCCTATAGGTTGAAGCCTGGCTCCCTTAAACTTACCAAATTGAATCACTACATTTGGTCAGGTTAATGAGCACTTCAAGTCACCATCAAATTAGCTGATTCACACAAACCCAAACTTTGATTTAAAATCGAGCGGGAGAAAAAGAAAGGGGAGTTTTTCTTAAGAATATTCCCTAATTTATTTTAGACGTGCATTAATCATAAATCCAAATCTAATTGGAACAATTCTTTGATTCTTTTTCTGGACCATTTAAATTCATTATTATAATTGATCAATTAAAAAGTAAAAACATTAATTTTCACCATTTTTTATTTTTAGACTAATATAAATATTTCAAAAAATTCTAATAAATTTAAGGATGTTCTTTAATTCAGTATATACAAACTTGAATTTTTTTCATAATTTAATTTATTCATTTGCCTGGTGTTGGTAATTTGCGAAGAAAAAAAAATATTGTTTACAAAATTATCATTTTGCCTTTGGCGGGCCATAACCATGGCATGCAATCCATAGATGCATCATCTCTCTAAAATATAATCTAATTTATTGGGATTTATTTGACTTTTTCTCTAATTTTTAATAGTTTAAATAATATTTTGGTGGTGGCCAGTGATGGGTGAGAGGTGTTTGCCGGTGGCGAGGGCAGTGGGCAACGACGATGGCAGCCGACCCCAGTGGTGGTGGGTGGCGGAGGAGGGAGGCTCACGACAATCAAGCATTGGTGGCTAAAGATGGTCGGTGGCAAGCGACAGACGGAGGCGACCGGTGGTGGCCGGTGGTTGCCAACGGCGGGTGGCAGTCGAACAAGCTTGTCATGTAAATAATTTTCACTCAAAATCAGAGGAGTTTGGTTTACACTCAAAATATATTGCTTTATTTTACATTACATTTACTATACTTTACTTTGTATCATTTTGTATTCCAACTAAATACAAAAATTTGTAAAACTCCTGCATTTGGAATACTTTACACCCTAAAATAATCCAACCAAATAGTCCCTTAATTCAATTATTGAGGCTCAAGTTGTGCTACCAAAGTCAAGTAATAAACATATTATATTCTCAAGTATTTTAAAATTTCCTAAAAAATTTGATATAATTCATATATTTTCACTTATGAGATTATAAGGATGATAATATTTAATAATTCTAAAAATTACCCTATATTTTGGAATGTTTTTAAAATTTATTATAGCATTTGAAAACCAAGATTGATCAATCATAATTATGATAGAGTTATCTTACCAAATTCTTCTAATTATTATTTATTCTTCTTTGACTATTTTCATAATTAAAGAAGACTTTGACTTTAATCATTCATTTAAGTTTGGTTCCCTATGATATTAAAAGTCAAATCACTAATTACGCACAACATCTCCAATATATTTAAATATTTTAAATTAATATATAATGTTGGGAATTATTAAAAAAAATCCAATATTTCATTAAGATTTTAAAGCATTCAAATTAATTTTTCATTTGAATTGGTTTAAGCTTGCCTACAACAAAAATCCTGCTAGAACATTGCGCACACACTTATATTTTTTTATCTTTGGTCATGTGTAGTATAATTCTTGCAGCTCTATTAGATATATATAGGGTCATCTGGTCATTACACCTACACTAAAATCTCTCACTTTGATTAATTTAATTTCAACTTAATAATCTCCAACTTGAGCTTAATTGATATAGATTAAGCTTTCTATGATAGAAATTGGGAGCCTGATCTTATATTTTGATAATTATAAATATTATTGGATAATTATTTACCTATTACTATTTTATATATTACATTTTTTTCTATTTTTTACTAACCTTTTTAGGTACAACATAGAATGGGCAAATGTTAGGGATCAAGACTCAGGATAGTGATGTATAATTGTAAAAGTCAATTTATGTCTGAAAAAGTCTCTAATTTTTATTTTTATTGAGTAATTTTTTTATTAGATATATGTTAGTTTAACAACCTTGCACATACACAAAAGGGGGAGTGAAATTAAATATTAAAATATTTTTGTTAATCGTACTGTATGATCAGTTCAAACAGAAATTAAATTAGATATTTAATTAGTTGATATTAATTAAAATTAGGATATAACTAATCATATTGTATGACCTTAAATTATACTGTATCGTTAGTTGTTTTGATAAAACCAAGCTGTCGAATCTATGTTTCCTAAATTAGGCAAATTTGAATTTTGAAATTTGAACTGATCATACTATATAAACTATTTCATATTGTAGGAACATTAAATAAATTTACCTAATTTAATACTATGGATTAAGTAATAGAATCAACATCTAATTATCATTAATTATCATATAATACTATCTTCATCATCCTGGACAATTTATAGAGAGCTCTTCTGGACAAATTGAGTTCATCATGGACGATCTTTGATTCGATTAAATTGATCATACTAGATGATTTTCAATCATACATGATGATCTTCGACGGATGTGAACTAATTGTACTATGCGATATGTGTATCGTACTGTATGAACAGAAAGGATGTATATTAAAAATTAGGATTTTTTAGAGCTCATTTTATAAACTCATTCTTGTCTTGAGGGAAAGCGTCTTTTGGAAATCAAGTGACGTTTTCCTTCTGTGTGAGAGCTTGGAGAAAGTCCACATTCACAAGGGACAGAGGAGGTGATGTTGAGAGAGGAAGAGTGTCTTGAAGGAATCAAGGGGTGTGAGAGGGGTCACACGATTGCTTGCACCTTGCGTCTTCCAGTTGTTTTAGTGGAGCTCTTAGAGAAGAGCTCTGGAGATGAAAAGTCATTGGAGCTGAAGACTTGCTAGCTGAGGAAGCTAGGGATTTAGCATCTCCGTCGGGTCAGGAGGCAAAAGGAGGGAGCAACATTTCCATCAAAGCTAGAAGTTAAAGGAGGGACAACATCTTCGCCGAGATGAGGAGGCGAGAAGAGGCAGGTTCTTAAGAGTTTGTAAAAGTTATTCTCTTCCTGTAGTAAGGGTTCTTCTTTGAAGGAGAGTTACTTTTAGTGTAATGCTCGAAGAGGAGGATATTTAGGAGTGGACATAGGTCAATTTGACCAAACCATTATAATACTTAATTTGTATTTTCTTGCTTTTCTGCAGTTTACTTTACTTGCAATTTATTATACCGCACTATAATTTTATTTTGATTATATTGGTGAAAGAAATTTTAGTGATTGTTTTTTGTTGAACTTTAGTTTGAAAATCAGTAAAGAAAAATCCAAAAGTATTATTTATTTTTCAAAAAGTTAAAAAATAAAAATAAAATTGTACTTGCTTTTTTTTATTTTGAGGTGTTTAGTCTTTTTTGTTTAATCACTTCCACAACATTCGAGTTTTATTTTTAAACAAAAAAATTTTAAAATTTTTTTACAAGAATCAATTCTGCAGTTTACTTTACTTGCAATTTATTATACCGCACTATAATTTTATTTTGATTATATTGGTGAAAGAAATTTTAGTGATTGTTTTTTGTTGAACTTTAGTTTGAAAATCAGTAAAGAAAAATCCAAAAGGATTATTTATTTTTCAAAAATTTAAAAAAAATAAAATAAAATTGTACTTGCTTTTTTTATTTTGAGGTGTTTAGTCTTTTTTGTTTAATCACTTCCACAACATTCGAGTTTTATTTTTAAACAAAAAAATTTTAAAATTTTTTTACAAGAACCAATTCATGCACCCTCCCCCCCCCCCTCTTGGTGTGCCTTTTATATGTTCAAGTGCCCTTAAAGCACTTTCAATTGATTTCAGAGCTATTTGTGAACTTTTAATTAGTATTAGAGTAGATTCTCTTTTTTTTAAGGTTTAAACACGTTGAGTTGATCCAATGACCACTTTGATAATCATAACACTTTGGAAGGGTATTCAATTACCCGACCTAATCTTTTTGATAACAATCCTTTCGATTTTTGAAAATTATGTATGTCTATATTTTTTGCAATCCAGTGATTTTCGAATGTTGCACATGATTCAAGTTGGTTATGCTTTACATTCTCGCATGTTGAATGGAGTTAAAATAAAGATTCTCTTTACTAAGTAGTCAATAAAAGATTGTGATTTAACTCAACTAAATACAAATTGTTTAAATTATTATTTTTGTGCTCTTAAATCTAAAGACTATATGCATGTTTCAACTTGTATAACTAGTCACAAATATGAGATAAGACTTTGTATAACATATGAAGGAATCAATCTTAAATGAACTTTTTTTTTGCACAAATACAAACTTTTCTATACACAACCAAGTAAGTCAATTTCTTATATATACACCAAGCTCACAAAAATTATCACTTCTCTGCATGCCTTAGGAAAAGATATTTCAAATGCTAAAAAAGTTAATAAAATTTTATGTTGCATGCCTAAATCTTGAGATGCATAGTAACAATTATTTCTGAATCAAAATATTTAAATGCATATTCTATTAATAATATTTGCTCGTTCATTACCTATGAGCAAAGGGTAAGTCAACAAAATGTAGATTCAAGAGAATGAAAGAAAGAGAAGACAATTTCCTTGAAAGCTAATGATACATAAAGCAATGACTAGACTCAGTAAAAAAGGAAGACATGCATTAATGACAAGGCAATTCAAAATATTCCTAAAAAAAACGTAAGTGCCATTACAATAAATAGTGAGGTCAGAACTCAAAGTTAAACAAGTTTACCACTAATGTTATTTGTTTTGAATGCAAAAAGCCAGGACACATATGATCTAATTGTTAGAACATCAAAAGCCATCTAGTAAAGGTGAAGGGTGGGGAGAAAAGCAATGATGAAAGGGGCAAATAAAAATTATAAAAACCTTTTTTTGGCAAAATTTGACTCAAACTCATTAGAAATTGAACTAGAAGAGGAGGTAACCAACATGTGCTTGATCGCTAAAGATAGTGTTGAGAACTCCAACAATGATGAGGTATGCCCCCACAAGAGATCTAGTGAGAGCATGTGATACATAGACAATAGATGCTCAAGACATATGATTAAAAATCTAAAGCAATTCATCACACTAGAGACCACGAGTGGAAGTAAACTCACCTTGGGAGACAATACTACTAAGAAGGAAGTGGTGCATGTATTAATGGTAAAACTATTGGCTTTATAATTGAGAATGTTTTACTAGTTGAAGGCTTAAAACATAATTTATTAAGCATTAGTCAACTCAATAATAAAGGCTTTAATATTAAATTTCTTTCTAATAAATGCTTAATTATTTTAAATAGAAAATGTTTTATTAGAAGGAATGTGAATCAATATTTTTTATATGATTGACTTGAATTATATTGATACATAAAATAATATTTGTTATTTGAAAACTGATATAGATGAATCTTGGCTATGACATTGAAAACTACTATAAATAATATTTATAAGTATGAAAACACTTAGAAAAATCACTCAACTAGATTTGGTTAAAGGAATCCCTAAGTTAGGATTATCTAAAGAACACTTTTATTATTCTTGTCAATTAGAATTAGAAAAATAAACTAGGTCATCATTTCATTCAATAAAGGATGTAGTAACTAATAGGCCACTATAATTTTTTCACATGGACTTATTTGGACCTGCCAGCACAATTTGGATTTATAATTGTGGATGATATTCTAGGTAAATTTTTTAGCAAATAAAAGCGAATTATTTGAGGAGTTTAGGACCTTTTTGATTTGGATTAAAAAAAAGACGCTTAATCTCGACAATTCATAGTGACCATAGAAAGAATGAAAAAATTGAATTATTTGTCAAGAATCTGAATAGAGCATAACTTTCTGCTCCATAGGACCCCACAACATAATGAAGTAGCTGAAAGAAAGAATATGACATCGGTATAGGCAACTAGAGCAATGTTAAATGAATATAATTTACCCAAATATTTTTGAACATAGGTAGTGAATAATGCATACTATGTGTTGAATCGAATAAATATTATATCCAAGTTGAATAAAACACTTTATGAATTACCTAAGGATAAAATACCAAGCTTGTCTCATCTCCATATATTTGGGTGTAAATGTTTTGTGTTAAATAATAAAAAATCTCATTTAGAAAAATTTGATTCTAAGGCAAATGAAGCAGTTCTCTTAGGATATTCCTCAATAGGTAATGCTTATAGAGTATTCAATAAAAGAATCTTAGTTGTTGAGGAATCCACCCATATTGTATTTGATGAATCATATATAATTATTGAGGCTAAGATAGGTAATGATGATAAAGCTAAGATAACCCTTGGATTAAAAATGTTGTTTAGAAATTAAAGAAGACGCTTAGGATCCATTGCCTATAGAATGGAGGTATTCATTTAGTCACCCTTGAAAACTTATCTTAAGAGATCCATCCATAGGGGCTAGGACTAGACCTGATCTGAGAAAGGAGGTTAGCCACACATATTTTATTTTTATGATAGAACCCAACAATGTAGATCAAGCATTAGCTAATGAATTTTGGATTTAAGCTATGTAAGAAGAACTTAATCAATTTATTAGGAATGATGTGTAGGAGTTTGTAAGTAGACCATCTGATCAGAGTGTAGTTGGAATAAAATGGGTATTTAAAAATAAATTAAATGACTTTTAATTAGTAGTTAGAAACAAAGATAGGTTGGTAGCTAAAGAGCATAATCAAATAGAAGAAATAGATTATAAGGAAACCTTTGCCCCCATAGCTAGACTAGAAGTCATAAGAGTATTACAAGTATTTATATGCTTTAAAGGATTCAAACTATATCAAATAGATGTAAAATGTGCCTTTTTTAAAATGGAGTAATCAAAGAAGATCTTTATGTAATAGCTCGTATTTTAATTGAGTTAAATAACTTATTTTAGGAGTCAATATAAGTCAAAATCATAAACTGTCATTGCTAGAACATTGATGTTATAGTGCTTTAATTAAATTAATTTTTTCATAATTTTTAAAAAATGAATACACACACAAACACACACACACACACATATATACATACATACATATTTATGTTTTGATCAATAGTTTTTTTGCTCCAATTTATATTGATTAAAGAAGTTAGATAGCATTGGTGTTGTTATAAGAAACAGTTCTTTCAAATGAGATTTTCGAGCATCACACTCTATGTAGAACAGCCCTAAGATTTTGAGAATTCAGATTTTCCCAATTATGTTCATAAGCTTAAGAAAATACTTTATGGTATTAAGTAAGCACTTGGGGTAAGGTACGATATAATTAACAATTTTTGTTAGAAAAATTCTTTATTAAGGGAACTGTAAACTTTACCTTATTCATGAAGAGAGTTCGAAAAGATATACTCATAGTACAAATTTATGTTGCTAATTTTCTTTTTGGATTCACAAATGATGATTTATGTAATAAATTTTCTTCCAATATAAATAATGAATTTAAAATGAGTATGATGGGTGAATTAACTTATTTTCTTTATTTTAGTGCTAAACAAAGAGAGGATAGAACCTTCCTAACCCAAACTAAATATATTAAAAAAAATTTAAAGAAATTTGATATGGAAGGTTGTAAGAGCATGAAAACACAAATAAGCCCAACCACCCAATTATTTAAGAATATTGTTGGGGGGGCTTACGATCAGTTAATATGTGACTTGCTGAGTTTGAAATATGCTTAGTTTTTTTTTTTTGATATAAAATTAGTAATAGCCCACTA
Organism: Dendrobium chrysotoxum; assembly: GCA_019925795.1. Lineage (NCBI taxonomy): Eukaryota > Viridiplantae > Streptophyta > Magnoliopsida > Asparagales > Orchidaceae > Dendrobium > Dendrobium chrysotoxum. The sequence goes on along the minus strand of CM034302.1, from coordinate 23,402,097 downwards.
AATTACATAAGTATACATGATGAATCAAGTAATAAGTGAAAGAGTAAAGTGTGAACCCACGAGGAAGTGTTCTGTTAAATTACAACTTAACTACTACTTCAAATACATCACTTATCATACTAAAAATGAAAATAATATTTAAAATTTTTGCCGCTAAAAGAAAATAAACTTGCTAAAAGATTTTTGATACTTATAAAAATAAAATATTTTGGACTAATGAATATAAGTAATATAGTTTTTCTAAAGAGTCTCTTAATTATAGATGTGAATTAGTGCATATGCATCCTTAGATCTCTGTAAAGATTGTAGCGGTGAAAGAAAGGTTTAAGGCCTTCTTATAGTTTTACTATCTCCATAGAACCTAAAATATTCAAACATTCTATGTCTAGGCATGCTAATATTCCATTTCAATATTCCTAATTATTCCAACATTCCTCCATGGAGGCTGTACATCACACTAGAGTTTAACTACACATATGACCATTGTTTGTATTAAATGAAGATAAACAGATATTGAAAACATTATTTACCATTAAGGAAGAAGAGTATACATTAGTACTTGCTAAGCTTTTTACATCATCAGCCCAAAATTAAAGAATTCGTCAAACATGAAAAATATAACAAGCAAACTCATCTTTATTTCGTTCATTGAAAGTAAAGATGCAGGAGAAGTAATAAGAAAATTATCACCAAGACATACCAAATGATATCCCCCCCTACTTTATCTTCCATCTACTTTAGAGTTTCTTACAAAAATTGGCTGAGATCTCTAATAAAAAAGAAGTTTGCACTTCTCTAGCCTCCCTTAGAATTTAGTTTAAGGGGGCACTAATAGAGTATTAAAAATTATAAGAATTTACTTAAGTGAAAGAACTCTCTAAATAACATAATAAAAAATATTTATATTAAATATTGGGTTGGGTTTAAGAGCCACGTCTCTCGAAAAGGTGGCATTGCAACAGTGAAAAAAGAACTAACACCTCAGCACTATAATATTGGCTCTACTGCGACACTAGCTAACCCGATATGATTATTAATTGAATGATACAGCTTTTTACTTAGTCGGTGCTCCAAAATCTGAGCACTATGACATTAAAATTGAGAATCTAAAGTTGAGGAGTTGAAAGGCATGGAGCTTCTGCATGAATTTTCCTGAGGCTCCAATACTGCGGTGATGATTTTGGGCACAACAATGCTGTCTAACATGAAGAAATAGACTATGGTACATTTACAGTGCTATAAATAGAGAAAATGGTACTACAACATTTGAAATAGGTGCCTCAATGTTGATGATGTAGGCTCTGTGGTGTTGTATTGATTGGCGCTGCTTAACACTTATATTTTTTTGCCATTTTTTGAACATTCCATGTACAAAACATAACTAAAACAATATCTTTTCATTAAAATTTAAATACAATAAACATTACTTAATTTATACTTAAAAAATTCTCCCAATTATAAACTCTTGCATGTCCTCAAGCAACAATAACTTTCACATATTCATCACTTAATAGCCAATATAAAAATTGATAATTTAAAATTACTAAAATATATGATAATGCATCATAATCTAGAAGTAAATTTGAATGAACAAAGTTATAATTCTAATTAAAAAAATCATAATAGTTATTCCAATCAGTCATCCTTGCTATTACTTATTTTGATTCTATTCACTATATTTGTAAATATAAAGTTAGCTTCTAAATAAAAAAAATGAATAATACAGCATAGGGACTAGTTGACCTCATAGTTAAATAGGAGATTCATTAGTGCACCATCACATATACTAGTTCACTTATTTTATCCTTTTTTATTTAAGTAATAGGATGCATTCGAATTTAACCTACAACTAATACCAATTTTTAAATGTACTCTTCTTTATCTTTGTGTAATATTTTCTTTTGCATTTTTTATATTTTTTCCTTTATTATTGTGAATTACATACTTAATAATTTGAATATCAATTTTTTGCTTTCATCCTCTTACAATCCTATTGAATTAATGTAAGGATTTATTAAGATCACTATAATTCTCCTAATTTAAGCTATTCACATCTAATCCTTAAACTTAATTATTCATTTTTTAATTCAATTGTCAATGAGTTAATGTATAGTTTTTAAAATCAAAATCAAATCAATAGCTTAAATAATTTATGCAAGTTAATTATGTAGTTTCCAAATTATGAATTATTAAGCAATGTTCATTCAAATTATCATTTAGGGTTATATTATTATCCTAATTTTACATAATTTTTAATTATCATCTTTATTTTGGCTAAAGTAATCAAAGTGCAAATATCAGTAGAGCGCAATGTATAATAATTTAAGCATAAGAAAATTAATCAAATATAAATAAAAGAATACATTGCAAATTAACACTCATAACTAAACATAAAATGAAAATCACAAAATAAAGATGGATGCACTCTTAAGAAAAGAACTAAATAACAGAAAAGAACTTTAAATACATGTGAGTTACCTCCCATCAGCATTAAATTTATAGTCTTCAACCAGACTATACTAATTATTCTAATTGAGAATAAATCAACTCAGTTATATCTCTAAAACATTTTATGTTCCTACCTAAATATAGCTTCAGTCCACGGCCATTAACTTTAAAAATATATAAGTTTTTCTTATCATGAATTTCAACTACTTCATAACAAAATACTTTCATAACAGTGAATGGTCATGACCATTTGGATTTTAGTTTTTCTGGAAATAATTTAAGTCTGGAATTAAAAATTAAAACATCGTGTGTAGGGTTAAATTCTTTCTTTAGAAGCTTACAATCATGCCATTTTTTAATTTTATCTTTATAAATTTTGGTATTTTCATAAGCCCATTTCTAAATTCTTCTAATTCATTTAACTGTATTAATCTTTTTTTTAATTCCTTTAAGCTTGAAATTCAATTCTTTAACAGTCCAGAATATCATATGCTCTAATTCTACAAGAAGGTTGCAAGCTTTTTAAATACTAATACATAGAGAAACATTCTAATAAGATTCTTAAAAGCAATTTTATATGCAAATAATAGAGCATCTAATTTAATAGCTTAATCTTTCAATCTAGAACTTTTACGTCCTGGAGTATTCACGGCGGTAGAGAAATATAAAGCTTAGCGTTTTAGCATTGTATGAAGATCGAGCACACAATTAGATGAAAGAGAGAGGGTGTAGTACTAATAAGAGACACTAAAGTCTTTACGAGGAAATCTCTGAAAGGGGGAAAAACCACGGGACCTGGCCCAGTTTGCAATGAATCCACTAGTATTTGCAGTTGATTACAAATAAGGCCCTCCTTTTGGGGGAAGGACTTGGCTTAATATGGCCAATATACATCATATATAGTGTATTACATGGTGGGAATCAATATATACATGTTTGTTGGGTCGGCTGACCATAGTTGGCAGGCAACAGAGGTTGGAAGGACTGTAGTTGGTGGGAGATCGGGGTCAAAAAGATCGTTGTCTGGTGACGGAGGTCAGAAGGATCATAGTTGATAGACGTTACAGGTCAGGAAGATCGTAGTCTGATGATAGAGCTCGGGATGACCTTAGTTGCTCGGGCGATAGAGATCGGAAGGATTGTAGTAGGCTGACATTGTAGGTCATAAAGACCTTAGTCCGATGACAGAGGTCGGGAGGATCTTAGTTGGTCAGGCAAGGAGGTCAGAAGGATCGTAGTCGATTGGCATTGGAGGTCAGAAAGACCGTAACATGTGACGGAGGTCGGAAGGGCCATAGCTGGCAGGAGACGGAGGTCGGAAAGACCATAGATGTAAGGCGGTGGTTTGGTAGAAGTTTGATCCTAAGGTGGTGGTCCATCAGAAGTTCGGGACTCAAGTGGTGGTCCGACAGGAGTGTGGGCCTCAGATGATGGTCTGGCAGGAGTGCGGGCCTCAAGTGGTGGTCCAGCGGGACTCAGGGCGTCAAGCGATGGTCCGACGAAGCTCAAGACATCAGGTGGTGGTCTGATGGGACTCAGGAAATCAAGCGGTGGTCCAGCGGAGCTCAAGACGTGGTGGTGGTCCGACAGCACTCAGGGCATCAAGTGGTGGTCCGACGGAGCTCAGGACGTCAGGTGGTGGTCTGGCGGGACTTAGGGCATCAAGCGGTGGTCCGGCGGAGCTTAAGATGTCAGGTGGTGGTCCAGCGGAGCTGAGGACGTCAGGTGGTGGTCTGGTGGAGCTCAGGACATCAGGCAGTGGTCCAGCAGAGCTCAGGGCATCAGGCGGTGGTCTGGCGGAGCTCAGGGTGTTAGGCGGTAGTCTCGTGGAGTTGAGGACGTCAGGTGGTGGTCCGGCGGAACTTCGACGGTGGTCGAGGAGGCAAGAGTGATCTCTGATCTCTCTCTATTATCCTTAGGATTAGGGGCCCTTTTTCAAGAGGAGAGGGGGCTCTATTTATAGATTTTTGGGAGTGGCATGGCTTGAAAATAGGTGGAAAATCAAGGGTAATTAGGGAGTTGTTTGAATGGATGGTTGATGTTGAATCCCTTGATCTCGGACTATTCGATGGACATTTGAAGGTCTTAGAGATATCAAAATTTAGTGATCTTAGGCTTGTTGGATTCGTCTTGTCAAGTCGCTCGATTCGACTATAAATATGTCATGCTTGGAAACCATTTGGTAATTCAAATTTTGATTTGATCCTTCCAACAACGCTTTGGATCCTTGATTTGGACCTATTTGGGCTCGGATTGAGTCGAATTTAGTGTCGTTGGGTTCATATTTCCGAAACGTTTAATTCGACTATATGTTTGCTGAAATCGGAGTTTGTATGGTCCCAATTTTAATTTTGGAAGTTTCCAATTTGATTTTGCCTCGAGATTCATGCCCGATCTTGATAACTTTTTGAGGATGTATCAAGAACTGATGGTTTTTTTTATTTTTTTTAATCTCCTTATTGCTTAGTTCAGCTTGTCCACTAGTTTGGGGATGGTAAGTTGTTGTTACCCTATAATGAATACCATATTTTCTTAATGCAATTTTTAATATCTTATTATAAAATGTCTTCCCCCATCATTGATTAAAACTCTAGGCATTCAAAATCTAGAAAAAAATATTTTTCTTTAAAAATTTAAGCACAACATGAACATCGATTCTTGGGATTGCCACTTCTTTGATTCATTTAGATACATAGTCAACATCAATAAGCATATACTGGTATCCATGGGATTGCACAAATTATCCCATGAAATTGAAACCCCAAACATCAAATATTTCAATCTCCAAAACATAGTTTAATGGCATTTTCTTTGGAAATGTTGCCTATTCTTTGATATTGATCATATTTTTTGGAAAAGTTGAGATTCCTACGAAAACTCTCGATTAAAATAATGACATATATTTTATTTTGAGATTTTTCAAAGAGTGATATCGAAAGAGCGAGGTCAGAGTTTCAAGGGATTAGATAAAATTTGAGCACTTATTTCTAGAGGTCAAAGGACAAAAAGTAGGAGATATTTTGGAATTCTAAAATAATTCAAAAATGCCTTAGTCTACCATAGCCAAGTTAATTCGATAGGCCTTTTGAGACCTAGTCACCACATTTGGTTAAGTCTCATCCCAACTTTGTCACACTCTTTTGATTTGGTTATTTCGTTGTTCAATCATACTCTATGATTGAACGACCTTCATTTGAGTATACACTAATATCCTTATCATTATTTTCCCTTCTTTGTAGATTATCTCTACTTGAACTAAACTCATACTTTGGATATTTGGAGCTCATTCTAAATGTTTGGAATTGTTTTTTTCTTTCAAATGTTTGCATCACTTTGAGCATTTGAATATGGAGCGGGATAATATGGAAAAGACAAACCATTGATTTGAAAAACTTCTATTTTTCTAACCAGATATAGTATAAAGAACAATATATCATCCTGAAAGATAAAAATATTATTTTACAATATATTAAAAAAAATAAAAGTAGTGTATTGGCAAAAAATGTCTACGTTTCCAAAAAAATTTCCCTATGCTATATAAATAAGATATATTTTATTTCATTATGGGGTGCATGTTTTTCATAAAGACATGCACTTATAGTTAATTACATCTCAAACGAGGTAAAGTCTCCTTAGAGAAATCTCAACTAAAGTTGTGACAAATATTTTTTTGATTTCGAGGTTTTAGACAACGGTAGTTCTTTTAAACATTTAAATGGGACTGTTTCAAATTTTGAATAATTGGTTTAGAGGCCAAAGAAAAAAAAAAAGATTATTGGATTACTTGTTGATCGATCATGGGAGTGTCAATCTTTTATTGGTTTACTTATTTCATTCTTAATTTTAAATTTGTTCAATTTTTACCATTGGTGATTATAAATCAAGTCATAGTGATTTACATCTATTATTTAACTTCATAGGGATTTGAAAGAAAACTTCACTATTAATTTGAAATCATCTTATTCAGTTTATTGTTCGTTATAATTTTATGAGTTTACAATTTCTAAGTTATTGATTTAGTTTTATTTTGTTGACCTTTGACTTTTTTTGAGTTCAAATGAACTAAAAAATTTATGAAATAATTCTTTGAGATCAAGTATGACTCAAAAATATACAATAAAAAATTGAAATTACTTTGATTCTTTCTGATTTTTAATTATTTTATTAAAGAAAATTCAAAGTAATATTTGAATGAGGTGTAAAAAATATGCAAAATTCTCAAACGTTCAAAATAACCTTGTTGACCTCATTTTCGAATGAGGATTCACTCCTTGTATTTATGCATGATGGTTGTGTGACGGCTGGTCGAGCCATACATTATCACTCCGATTTATCATTAAAATGAGAATTTGATTCTTTTGGTCTTATTTTATTGATCACATATTAGATGAATTTGTTGGCAAATTATTGAAAATTTTATGTGAATTTATGTGTTTGAAGCATTCATGCACAAGATTTTCTTTGACATAAAACTTTTTGATCGGATTTTAGCATCATCTTGTGAAACAGATTGCATCATTGGGTCCTACTAGTTAAGATGGATTGATTGAGCTCATTCATGCTCGAATCAAATACCGTTCGACATGTATAAGAAAGAGAAAATATTAAAGGTTTTTTAATAAATCTAATAATAAAAGTTAAAAAAAAATCATATAAAAAATCTAGAATTTTCATTATATATATAAGGATTTTTGTGATAATAAATTTAAAAATAATAATAATAAGAAAAAGAAGATGAGAAATAATATTGATATATTATCACCAAATTAACTTGATCAAACACGAATCTCGAGGAAAAATCAGCTTGGAAACATCCAAAATTAATTCAGAGATCATATGAACTCCAATTTCAGCAAGCTTTTAATCGAACTGAACATCTCGAAAATACGGACCCAACGACACCAAATTCAACTCAATCCGAGCCCAAATGGGTCCAAATCAAGGACCCGAAGCGCATTTGGAAGGTTCAATCCACAATTTGGATTATCAAACGGTTTCCAAACAGTACATGCTTATAATCGAATCGAGCGGCCCGATGAGACGAATCCAACGAGCCTAAGATCGTCAAATTCCGATATCATTAAGACCTTCAAATGTCTGATAAACGGTCCACGATCAAAAGATTCAATATCGGCCGTCCATTCGAACCACTCCATATTTGACCCTGATCTCTCATCTATTTACGGCTCATGCCATACACAAAAAACTATAAATAGCCCCTCATTTCTCTTAAGAGGGGACCCAAGCCAAAAGCAAGAGGAGAAGAAGAGAAGAAGAAGAGAAGAAGAAGAAGAAAGGAATAGGAGGGAAGAAACTCCTCCTCGACCACCGCTGGAATTCTGCCCTACACCCGAATCACACCGGAATTTCGCCCGATGCCCGAATTCTGTTGCCCGACGCCCGAGTGTCGTCGAAATTCTTCCCAAGTGAAACCAGAATTCTGTTCGACACCGGAACTCTCTCAGATTTCAATACGATGCCGGAATTCTATCCGACCTCCGAAGGACGCCAACATTCCGCCTGATCTCTGAGTAACGCAGGAACTCTGCTTGACATTGTAACTGTCTAATCCTAAAGAGATTCATTGTAATCTAATCGTCCTAAGTTTTAAGGACGATTCAACCTCTTGTATTCCAAGAAAACACTAGTGAAACTTTTTCAACTGGGCGCGGCCCCGTGGTTTTTTCCCTTTACAGGGTTTTCCACGTACAAATACTGGTGTTCTTTTATATTCTGTTTGTGTGCCGAATATCCGTTCAATGCTAAGACGAAAATTTTCTAAATTCTATCGTCGCGTATATTCGAGTCCGCAACAGTTTGGCGCCGTCTGTGGGAACTTCTACCCCATAATTGCAAGTATTGCCTCGATGACCAACAGGCGTAGCAATCATCTCGTAGGAGCCTCCCGCTCCCACTCTCATCAATCCAGAAACCAGTCCATAAATCATGGACGTCAAGTTTCTGCCTCCTTTTATCCTGGGGGGCAACACGCTACTGGAGAAGGAACCTCAGGACCATCTTTGGAGGAGAGAATCCGAAAGATGGAAGAATCTCAGAACGAGATCCTTCAACTCCTACGAGAGAGTCGTCAACCAGCATTAGCACAATGGGAGGAAATTCTTCTCCCTCGAGATCCTTCACGGGTCGAAGATGTTCAACTCGAACATCTTCAAGTAGAGGTTCCTCTTCCTCCAACAAGAAGACACCCGTCATCACAGCCAGATAATGAACTGGCTGACACAGCAAGTTTTACTCATCGTTCACATACAGGTCGGCAACCTCGCGTTCCTTTGGACCTCCCTGATGAGTTAGACCAACCACATGTTGTTGAGCTCCCTCGCATTGTTCTACGTTATGAATTACAGAGATTAGTACGAGAAGAATTCCCTGGAGGAGGTACAAGACAAAATCTTCGACGGTGGAACCTACAAGAGTTATCACCTCTAACAGAAGCTATTCTTTAACATCCCATTCTGATTGGATTCAAACTATAGAGCATCGAATCCTACGACGGGACATCCGACCCATATGAGCATATCGATCATTATCGAATAATTATGTATATCTAGTGAGCTTCGGATGCACTCCTATGTAAAGTTTTTCCTGCTACTCTCAAGGGACAAGCACGAACTTGGTTCTATTCGCTTCCGTCTGGAACGACCCCTTCATTCGATAAAATGGCTAAAGTGTTTGTGGAACAGTTTGTAACCAATCGAAGAATTGCTACGGATTCCTCCCACCTATCCGGAATCCGTCAAAATGAAGGAGAATCATTGAAAGAGTATTTTCAGTGATTTTCTACTGAGGCTCGACAAATTCCGGGAGTAGATCCTGAATTATTGAGAGGGGTCTTTCTTGGTGGCATCTGTCCTGGCCCCTTCTATTCTACTTTTATGCGAGATACGGTTCATTCATACGCCGACCTGATTCATCGTGTGGAGGCACAAATCTCTGCAGATGAAGTCATAAATGCTTACAGAAAGTAGTTTGAGCAGACAAATGGGAAGCACAAATGTGCTCCTGGGATGGATAATTCTTCCTTACAGCAGAAAAAATGAGGGAAAAATAATCTACCTCCTAGGCCTCCATTGCCGTGACGGGAACCTCAACAGGAGAAGGAGTATACCCCACTCAACACATCTCAAACAAATATATTAATGGCCGTTCGAGATCAATATACAATGAAATAGCTGCATCCTTACAAGCAATCAAGATCAGTACTGTCACTTTCATCGTAGTCGTGGCCATACTACGGAAGCCTGTAATCAACTCAAGGATGAGATTGAAAGACTTCTCCGCCAGGGCTATCTCCAACAGTTTATTCGAGATCCACCTACCCGAGAGGAGTCTCACCCCCGTCCCACTGGGGGGGGCAAAATCAACAACAGCAGAGGCAACCACCGAATAATCGCCCAACTGTTGGTGAGATTGAGACCATCGTAGGAGGACCGTTATTATCTAATCAGGTTTTTTTTGCTGTAGATGAAAATCCAACACCAAAGAAAGCTCGTATTGATCAGTTTATCACTTTTGATGATTCAGACTTGGAGGGAGTAAAAACCCCTCATCAGGATCCGCTTGTGATTAATGCAGGGATAGGTGACCCGCGTTATAATGTCAAAAGAATCTTGGTGGATAACAGTAGTTCTGTGGATGTGTTATTCTATTCAACTTTTTTAAATATGGGCCTCACCAGAGAAAAGCTTCAGCCTGCTGTAGGTCCATTGTACGGGTTTGACAATCGACCTATGCAGGCAGAAGGGACAATCAGTCTCCCAGTTATATTGGGAGAGTTTCCCCAACAGATTACTCATTATATTCAGTTTATTGTTGTAAAGTTAGAATCAGCTTACAACGTCATCTTTGGAAGGCCACTCCAGTCCATTTTTGGGATCATCGCTTCCATCCCTCATTTGAAGCTGAAATTTTTTACCACGACTGGAGTAGGTGTGGTACGTGGAGATCAACAAATAGCACAAACCTGCTATCTTAGGCAGGTTCAACCACATCCAAAGGTGACGCTAAGTATCGAGGATTTTGATCTCTGAAATGAGGATATCCTTCAAAGGGCTTCTCCTATAGAAGACCTCACTACAGTATCCTTATCACAAGAACACTCTTCAAGAACTGTACAGATTGGATCTCTTCTTTCAGATGAAGAGAAGGAAAAATATATAGATTTTCTACGTAAGAATCAGGATGTTTTTGCATGGGGTCCGGCAGATATGCCCGGCATCAACCCTGAAGTGATCATGCACTCCCTTAAGGTTAACCCGACATGCAAGCCAATAATCCAAAAGAAACGAACTTTTGCGCCTGATCGTCAGCAAGAAATTGAGCGGGAGGTTGATATGCTTTTGGAAGCTGAATTTATACGGGAAGTGCATTACCCTACTTGGTTGGAAAATGTCGTCATGGTGCGGAAATCAAATGGGGCCTGGAGAATGTGTGTAGATTATACCGATCTAAATAAAGCCTGCCCAAAGGACAGTTTTCCACTTCCTCGTATTGACCAATTGGTCGATACCACCTCCGGACATCAGATGTTGAGCTTTATGGATGCCTATTCCGGTTACAATCAAATAAAGATGGACCCAGCTGTGAGGAGGCAATGGTTTTTCTCACAGATAAAGGGTTATACTGCTACCGAGTGATGCCATTTAGTCTCAAAAATGCTGGGGCCACATATCAACGTCTTATGAATAAGATTTTTAAAGATCTTATTAGACGTTCTATGGAAGTATATGTTGATGATATATTGGTAAAAAGTCTTGAGAAATCTCAACATATATCTGATTTAGAACAGTGTTTTCATTTGCTATGATGCTACAATATGCGACTGAACCCTGCTAAATGTGCTTTTGGAGTCGCTTATGGAAAGTTTTTGGGGTTTATGGTAACCCACCGAGGGATTGAGGCTAATCCTGAGAAAATCAAGGCACTAAGAGACATGGTGCCCCCAAGAAATATCAAGGAAGTTCAGAGACTGAATGGAAGAATTGCAGCATTATCTCGTTTTCTAGCACGCTCCGGAGATAAATATCAGTCCTTCTTCAAGGTACTTAGAGGCGCTCATAACTCTAGGTTCCAATGGACGGATGAATGCCAAGAAGCCTTTGAGCAATTACGAAAGTATTTGGCATCCCCTCCACTACTTTCTAAACCAACACCGGGAGAGAGATTATATTTGTATTTGACTGTTTCTGTCCAGGCCATTAATTCAGTCTTGGTTCGAGAAGAAAATACTGTACAAAGTCCTATTTATTATGTTAGCAAAATTTTATCTGAAACGGAAGGACGTTATCCTTTAGCAGATAAAACAGCATTGGCGTTAGTTTATTCTGCTAGAAAACTACGCCCTTACTTTCAAGCCCGTTCAATTGGGGTTTATACAAATCTGCCACTGAAAAGTATTCTGCAAAAGCCAGAAGCATCGGGTAGGCTCGTTAAGTGGTATGTAGAACTGGGAGAATTTGATATCCACTTCTTGCCTAGGCCCGATATTAAATCTCAAGCGCTAGTAGATTTTATAGTTGAATGCACCGTCCCAGTATCCGATGTTTAACCAATTGATTCACCTTCTCCGTCAGGCTAGACATTATATGTAGATGGAGCTTTTGGAAGTTCCGGGGCTGGGGCTGGAGCTTTATTAATCTCTCCGCAGAAAGTTACCCTTGAGTATGGGCTCTGACTTAAGTTCCCAGCAACAAACAATATAGCAGAATACGAGGTTCTAATTGCTGGATTAAGACTAGCAATTGACTGTGAGGTTCAAAATTTAGTAGTCTACACTGATTCACAGTTAGTCGCCTCTCAGGTTGAGGGGGAGGTTGAAATCCATAACTTACAACTAGCGCAGTACTGCAACATCGTCAAATTGCTTCTAGCCCGTATAAAGAAGAATCAGATCATCCATATTCTACGAGAGCAAAATGCGCAAGCAGATGCTCTTTCAAAACTCGCTACAACAACCACTGGAGATATCTTCAAGCGAAAGTGTATCGAGGATATCCACTTTCCAAGTATCCAAGGACCATGGATCATACAATCAATCGATGAATCAAGAGAAGCTTCTTGGATCGATCTCATATTATCTTTTTACAATGTGGAATACTACCTGAAGACCCCATAGCAGAACACGACTTCGGAGACAGGCATCAAATTTCACTGTGATTGATAATGAGTTGTATAAATGTGCCTTTACCGGACCGTATCTCAAGTGTCTCCCGCCATCAGAAACTGATTATGTACTCAGAGAAGTTCATTCAGGAGTATGCGGAGAACATTTGGGAGGAAGAGCGTTAGCTTACAAGATTATGAGACAAGGATTCTACTGGCCTACAATGAAACAGGACACACTTGAGTTTACTCAAAAGTGCGAAAATTGCCAATTACATTCCAATCTCACCCATATGCCTGTATTGGAGCTTGCATCACTACAGAGCCCCTGGCCTTTCGCTCAGTGGGGAATTGATATCATGGGACCTTTTCCTATCGTCACGGGATAACGAAAATTCATTATCTTGGTAGTAGATTACTTCACCAAATGGGTAGAGGCAGAACCGTTGGCAAAAATTACTAAAGCAAATGCCAAACAGTTCCTATGAAAGAATATAGTCTGTCATTTTGGCATTCCTGCAAGAATTATCACAGATAACGGGACACAGTTTACTGGGAAAATCTTCACTTCTTTTTGTAAAGATTTTCATATTCATCTAGTCCACACAGCTGTCACCCACCCTAAGGCAAATGGGCAAATAGATGTCACAAATCGAACGATTTTAAAAGGACTGAAGACACGCCTAGGGAAGGACGGGGGGCAATGGGCTGAAGAACTCCCAAATGTCCTCTAGGCTTATCGGACTACTACCAGAACTCCTACAGGAGAAACCCCGTACAACCTCTGCTTTGGAATAGAAGCAATTATACTAGTTGATATTGGAGTTCCAAGCAATAGAGTTCAAACATTTGATTTCAATAATAACGAGGAAAAGCTCAGAAAGAACTTAGATCTCCTTCCAGAAGTAAGAGATGTAGCTTCACTTAGGACCGCTGCATACCACCAAAGGGTTGCTCGTCACTATAATCGAAAAGTTAAATCTCAATCTATCTCAATCGGGGATTTGGTTTTACGCAGCCTCGAAGCAGCAGGAAAGGGCCCTCAACGCAATAAGCTCTCTCCCCTCTGGGAGGGTCCCTATTTGGTAGCAGCTATGATCAAGCCCGATACCTTTAAATTGAAGGATGCTAATGGAAAAATGCTCCCCCGAACTTAGAATATCAGCAACCTTCGTAAGTATTATCAATAGATATTGATAATACTAGTTATCTTGTGTTTGTTGTTTACTTCAAGCTATATTAAAGATGTCCTTGTACAGAGTTATTATGTTTAGACATCTCTTGTATGTGAACTGGGATAGAACTCTTCTAACCCCTTATCCCTAAAAGTATACTAGGGGATTATTGTATTGTCTTATCTCATACAGTAATGTGACATTCACTTTGTTGTGCTACAGTCTTAAACTCTTTATTCATGATTCGAGAAATATATAATCTACATTGTATCTCAATCACTGGATGATCAATCCCAGGGGGATTTGATCCGACCTCTTCTATACAGATTAAAAATCATCAAGCAAAAGCTTTGATTAACAATCTCGAAAAGGTCAAGATATCCAAGGAGGATGTCTCTCACAGTCACTCCTGTCACCAAAGACTATCAAAATATTTCTTATTGAAATAAAATTAAACCAGTCTCATGTATATATACAAGAAAGAAAAGAGAAATATCAATAATTTCTTTATAGATCACTGAACATTACATACATCATATGAAAGCATCCACAACAAACACATATACTTATCACTAGAAAGAAAATAAGGTGATACAATCAACATCAAACACTCCTACAGGATATCAATATCATCCTCATCCTCCTCAAGGGAAAATGCCTTCTGTAACTCGCTCTCTATCTCTTCGCCACCAGAATCTGATGAAGGGTCACTGGAGGCCTGGCTAGGTGTCAACCCATCAATATCTGCGCCAGTCTTGCGCTGTACTGCACACACGCCCTTCATAAAACCTCGGATGAAGTCCTCTTCCATACAGTCTGCTTCCAAAGCCTTCACCTCCACATCATAGATATGGTTGCAAGCTTCTTGAATGTGATCTTCAATAATTATCTTGAAGGCAGATGATTTCTTGAAATCATCTATAACGGTAGACGGTAGCTGCTGAGCTTCCCTCTCTGATAGAATATTCTGGAGCCTCTTGTTCTTAGCTACAAGGATCTCCTGATCTTTCATTTGCTGAGTGATCGTCATCTATGCATCCACTAACTCAATATGTAGACAATCCATTTTTTGATTCTGTATGGAGGCTGAAGTCACCATATTAGCTAGCTCTACCCTACACTCTGCTAGCTGCTGCTCCACCACCTGCATCTCCTTTAATTTTCCATCATGTTTCTTCTTATATTCACCCTAAAGATATTTAATCTTCACAAATTCATCATTCCAATCATTCAGGGCCTTGGTCATTTGCGCCGACTGAAGCAATAAAAATAACTTGTATAAGGGAAATATTTTGTGAAAAAAAAACAAAAAGAAGAATGAGAAGCAAAAAGGGGAACGTACCAATTCCTCAGTACGTCGACGACCAATGCATTGATGTTTCAAAACATCCTCTGGAATGTGTGACATGGATGGAGAAATATGGGGATCTTTACTAGTAATTGCCAAAGCCTCCTCCACCCTTTTCTTCTTGACAGCCTACACATTGTCTTCACTTCCTGGTCGTTTAGGAGGAATTTTTGAAGATTGGACCGCAGCCTCTGGAACTTTCACTGACTTCTTTAACATCTGAGCATGTGATCTCCCTGCTTGAGTAGATAGCCCCACTTTGAGCAAATACTCTTCATCTATGTATTTGCTCAAATAACGACCCTCATAATGAAGAGTATCGATATCAGAGAATTTGAGTATCTTCAATAATTCTTCGGCTCCAAGATGTAGGGAAATTGGTAGCTCCCTCAATTTCCCCTATTTTTCTAGGAGATTCCAGTCATTTTTCATATAAAAGAAGTCACTGATCTAACTTTTTGACGGATCCCGAGTACGAATATCCAACCACTTGGATCTAAAAGAAATGCAGCCTTGTGTATCACCAATCAGACGACCCATCCGAGAAAGATAATTAGGAGATAGCACTGCTCCACGGTCTCGAAAGAGTACAATCAACCCCATGATAATTAACATAGCTATATAAGACAGTTGAGCTAAACTCACCCCACAAATCGTTAAAATGTCGCTCAATTCAGGAGATGGTGGAAACCTTAAACCTGCCCGTAAACTGAATTCGTAGACTGTCACAAATCCGGGAGGAGGAGAATAAGCCCGATCAGACCTTGCCGGCACTTTCACCACCATATCATTAGGAAAATAAATTTTTTTTCTAAAAGCAAGCAAGGCGTCGCTAGTAACAGTGGAGATAACGTCATCCATTTTTGTCGCTTTATAAGTCTTTTTTACACCTTCACATCGAGCAACAAAGCGATTGCCTTTGATCGAAGGATTTTTGATGGATGTTGGATCACCAATGTCGACTTCTGCACTAAAATGAATCGCTGACTTCGAGTAGGGAAAATAACCTACAACCAGTAGCAGAAAACAAGGAAGAAAAGAAGAAAATTTCACTTCATTGCAAGAGGAGGGGCGCTAATTTAGTAGGAAAAATCACCTACATAAAAACAGCGGAAAGCCTCGACTGTAAGAAGGAGAAAGGAGTGAATTGTTCTATAACCTCAGGGGGGTATATATAGTGCTTTTTGAGAACATTCCAGAATTTTGAATTTTCCATTTTTTTTTTGAAACTTTTGAAATTTTCTGAATTTTTTCGAATTTTTTAATAAGAATAATAAATTAAAAAAAATAAAATAAAAAATATAATTTGGATAAGAGCTGGCGGTTTCCTAACCGCCAGCGGGCCCGGTTAGCAAACGGCGCGCCTAACCGCGCGGGCCAGGCGCGGGCCCAGGCGTGCCATGGGCTGGCCCAGCACGGGCCGCGGAGCGGGCCAGGCGGGTCGCGGGTGTGCCGTGGGGCTGGCTCAGGCGCATTGTTCTGCACCGGCGGTGGCAGCGGTGGCGGCGGTGGCGGCGGCGGCCGGCCGGTTCGGCCAGTTCAGCTGCCCACAAAAATTTGAGCCCAAATTTTGGCCTGGACAGGTCAAATCGGATGTTTTTGGGATCCCCGGACACGTTTTTTGATGTTCTGGACTTAATTTTAACACTTTTGGAGCTCAATGAGGCCTCTAAGATAAAATTTGACCAAGTTTATATTTTTTGAAGCGCAAATTTTTGTGATTCAACCATTGTAAAAGTTTGGGACAAGTATTTTCGGACTTATGAAGCTTCGACGTCCAAAAATAGGGGGGCAATTAATATATTATCACCAAATTAACTTGATCAAACATGAATCTCGAGGAAAAATCAGCTTGGAAACTTCCAAAATTAATTCAGAGACCATATGAACTCCGATTTCAGCAAGCTTCTAGTCGAACTGAACATCTCGGCAATACGGACCCAACGACACGACATTCAACTCAATCCGAGCCCAAATGGGTCCAAATCAAGGACCCGAAGCACATTTGGAAGGTTCAATCCACAATTTGGATTACCAAACGGTTTCCAAACAATACATGCTTATAGCCGAATCGAGCGGCTAGACGAGACGAATCTAACAAGCCTAAGATCGTCAAATTCTGATATCATTAAAACCTTCAAATGTCTGATAAACGGTCCATGATTAAAGGATTCAATTTCGGCCGTCTATTCGAACCACTCCATATTTGCCCTTGATCTCTCATCTATTTATGGCTCATGCCATACACAAAAAACTATAAATAGCCCCTCATTTCTCTTAAGAGGGGACCCAAGCCAAAAGCAAGAGGAGAAGAAGAGAAGAAGAAGAGAAGAAGAAGAAGAAAGGAATAGGAGGGAAGAAACTCCTCCTCGACCACCGCCGGAATTCTGCCCTACGCCCGAATCACACCGGAATTTTGCCCGACGCCGGAATTCTATTGCCCGACACCCGAGTGTCGCCGAAATTCTTCCCAAGTGAAACCAGAATTCTGTTCGACACCGGAATTCTCCCAGATTTCAAAACGATGCCGGAATTCTATCCGACCTCCGGAGGACGCCAACATTCTGCCTGATCTCTGAGTAACGCAGGAACTCTGCTTGACATTGTAACTGTCTAATCCTAAAGAGATTCATTGTAATCTAATCATCCTAAGTTTTAAGGACGATTCAATCTCTTGTATTCCAAGAAAAACTAGTGGAACTTTTTCAACTGGGCGCGGCCCCGTTGTTTTTTCCCTTTACAGGGTTTTCCATGTACAAATACTGGTGTCTTTTTATTTTCTGTTTGTGTGCCGAATATCCGTTCAACGCTAAGACGAAAATTTTCTAAATTCTATCGTCGCGTATATTCGAGTCCGCAACAAATATCAAATTAGCCGAGGCCGACTTTAATTATTTTAATTGATTTGATTGATCAATTTAATATTATCTCATTAAAATGAGCCAAATTGCAATGAATCAACTCAGCTAAATTGAATCAAGCTGGGTCGACTCAAACAGATGTTAAATTAAGAATCAAGTCATATGAAATTAATTTAAATTAAATTTCCTCAACTCAAATTAAATTAGATAGAGTCGACCTAAATGAAACTTTTATTAAAATACATTATGTGTACTTGATCAATTTAAGCTAAAAATTAAATTGAACTTATTTAATTAAATCAAATTCTTTTAAAATTATCAAATTATTTTGATTATTTCAGAATTTAATAATCATTTATATTTTCAAATCAACCATTAATTAAGGGTTCATTTGAGGCAGCTTTCTTATAATTTTCAAAAATAATTTTGAAGTACACAAAATTTTATTTTAAAAATTTTTTCGGATTTAAAATTACTTTAAAAAATAGTAAAAAAATTATCCCAAACCAAATGTATACCTAGCAGTTAAAAGTTAAAATTGAATCAGAATCATTTTTGCCTTTTTGCACCTTCTCTAGGTCCTTACTCCAAAATAAAACCGCCTATGGTAAGAGAGAAATGTTTACAGCCCTTGGATCGAGAATGTAAAGGGCTAGATGGACTTATCCCGTCCTAAGCATTCGAATAGAGATGAAGGGTTGTGCCAAGGAGTTCAAACGAGTAGGCGGAGCTAGACTCATTTACGATATGAGCTTGATTAATTGATCGAGTTTGAGCTTTATTTAATGAATTTGTCTAGCTCATGAGCCAACTTGTTTATTATTAAAGAGAAAAACTTATGATAATTTAAACATTATTATAATAAAATTCTAAAAAGAATACGGAATTATAATAAAAAATTTTAATTTACAAAAGAAAGTGAGATATAAATTTTAAACCTTTTTAATAACTTTGCACTTAAAATTTTGAATCATAATTGTTGCGTCCTGGAATATTCGCGGTGATAGAGAAATATAAAATTCAACGTCTGAATTTTGTACGATGATTCAGCACACAATTAGATAAAAGAAATGATGTAACATTCATAAGAGACACCAATATTTTTATGTGGAAACCCCCGAAAAGGGGGAAAAAGCATGGGGCCTAGCCTAGCTTGAATGAATTCATTAATGTTTGCAATCAATTACAAATGAGGCCCTTCCTTGGAAAGAAAGCCTTGGTTTTATGTAGCAAATATACATCATATAGAGTGCATTACATGATGGGAATTAGAAGAATTAGTATTAACATGTTCGTTTAGTCGACAGGACTATAATCGGCGGGTGACGGAGGTTGGAAAGACTATAGTCGGGTGACGGTGGTCGGAAGGACTGTGGTCAGCTGGCGACAAAGGTTGGAAAGACCGTTGTCAGGCGATGGAGGTCAGAAGGACCATAATCAGTATTCAATGAAGGTCTGACAATGGAGGTCGGAATGATCGTAGTCAACAGGCTATGAAGGTTGGAAAGACCGTAGTCTGGCAACGGAGGTCAGAAGAACCATAGTTGGCAGACGATGAAGGTTAGAAAGACTAGTCTGGCGAAAGAGATCGAAAGGACCGTAGTCTGACGACAGAGGTTGGGAGGACCGTAGTTGAAGAGTGACGATGGTCAGAAATACCGTTGTCTGGCAATGGATGTCGGAAGGATCGTAGTCGACAAGTGACGGAGGTCGGAAGGAAAGTAGTCTGTGTTACATTTTAGATTTCAAATCTAGTTTTGTTTGTCATGTGAGTTTTTGATGATTCCAAAATTTTATTATTTTGATTATTATTTTCTCCTAACAATTATTGGAAATATGGTTTGTGTTTGTGTGTACTAATGTTTCAGGAAAATCATACTCCATATTGACAAAGACTTCAAGACAAATTAGATTAGGGTTGATTGTAATTGAAGTCTATATTTCTACTTTTCTTGAGTCTGAGAGAGTGTGATTGAAATTGGGTAACCGTGCACACACACACTGGGGGAGTGAGACAAAACTTATATTTTTTAAACTAATCGTATTGTACGATATTGATCGTACGGGATGATTTGACATGTGTGATCCTCCAGAATTGATCTGAGTGAATCAAGTCTGGAAAATTTTCTAAGTTCAGATTGTACTGTATGAACTGGGTTCATCCTAGACACCAATCAGAGTACAAAATCAGGTTCATCCAATTCATCCCGTACGAATACATGAGAATTTGAAACTGATCGTACTGTACGATGTTAATTCATACATATGCCGATCATAGTATGAAATTGGGTTCGTACATGATCTTACAGATGAAAGGGTGCATTTATGTACTGATTGTACTGTACGATATGAGCTCGTATAGATGTCAGTCAGAGTACGAAATAGGGTTCATAAATAATCGTACAGTTGAAATTGTAAATTTTTTAAACTGATCGTATTGTACGAAGTGGGTTCGTACATACGCCAATTAGAGTACGAAATCGAGTTCGTCCACATTCGTATAGGCAAAGTCCATTTTTTTGAACTGATCATGCGGTACGATCAGTGTTCATACAGACGCTGATCAGAGTATGAAATGTGGTTCGTACAACATCATACGAGACTTATTGAACTGTTCATATGGTACGAAGGTCAGTCGTACTGTACGATTCTAGTCCATCAAACTTAAAAAATTTAGTTTTTTGGATGGTTTTTCTTGTCCTTTGTATATAAGGGTCCTAAAAGTGACTGTCATTTTAATCTTCTACGAATTTCTCCTTGAGAGTAAAAGAAAGAGTGATTTGGGAGAGTGTTTGGGAGTGAGTGTGGTGAGATCTTACAAGAGAAAATTATGAGTGATTCACAAGGTTGCCTAGAGGTGAGGATCTTATTGTTTGTACTTCAAGTCTCTGCCCTATCTCTTTGAAGACTCTTGAGAGAAGATCTTTGAAGGAGAGTCTGGCACTCTGCCGTCACCAGGAGGGTGAGAAAGGATGCTTGATTCTTTACCATCACTAGGAGTGTGAGAATGGATGACAGTTCTCTACCGACACCAGGAGAGTGTGGAAGGATGGTGGGTTCTCTGCCTTCACCAGGAGAGTGAAAAAGGATGACGGTTCTCAACTGCACTAGGTTGGTGGAAGAGAGGTTTTGTAAGGGCTTCTCCACCTTGCTGTGGGGGCTAAAGGAGATTCACTAATGTGTAGTGCAATACCTAGAGAAAAAATCTCTAGGGAGTGGACGTAGGTCTTGTTGGACCGAACCACTATAAAATCTGATGTCTTCTGTTCTTACTTTTTTATCGCATTTTATTTTTTGCATTTTTACTTGCTGTGGTTGAAAAAGTGTTTTCCTAAAATTTATAACTGTTATAAAATTTTAATTGCTCAATCAGTTTTCTAAATTAACCAAGAAATTTTTAATTTACTAATTCACCCCCCTCTTGGTTAGCCATGGGATAATTACTGTAGGTTTAACAACTTGCATTTTAGATTTCAAATCTAGTTTTATTTATCATAAGACTTTTTTATGATTCCAAAATTTTATTATTTTGATTATTATTTTCTCCTAATAATTATTGGAAATATGATTTGTGTTTGTGTGTACTAACGTTTCAGAAAAATCAAACTCTATACTAACAAAGATTTCAAGACAAATTAGATTAGGATTGGTTGTAATTGAAGTCTATATTTCTACTTTTCTTGAGTCTGAGAGAGTGTGATTGTAGTTGGGTAATCGTGCACACACACACACTGGGGGAGTGAGACTAAACTTATATTTTTTAAACTAATCATACTATACGATATTAATCGTATGGGACGATTTGATATGTGTGTTCCTCTAGACTTGATCTGAGAGAATCAAGTCTAGAAAATTTTCTAAGTTCAGATCATACTGTACGAATTGGGTTCGTCCTGGACGCCAATCAAATTATAAAATCAGGTTCATCCTATACGAATACATGAGAATTTAAATAGATCATACTGTATAATGTTAGTACGTACATACACCGATCAGAGTACGAAATTGGGTTCGTACATGATCGTACAGACGAAAGGGTGCATTTTATGTAATGATCGTACTGTACGATATGGGTTCCTACAGCACTGATCATAGTACGAAATAGGGTTCGTACACAATTGTACAGACGAAATTATAAATTTTTGAACTAATCATACTATACGAAGTAGGTTTATACAAACGTCGATCAGAGTATGAAATCGGGTTCGTCCACATTCGTACAGGCGAAGTCTCATTTTTTGAACTGATCGTATGGTACGATAAGCGTTCGTATAGACACTGATCAGAGTATAAAATGAGGTTTGTACAGCATCGTGTGAGACTTTTTGAACTGTTCGTATGGCACAAAGGTCGATCGTACTGTACGATTCTAGTCCATCAAATTTGAAATTTTTAATTTTTTGGACTGTTTTTCTTGTCCTTTGTATATAAGGGTCCTAAAAATTGACTGTCATTTTAATCTTTTATGAATTTCTCCTTAAGAGTGAAAGAAAGAATGATTTGGAAGAGTGTTTAGGAGTGAGTATGGTGAGATCTTACATGAGAAAATTGTGAAGGATTCACAAGGTTTCCCAAAGGTGATGATCTCATTATTTGTACTTCAAGTCTCTGCCCTATATCTTTGAAGACTCTTGAGAGAAGATCTTTGAAGGAGAGACTGGTACTCTGCTGTCACCAGGAGGGTGAGAAAGGATGCTTGGTTCTATGCCATCACCAGGAGGGTGAGAAAGGATGACAGTTCTTTGCCGAGACCATGAGAGTGTGAAAGGACGGTGGGTTCTTTGCCTTCACCAGGAGAGTGAAAAAGGAAGATGGTTCTCTACCGCACCGGGTTGGTGGAAGAGAGGTTTTGTAAGGGCTTCTCCGCTTTACTGTGGGGGCTAAAGGAGAGTCACGAATATGTAGTGCAATACCTAGATAAGGAGTCTTTAGGGAATGGACGTAGACCCTAGGGAATGGACGTAGGCCTTGTTGGACCAAACCACTATAAAATCTGGTATTTTTTGTTCTTACTTTTTTATAGCATTTTATTTTCTACATTTTTTACTTCCTGTGGTTAAAAAATTATTTTCCTTAAATTTATAATTACTGCATTTTTAATTTACTAATTCACCCCCCTCTTTGGTTAGCCTTGGGATAATTACTGTAGATTTAACAACCTATTGAGACTTTACAAGTGGTATCAAAGCTTTAGTTCAAAAATTAAAGTTTAGATTACTTTTTGAAGATGATCATGGCTAATTTTGGAAACTAAAACACTTTAAAAGGTTACTCGATCACTAGACCACCATTGTTTGACAACATTCCATTTGACATTTGGAAAACTCGCATGTCAACTTTTTACAGTCTCTTGCCTATCGTATATAGATGTTAGTATAAGATGGATATAATGCACCTTCTAGAATTATAGAAGGCATTAGAATAGAAATATCATTTGTTGATTGGACTTTAAAAGAAAGGGAGTGAGCATAATTAAATGCCAAATGCTTAAATAATTTTTTCTGTGCTTTGAAATCAGAAGACTATGCGTATTTCTACCTGTAAATCTTGAAAAAAAATATGGGATAGACTTTGCATTACATAAGAAGGTACAAATGAAGTAAAACAGACTAGATTGAACATTTTATTGCACGACTATGAACTCTTTCACATGAAACTGAATGAATCAATCACTGACATGAATACACATTTTACACATATAGTCACTTAATTGTATGCTTTAGGTAGAGAATTAATGATTGCAGAAAAAGTCAATAAGATTCTTCGTTGCTTACCTAGTATATATGATGCAAAGATCATTGCTATAACCAAATTAAAGGACTTAAATGTGTATTATATTGAAAATCTTCTTGGATCACTAATTATTTACGAGCAATCTGTGACTCAAAGACATATTATTATAGGTGACAAATGAAAGGAGATGAACAGTATTTTGAAGGTGGATGACTCTAATAGTGATCAGTCTCAGCTTGAGGATGAAGAAGATATTGTCTTAATGATAAGACAATTCAGAAGTTTCTTTAAGAGAAAACAAAGAAGACATTGGCAGTGGAATAGGGGTAAGTTTCACAAAAATATTAAAGCATCTAATGATGTGATTTGCTATGAGTGTAGGAAGCCTGGTCACATCAAATTAGATTATCCAAATCTCAAAGCTACTCCTAGCAAGGAGAAAGTTGAGGAGAAGAATAATGCAAGAAAGGGTAAGAAGAAGCTGTAGAAAGTTTTCTTGGCTGACTCTACTTCAGACCATCAGAAATAGAAGCTGAGGAGGAAGTCACCAACCTGTGTTTAATGGCAAACAAGCTTGATCAGTCAGATCAAGAGGAGGTATATGACTTAACTTATGATGAGTTATTTGAGATTTCTGAAAAAATTCATTCTACATATAGGAAACTCAAGAAACTGCATACTCAGTTAAATCTAGAATTTTTAAATTTACAAAAGGAGTATGAAATCATTAGGAAAGATCATGCATTAATTGATAGCAATCACATGACTTTATTGGATGCGTTTGATAATTTGAATAAAAAGTATGAACTTATAAAATCATCACACACTCAACTTAAAAATGATTGTAAAGTATTTTTGGAAGAAGCTGAATATAGAGAGATCAATTTGAGAATCAAAATATCTATGTTGACAAATATGAACTCATATCTTGAATTGGAAGTTAAGACTGTTAAGAAAAATAGACCTGCACCCACACTTGAAAAATTCTATAGATCTAAGCAAACTAATATGAGTTCAACACCTAAGAAGAGATCTTATAACTCATTTAGATTAAGAAATCATTTTCCTGGAGTGAGATGTTTTATATGTGAAACGTTAGGACACATCTCCCACACTTTCACAATTAGTAGTAGAACACATTTAGTGTGAAGACCTAAGATGCATAAATCACAGCATTTCACACATGCATCTGGTTTATTATTGCCAAGAGGAGAACACAAACTTGTTTGGGTTTCTAAGTCTAACATTTGATCATTTTGTAGGAACATTCTCACATAAGAAATCGTGAGAGCATTTGATACCTGGACAACGGATGTTCAAAATATATGGCTAGAGATACAACACAATTCATATCGCTGGAAGCTAGGAATAGAGGCAGGGTTACACTGAGAGATAATACCACCAGGAAAGTGGTAGGTACATATATGGTTGGAAACTTAAATAATTTTTTCATTGAAAATATATTATTGGTAGATGGTTTAAAGCATAACCTGTTGAGTATTAGTCAGCTATATGATAAAAGGTATAGTGTAAAATTTTTTTCCACTAACTGCTTAGTAAGCCAAAATGAAACTGATATTTTGTATGGAGTTAGGGTAAATAATGTGTACATACTTGATTTGAATTATATGGAACCTTCTAATGCCTTTTGTCTAAAAATAATTACTGATGAATTATGGTTATGACATAGAAGACTTTGTCACGCAAGCATAAAAAATCTTAGGAAAATTATCCAAAAAGAATTGGTGAGAGGAATACCTAAATTAGACTTTACTAAGGTTCACATGTGTGATGCATGTCAATTAGAAAAATAAGTGAAGTCCTCCTTTCATTCCATTAAGGATCTTAGAACTAGTAAACCATTAGAAATCATTCATATGGATCTTTTGGACCGGTTAACACTGTTAGTCTAGGAGGTAAAATATTTGGATTTGTGATAGTTGATAATTTTACTAGATTCTCTTGGGTCAAATTCTTATCTCACAAGAGTGAATCATTTGATGAATTTAGATTATTTTGGACTTGGATTCAAAAGAAGTTAGAATGTGAGATTTTAACAATATAAAGTGATCATAGGGGAGAATTTAAAAATAAAAATTTTAAAGATTTTTGTAAAAGAAAGGAATTAATTATAATTTTTCAGCACTTAGGACCCCTTAGCAAAATGGGGTAATCGAAAGGAAGAACAAAACATTAATAAAAGTTGCTAGAGCCATATTGGCAGAATACTCACTTCCAAAATATTTTTTGGGCTGAAGCGGTTAGTATAGCTTGTTATGTTCTAAATAAGGTTAATATTAGATCCAAGTTGAATAAGATACCCTATGAACTTCTTAAGGGTAGAACACCTAATCTTTCACATTTGCATACTTTTAGCTGCAAGGTGTTCATTCATAATAATGGTAAAACTCCTTTAAGAAAAATTAATCCAAAGTCTGATGAAAGAATTCTTCTTGGAAATTTTAGTGTTGAAAAATCATATAGGATGTTCAATAAGAGAGCTTTGGTAGTTGAGGAGACTAAACATGTAGTGTTTGATGAATCTGGCATTTCGGAAGAGCCAAGGTTGGAAGAAGAGCATATTGAAAATATCTCCCGAGAAATTGAAAAGATAAAATTTGAAGAGAAGGTTGAGATGGAAAACACTTTACCTAGAGATTGAAAATTTTTTAAGAGTCACCCTAAGGAATTAATTTTAGGTGAACTTAATGAGGCTGTTAAGACTAGGCATGGACTTAGCAAAGAGGTAAATCATTCTACTTTTATTTCGATGGTTGAACGTACAAATATAAATCAAGCACTCTCAGATGAATTTTGAATTTTGGCCATGCAAGAAGAATTGAATCAATTTATAAGAAATGATGTTTGGGAGTTAATTGAAAGATTAAAGGATCAAAGTGTTGTTGGAACTAAGTGGTTGTTCAAAAATAAAATGAATGATTTATGAGTTGTGATTTGAAATAAAGCTAGATAGGTAGCTAAGGGGTATAATCAAATAGAATGGATTGATTTTGAAGAGACTTTTGCCCCTGTAGCTAGACTTGAAGCAATTAGGATTTTGTTAGCCTTTGCCTATTTTAAAAGATTTAAATTATATCACAAAAGTGCCTTTTTGAATGGGATGATACAAGATGATGTTTATGTTGAGTAACCTCTAGGTTTTGAAAATTTTAAATTCCTTAATCATATTTTTAAATTGAAAAAGGCATTATATTGACCAAAACATGCACCTAGGGCGTGCTATGAAAGGTTAAGCACTTTTCTATTAGAGAGATCTTTTGTAAAAGAAAGTGTGGACACTACTCTCTTTTTGAAGAAAATAGAAGATGTCATACTCATTGTTCAAATATATATTGATGATATCATATTTGGATCGACAAATAAAATTTTTTTGTGATTATTTTTCAAAAATAATGAGATAGTACTTTATATATAGTCCTTTTTTAAACTGATTATATGGTACGATCATCATTCATACAGACACTGATCAGA
This sequence comes from Dendrobium chrysotoxum, assembly GCA_019925795.1. Classification (NCBI taxonomy): domain Eukaryota; kingdom Viridiplantae; phylum Streptophyta; class Magnoliopsida; order Asparagales; family Orchidaceae; genus Dendrobium; species Dendrobium chrysotoxum. The sequence goes on along the minus strand of CM034302.1, from coordinate 23,374,921 downwards.
GTATGAAATAAGATTCGTACAGCATCTTATGAGACTTTTTGAACTATTCGTAAGGTACAAAGGTCTATCATACTGTACGAAGATCGATCATATGTATGGTACGATCATCATTCATACTGACATTGATCAGGCTTAAAAAAATAGTTTTTATCCTAAGTAATACACAACTTTCCATTAGTAGGACTGTATCCTAATAGGTCAAGTGTCATGCCAGAATCCTCAGGAGGGGAGGTGCCTAACAAGGAAGAGAAGATTTGAATATGTATGGATGAAAGACTCGATAATCCCGAGCTTACTTCTTAAAGCGTTAAAATTTCTATGTGAGCTTAAAGGTTTTAAATTTAATTAAAATAAAAAAAATTTCTTAATGTACCCTCACGAGCCTTCGATCATTTCAGGCTAAAACAAAGATCAACATACAAAAATTGCTAAAAAACTACTAAAAGCATGCAATCCTAATGGCAAAGCAAGTACATCAATCAGTAATTAAATCAATTAAATTAATATTCAAATTAAAAGTCTATGTGGCAAATATCACTTAATATTATAACCCAGGATCTGCTAGAAAGGAATAGTAAAGTGGCTCGGTACTACTGACAATAAGCCCGAATTTTTAATTCTAAGACACAAGTGACTTTAAGAATGGGTCTTCTCAGTCTTTACTTCTTCATCCTTATGCAGGCTCCTTGGATCCGTCGGGTTCAGATATCTAAATGAAAAGAAACTCTCCCTCGAAAGGGGTGTTATCTTTTTCCTTTGAATATTTTAAAGTCATCATAATTTTGATCTCCAAATGGAGAGGAGCTCTCCCCTAATGGATGTCCCTTCCTCTTTGGATTCTAAATTGGATGCTTAATCCCATCTTAAAGTACTTTTACATTTACAACTCAATTATAACTCAAATTTAAATCAAATACATTGAATACTCAAAAATCAAAAGACTAAGGAACAACTACGAGGTTATACTAAGTAGTTTTAATCAAATTCAACATCTCAAGCAGTTAATATTTATCAAAATTAAAATGTTCAAATTCACAGCCATACTTGGCCATGCTCTTTTAATTTTTAAAGGAGGACTTAAGAGTTTCTGAAGCACTTGCAGAAAATATCGTTACTTTAAAGCTTGATTTATTTTGCCCCCTTTAGCTTTTAACTGCCCTGTATGAGCATGGTCACCTGCATAAAATTGGATTAATAAATAAATTTTCCCTAACCTAATGATAAATCTAATGCCAATCACATCAATACGCAGATTGCATGAAATTAAATAAATAATCAATCAATTTACACTAACAACCAGCATGTAGTGAAACTCACAGAAAACCCGGCACACAACAGAAAAGTAAACACCGGCCTAACCTAGATATAGAGTTGGTTGTACTAGCAAACTATCTAAAGTGTGTGAGGTAAGCTGTGTGATTTGGATATATCCTATTTAGGATAGTTTGTTAAAATTATCTAGTGTTTTGATTGCTTGAAGGCTTAAAAGATTTAAGTTTGAGTTTAAATATTAATAGCTTAAAGTTAATTTTAAAGTGAGTTTTAAATGTTGATTGATTAAAACCTTTGTTACTCACCCAGGTCGTGAAGTTTATTTCACCTTTCTTGGGGTTAAGCTAATAGCCTTGTAGGCTAGGGTTACCAAGTGGTAATCGGTATAATTAAGTGATTTGATTTGATTAAGGTTTGAAGATTGATAAATTTTGATTAAGAATGATTGATTACTAATTTTAAGGTCAAACTAAAGTTTTCTAGAATTTTAGATGATTTTTGAATTTTTGAAATTTTCTAGATTATTTTTATCATTAAATTAAGGGGTCAAAATTGACTCTTTGATTAAGATTGATTTATGTAAAGTTAGTATTTTTTTTTAAAATAATAGACCTTAATATGAGTAATTAGACTGTAAGTTTGTTAGAGTTGGATTTTTCTATATTTAGTTATGTAAGTTTGAAGCTTTGACATGAATTTGAACTAGAGTTAATCAAAATATTGACTTTTAACTTTTGAATTATTTCCGGATGTTTAATATTTTTAATAAATATTATACCCCAAATGGAGTCCAATGCCTTTGAGTTTACTCTATTTGAAATTTTTTAGAATTAGTTATGATTTTAAAGTTTGACATTTATTGGAGTTTCTGAAAATTATTTAATTAGAGGGGTTTTACTGATTTTGCTTCAAATGAACTCTAAACTCTTTGAAACCACTTCTAAAGATCAGGAATGACCTAAGGAGAGATTCTCAAGTGTTTGGGAATTTTTCAAAAAATTTTAATTATTTTTAATTAATTAAATTAATTAAATATTAATTTTTAATTAAAAATAAATTAAGATTGAAATTAAAGTCTAGTTAAGAGGCTTTTATTTTTCTTTGATTAAGAGTTAAATTTTGGTCAATTTGAGATATTATATATAATTTTTAGATTTACATTTGATTTATTAAAATTTTTTAAAGTTTTAAGGCTTACTTAAGGGTTTAACATTAAATTAATTAATTAAGGGGCTTAATAATTTCAAAATTAGTTAAATTTTTCCTTAAGGCTGAAGATGTCATGGTGTAAATGTTTGATTTTTTAAATCTATTGGACATATACTTTAATTTCTAAAACTTTTCTAATTTTCCTATACAAGGCCTTAGTTTTTGTCCTTAAAATGTCACTAGGTTATATAGGTTTATAGATTGAGGTTCAAACTAATCCTTGACATATATTACATGCAATCATATCAATCAAATCCTAGATCTATATGAGAGCCTAAAATTAGGGGGGTGTGTGTGCATCTTATACATGCAGATCGAGATATAACTTAATTATTTGGAAGATTAATAAATGAACAATTAACAAAATAATTGCTCATTGATCAATCACCACTCCCCATTAATGCTATTCAATCAAGCTTAATCTATGTTTGAAATTTCAAGGTCATACTCTCTCAAAAATTTAAAATATATAATTTTAAAATTAAATTTTATATTAAAAACTGGTCAATTTTAAATTTTAGAAAAGATAATTTCAAAATAATTTAAAAAAAACTCTAATAATTTGAAAATATTTTCAAAATAAAGTTTCTAATTGTTTTAAAATATTTAAATCAATATTTTAATAAAATGTTAATTAAATATTCAAAGATTTAAATGATTAAATTTATTTAAATATATCAAATATCTTGAACGAATTTTAATTTCAAAATATTCTAAATCTCTTTTATGATTATTTGAAAAATAAAAAATTAAAGATTTTAGCATTTTGAAAATATTTAATTAATTAAGTATTAATTAAATATTTAAGTAATTAAATAATTTTTATTACTTAAAACATATTGAATATTTTAAATTAAATTTAATTTTAAAATATTTAAAATATGTTGTATAATTTTAGTTAAAATATTTTAAAACAAAAATTTGAATTTTTAAAATAATTAAGTTAATTTCAATTTTAATATTAATTAAATATTAGAATATTGAAATTAATTAAATTTTTTAAAGAGAGTACTTCAAATTAATATTTAGTTTTAAAATCAAGTATTTTAATATATTTTATCTAAATATTTAAAATATTTTAAAATAAAAGTTTGAATTTTTGGTAAATGTTTAGATTAATATTTAATTAAATATTAATTAAAGTCTTAAATATTTGAATGTTTAAAATAATGTAAATAATAAGAAATATTTTAAATTAATTTAAATTTATAATAAAGTGTTCTAGATTTTGAAAATTTGGTAAGATATTAATTAATTAATTCAAATTAATTTTTTTTTAAATTGAAATTTTTAATAAACTTTTTTAATATTTAATAAGGAAATACATTTAATATAATTAATACTTAAAAATAATTTAAAAATAAAATTAATATAATTTTAAAACATTCTCTGAAAATTAGAGAATATTTTGCAATATATTTCTTTAAATTTTGAAATTATTAGGATTATTTTTAGTTAAATAATTATTAAAAATATCAATTATTGAATATTTAGAATAATCTAACATATATGACATATTTTAAATTATTTTTAATTTTAAATCAAATAGATTTAAATTCTATGAATTTTGATATAAAGTACTATTTTTTTGGATTTATATTTAATTTTTAAATTTTTTTTGAAGTTTTCTGGTCTTAAAATATATTTAAAATAACTAAATAAATGATTTTAAATGGAAAGGCAACGCGACGACGCTGACGGGACACGCGTCGGCCAGGGATTTGTCCATCCGAACCGTGGCTAATCGTTGCGCGTAATCATTAGCATTTAATGATCCGCGGACACAGTTGCCACTAATCTACATCGGAGCGTGTTCCTGGCTATTGGATCATCCACTATATGAAATAGATGGCCTGTATTGAGCCGAATGGGACAATACGCCGCATGTTCAGATCCACAGTTAAGAAGAGCATTAGAACAGCTAGATTTGAACTGTTGATCAAGCGATTTGATTCAATTTTGATGTTTTGGATGTTTTCCCTATTCAGAAACTCTCTAAGGGTTTTGGACGGCTGGGATGCATTTGGAGACCCTTCTTGATGGAGGCTAAGTGTCTCAGTGGTAGTTGAAAAGCTGTATAGAGGACATCTCGAAGGACATGACTTGGAAAGTGGGTTTGTCCTTATGAGAGCTTTTGGGACCACTAGGGTTGATTTGATATGGGGTGGATTAGCTCATTAGGACTAGTTTGACCATCCTAGCTCTCCTAACCATTTGTTTGACCATTTGACTAGTCAAACAGTCAAGGAAGGGTGAGGTGGAATCTAGGTGGCATTGTGAGCTGATTGGATACATTGAGTGTGATACATAAGGAAAGGGATTTGATGGGGTTTAACTACTTAAAAGCTCTTTAGAGGCTTTGTTGACCTATGTTAACCAGTCAACTGACCCTATTGACTATTGAGGTAGCAGCTAACTGTTAATGCAAACTGATTGGAGAGATTCAGAATAAATGCTAAGTTATGGAATTAATTTTTGAAGGAATATATGAGATTTGAGTGAGTTTTAAACAAGTCAAAATGACTTGACTTGGTCAAATTAACTAAGCTTGATTCTAAACAAATTTGAGCATGTTTGAATCATCTCTTGAGAGGGATTTAAGAGCTTGAGGGGTTTGATTCAATGTGCAAGGACTTAAAGGTTGAGTTGGTCAATCTAGGTTGACTTGGTCTACTAGGTTGACCCAGGGACTGGATTTGGGCTTGACAGGTTTGATTTGATATTTTGAGACCACTGGAGGTAGTCTCACAGTCTAGATTGAGCATTTGAGTAGAAATGACCAATTTGACCCTTAAAGGGTATTTGGGTCAACCATATTGACCTAAGGGTTGGGTTTGAGTCCAATGTACTCCTAATTGTGATTAGGATGCATTGGAAGAGAGTCTATGGATTGATTTGAAAAGGCCATATTGAAGTCTATAAAAAACTCTAAAATTATTCTTAAGGGGCATTTTGGTCATTTTGACCCCTGGTCAACTGGGGGTCAATATGGGTCCACTAAAATGTAATTTAATGTTTAACATATCATGATTGAGGGTCTGGATGTGGTTAGAGGCTATGGAGAAAGCTCTAAGGTCATGTTCCACTAAGGGACAGGTCCAGTGGCATAGGCCATAAATATTTGAAGGTTTTATAGTCTTTGGAAATAGATTTAATTTCTGGGGTTAAAGACCTCAGAATGAGCTCAAATTTGGAGAGTTATCTCTAGAGACTTATCCTACCAATATACAATTGATAGACTCTGAAGCAGAGGTCGTTTGACTAGGGTTTGAAGTGTTTGAAAAATTATTAAATAGGGCCTTTAGGACATAGGCTTTGGACTTGGATTTTGGCCTGGATTTCTAAATTTAATCTGAATTCTAGGTTTGATTGGTTGATTTTTTATTATCTAAATCATTGACAATTATTTGCATGATTGTATATGCTTAGAGAAGGATGGATTTTGATAGGAGGCTGGATTGATCTTGAATTTAGAAAGCTCTAGAATCTAGATTATTTGAGAATTGAATTGGTCTGGAGTTTGGACTGATCTGGAAGAATCCTAGGGTCTAGATAGATCTTAGAATCTGGGTTGGTTTAGAGGCTAGACTGATCTGGGGTTAGGATTGATCTGGAGTCTGGGAAAAGTCTTAGTGACCTCATACAAAAATGAGGTCAACAATGGACCCCCAATATGTGTCATAAAATGAAGTTCTATTGCACATATTGGCGTTGATCGAATGAAAAGATCGAGTTTGGAATTTTGATCTTAAGGGAAGGAAAAGTCTATCCCTAGAAGAGCGAGGTTTGAGTTGATACTATGGTAGTGCCATGGAGGGCGTGCTCTACCACTAGTAGATCTGGTATGAAGGGAAGGGAAAAACCTAACCATAGATAATTGAGTTTGAATTGAAACTAGGATGGTGCCAGGAAAGGCATAGTTTACCACTAGTAGGTCCAGTCCTAAGGGAAGGGAAAATTCTAACCCCAGAGAATTGAGTTTGAATTGATACTAGGGTAGTGCGAGAAAAGGCATACTCTGCCTCTAGTAGGTTTGGTCCTAAGGGAAGGAAAAACCTAAACCTTAAGAAAAAGAAAGCTTAATACTGGGATTTGAAATTAAAGCTAGGATGGTGCCACAGGGGGTGTACTCCATCACTGGGAGTCTAATCCTGATGGAAAGAGAACACCTAACCCTAAGTAGAAGAAAACCGGATGATCTCATGGGAAGGAAGCATTGCTTCCCCTAGGAGATCGGGTCTGAAATTTTAAATTTTGAAACTAGGTTGATGTCGTAAAGGGCGTTATCCACCACTAGAAGATCTAATCCTAAAGAAAGAAAGCACGATGACTCACATATATCCTTAAGGAAAAGGAAGCTAGAAGATCTTGTGGGAAGGAAGCATTGCTTCCCACAGAAGATTGAATTTAAAATTTGAAACTAGGATGGTGCCACAAAGGGCGTGCTCCATCACTAAGAGATCTAATCCTAAGGAGAGAAAGCACAATAAATTGCATATGTCCTTAAGGAGAAGAAAATTTGATGATCTTGTGGGAAGGAAGCATTGCTTCCCATAGAGGATCGGATTTGAAGTTTGAATCTAAGATGATGCCACAAAGGGCATGCTCCATTACTAATGGATGATCTTGTTGAGAGGAAACTTGCTCTACACAAAATATCAAATCTAGATGACCATGTGGGAAGGAAGCATTGCTTCTCACATAGGATCATATTTGAAATTTGAATCTAGGATGGTGCCACAAAAGGCGTGCTCCATCACTAGTTGATGATATTATGGAAAGCAAACTTGCTCTACATAAAAGAAATTTGAATATGGATGACCATGTGTGAAGGAAGCATTGCTTCCCACAAAGGATCAAATTTGAAACTTGAAACTAGGATGATGCCACAAAAGACGTACTCCACCACTAGTAGCTCTAGTCCTAAGGAGAGAAAGCAGGATGACTCACATCTGTCCTTATAGAACAGTTTTTATATGTTGTATGATGACTTCAATATCATCAAGTTACCACTTCTTCCGAAAGAGGTCACTGGCGTTAAAGCTCCGAAAAGATTTTCCAAGCACTTTACCACACCATACAAGCCAACCTTAACCAAAGGCACTTTAGAGTAATTGCAGCACAGGGTTTCAACATAGAGATTACACCTGAAAGAAGCCCAAAAAGCTAAATACTCATTTTCTTTTAAATAGATAATTACTTTCCAATAATAACTTCTAATCACTATTTTCTCAATTGCTTACTTATGTGTCTTGCAAGGGATCGTGGCAAATGTCGGAACAAAGAGCTTAAAAAGTTGTGTCACGAATCTACCAAACGATTGCTTTGGTGGAGTAAGTTTCTCATGACTTTGAAGTACTAGGTCTTTGGAGCCATATTTGTACTTCTATAGAGATATTCTGAGCCTTAGGTTCATATAAAAACCTCACATTTATTTTTCAACCCATTGACCTATAATTGCATAAAGGCGTTTTTGCTTAGTTAAAGTTCTATGAGCATTTAGAATTGGTTAACTTTGACTTACTCATATTCCATATATGCTGTCATTAGAAAATCTTATACTACTTAGATTTTATCTTATAACTTGAATGATAATACCAACTGTTATTAAATATATTCGAAATCATGTTTATAATAAACCAATCATATTAAATTGAAATAATCATCGCAATAATATATAAATACTATAAAAAAAAATAAAAAAGAACATATAAAAAAGAAATAATTCATCATTAAAACCCCTCATAAGATTAAGTTAAACATGAATCATAAAGTAAAAATATAAGTAAAATGTATTCATTTTGATTAGCTTAAATTTCTTTAAACTAATTCGAACTAACTGAATTAATTAAGGTGTACAAGCATATTAAACCCACTTTGAAAATCAATGTAAATATAAAAATTAAAATAAGAAATAAATAAATAAAACATATATATTTGAATGAAATAATATTAATTAAGATTAAATGAAAGTTAGAAAATATAAAATTAAATCAAAATAAAACTTATTATAAAAGTCACCATAAACCATCCATAAAGCATCTAATAACAACAATAATAATAATGAATGAATAGTCCAAAAAAAATAGGATAGATTGAAATTAAAAGTAAAGGAAAGAAATAATGAAAAAATAATAGGATAATTTATAATTCGAATATTTTAAAAATCATTAAAAATCTAGAAAAAATCAGAAAATCCCAAATATCATTATAAAGATCGATAAAGACATAGTAAAAGATAAACTAAATAAATGTTTTGATTAACATTTCATTTTCATCTCAAAATTAAATAAATTCTTTAAATAAACTAGAAATTAGAGAATGCTTTGAAAGTAAAATAAAAGCAAAAAAAATATGAAATAAATTTTTGTGGATGGATAAAATCATAATGAACTAAACAAATAATTCAATTACCTATTCATTTTTACCTCTAAATCAGATAAATTCTCCAACAGGCTTGAACTTTTAAAAATTCATTAACAAATTAAAGAAATTAAAAAAAAATGAAGTAAATTTTTATTAATCATAAAATTATAATGAACAATAACCTACATCAAGTAAAGTTAAGTTAAAGCTAAAACAAAGGTTTCCTTATAAATTCTTAAAAGACTAAGTCAAAGAAATAAAATATTAATGTTAAACAAATAAATTTAAAATCAATATAATCATACCTAAAATCAAAACCAAATCAAATATAATCAAATCTCAAATAAACTCGTTTAAAATTCATCACAATGCACTTGAAATAAAATCCTTAAGCTTTAAAAATTCAATAGAATTCACGTATGCCTTTATTCTCCCTTGTTAGGTAGGATAATTGCATTATGCATGTGTTTTAGGACTTATTAGTGAACAAAGTCCATCATCTGATAGACTCTACTCTCTAATTTTTTCTAGAAAATAAAAAATTATAATTCAAATAGTGAGTTTAAAATCTTTAATTAAATCTTAACATATTAATAGTTGAACTTAAACAAATCCCCTGACTTTAAAAAATAAAAAAATGATTAAAAAATAAAACTTAAAGTCTAATAGATTGACACCCGCACAGCTTGGCATACAGAGAATTATTTGTTAGTGCAACAGAGTCTAGATTTAGGTTAGGATGCTATTGTTTCCTATACTTTATGTGAAATATGAAAATTATTTTCATCTTAGGAAGAGTGAGGGGCCAAGATGGCCGGAAGATAATCCCTTGACTAATAGCTAAAAATAGGTTGTGGAATGATTAACGTGTTGGAAAGCTTTGTTTGAACTAGTTTGAGAGTCAGGGGTTCTTGTTGTTTGCTACTTCTACAATCTCAATACGGTGAGAGACTGAAGGCGAAGAATCAACACTGTCAGTAAAGTTGGAGATGACCAGAATGTTGAGATTTAGAGGGAGGGTCTTATTAATTTAACAATGATGTATTAGAAGCAACAACCTTAAGAATTATTACTACTAGTGAGGCTTCTACTATGGCTATGAATTCTGCCTATATAGTGAAGAATTTGAACTGGCGGAGAGATAAACTTGGATGATTTTGGTCAACTATTTGGTTCGTGAGAAATGTGTTACACATCTTGCAAGGAGATACTTTTCACTCATATTTAACATGTTTCATATCTTTTCCTTCAACTTAAATAGTAATGTAATATGGAAGTTCACTAACTGTAGACATTTGCACATCAACACAAAGAAAATGTTAGTCTAGTCTTTTTTAAGCAATAAGTGGGTCAATAGCAACAGGAATGTCTATTTTGGTCACTACTTTTGATATTCGATTCTCTAACCAACAACACAAAGGGAGCTTTGGAAACTTCACCCAAATAGATATTTCCTTTAAGTCATCTTTTATATGAGAGAATTTTCAAGTCCATTATTTCAAAATGAAGGGACTAACCTTTATGTACCAAGGTCCACCATATTTTACCATTTCATAGTCCTCAATACAAGAGACATTGAACAGAAAGAAATATTCATTTTGGGATAGAAGCTCAACATTACTTTTCAACCTTCAAAGCCTATTTACAGCAACAAATATGTTACCTAGAAAGGTCACTTCCTCATGGCATATCCAACAAGAGCTACTTCCACTATTCCTTCATCAAATTCATCATTAAAATAAAAAAAGATCACCTTATCCAACAGCAAGGAATGTAGTTTAAGAAAAAAAGCAGATGCATTAGGCATATGTGATGTTAGGAGATATTTCCAATTCAAAGATGGAATACAAGAGAGCAAATAAGTAGCCAGGCCGATAAGAGGGAATTTTTTAGAGGAGGGAAATCAGAGGTGCTCATTATCGGAGCAAAGTGAAGAAGTATATAGGGAGTGGGACAAAGAGGGAGGGGTAGGCATTCTCCAATGAAGCTAGAGAGGAAGTTGTTGCCATAAGTGGCACAAGGCCGATAAGAGGGAATGCTTAACAATCATAACTCTAGTAGAGCGACTAGTTCTGATGTGTACCTCGATTACGAAGACAATTAGACTAATCTCTAAAAAAATTATAAAATTTGAATCAGCTTAAACTACATCTCCTGTGACTATGAAAACAACTTGCAAACAACAATGTGTCCGAACGACTACTATTTCGCCACTATGAATTGAATCGTGAGTTCCTTTTATTTCTCTCTCTAATGATGGCATATAATTAGCAACAATGGTGAATTACTTGGATATTTTTTGAATATACGTATTTTTTGCTGTTGTGAGTTCCCTCCATATATTCTCTCTTAATTGTTCAAGAGATGTTTCTTTTAATGCACCAATTGAAAAGAGAAAAATCATATTCTACTATTTTAAGGAAATATCAATGATATATAATCAATAGCAATTATGCAAACATTTTTTCATAAATACCCATAATTTTCAAAAATTAAAGTTTAAAAAATATTATCTTTTTTATTCTGTTTCAGTTATTTTTAATATGTCATCTTTTATCATTCCAACTCCATGGAATCATCATTAGTATCGTGTTTCCTCGCAAGAAAGAAAAACTTTAAAACTAGTAATGCTACTCTCAAGCTCAAATAAAAAAAGTTAAAGATATTTTTGATTGTGCCAAAAAAAAAAAAATCTAAATCCACCCTCGATTTCAATAACTAAAACTAAATATTGTAAGCCTTTTTTATAAATAAATATGAATGGCAAATCATGAAAATCATAAAACCATTCATTTACTATTGCTTAGTACTATTACTTAGCACTATATATATATGTCTAGCTAAATCAAATCAATCAAGTCACAATAGTGTTATGCATAGGTTCAATAAGTCATCATGAATTAAATCAAATTGCTTAAATGTGCTATTCATAAAGTTACTAAATACTCAACTAGACATACAATAACTACTTGTTACTCAAGATAAAGTTGCCATACACTTCATCAAAAAGGCTTCAATCTCAAAGATCTCAATCTTTTCTTGGAGCTTATATACTTTAATAGCTAGCCATTCATTTTATAACAAGAACTTATTAAATCTTACTAAGTAATTTTATTTACAAGTAATCAGTCTTGTAGCCCTATACATTAAGTTGAACTTGTAAATAAAAGATCAGATAAAGAGATAAACATATTAAGTCATATGCTGACATTAATATATTCTTTGTAAGAATACTTTAGTAATATCTCTAAACTTCTATCCATAATTTATTTTTCATTTTTTTTTCTCTTAGGCTTAATATATTCATTTTTTTCTCTTATATTGTTATAAAATATAAGGCAATGGTTGATGACCACAACATATAATTAAAGTCTTAAGATCACCACAGAGAAAACTAAATATAAAGATACAACATATAATTCTCATAATTAAAGTCTTGAGATCATCACAAAGGAATAAAAATAAGCATCATCTTTCATCTTAATCATGTGGCATAAAGATTGTAAATCACAAACAATTTAATAATAAATTAAAAAGAACAATCTTAAAATGTAGAGAACCATTCAACCTTCTCATGATGCTCACGTCATGCAGCAAATATAGTTAGAAGAATAACTTTAAACATCTTCATCTGTTTTTAATTCCAATGGTCTACAACAAGAAAAAAAAAGCTATTATTACAACCAAATAATGCAACTTGAAAATATATATTACTGCATTAATATTAATGTTGGTTTCTTTAATTAAGAATCATCAAAAGAATATAATCAAATATTACTCGTAACAATCACCCAATTTGATTATCAAGATCTTTAATTATATAATTGAATAAATAAAAAATTACATAGATTATCTACATGATTTATATTGTTCTTCAACCAAGGGTACACACCAGCAATATCAAAAAATTAAAATTGCATTATCATCTAGAATATAAATAAAGCGTATTATAAATAAAAATAATAACAGCGCAAGTAAAGCCTACCATTTTTTTTCTGTATCCCACTTCGCACAAGGCTTCCTCAATTTCCATTGCATTAATAGTTCCATAGTAATCACCATTAGCGCGAGGCCAAATCATATTAATTTGAGTGCAAATTCCAACAACATCACCATCAAGAGTCACAATTGGCCCTCCACAACGACCCTACAACAACAACAAGATGAAATAAAAAAAGTGAAAATCAAATATCATGTTTGATCTAGAGAACTTCCACCAGTCATATCAAAATAGGTCAAAAACCAAATGCAAAATAAGAATGATGAAAACATATTTCAACAATTCAACTCAGGTCAAGGAAATATAGAATGGAAAAAATATTTTGGTCTCCAAAAGGATAAATGCTAGTTAGTGTCAAAACAAGCACGCAGAAAATAAGAATATTTTTGGCCTATTATTCAATTTCTTGTAAATATGGACGCATTTCTATTCAAGCATTTGAGTCCCAGTAAACATCAGAAATTTAAGCATGTTCCTCTGCTAACTCTTATTGATATGCCCATATATCGAAACTAATATGTCGAAATTTTGGAAGCAAATATTCCATATTGGAAAGCATTTAGATTCATCAGGCTCAAACCATTTTCTTTCTACTAAAAAAATATAGGAACAGAATCATTGAGCCACCAATTAAGCTATGTAATAGCCTAGAATCTTAGTATCCTAAAACTTTATGATACAACTCATTTGGACTTACTAGATTGCCAAGATTTAGCTGTGTTGATAGGGTATAATTGATAGCATTGATTATCGAGCAGATTTTTATTCATTTAGAGATCTCGATCTCAGATGTTCATATGCCCCAACTAAATGTCCCATACCCATTTCTTTCCAGAATGACAGAGAATCTTCAATGATCCCTTCCTAACAAGTTGGCTAATAGCATTACATATTCCCAATCGTCAAAAGATGACAACTAGGAGAGCTATCACAGTGTCATGCTAGTAGACACCCTCTTCGAAACATCCTATTCTCTTGAAACTAGTAATCACTAGAGAGTTTTCACCTTTCCCCCATTATATAAACCAGTAAGTGTGCACAAAAGCATTCAAATATCCAAAGAATCAAACAAATCCAATCAATATGGCTTAGTTCTAAGATGGGTCAATTCAATTCAACTTAAATATCTCAGAATTAGTCCAATGGATTCTCTCAATTCTAATTGCCGGGTAATCTAGAACTAAATCGAACCTAATTTAAAATTTTAGAATTAACAAAGATGAAAATTATAAAATGAAGTGTTGACAAGTACTACATTTTATTGTTCGTTATGTTAATATAGGTAGTGGCCAAATGAAATGGGCAATAATTACATATTAATGTCTTCCTTTTTGTTAATATATAAGGTAGTCTCAATTATAAAATAGATGTCGGTGATATCTATTTTATGGAATGAATGATTTGGTATTTCATATGATCATATTGCAAATTTTGGAAAAGCATATTAAATGTTATCATATCTATATCTTAGTATTAAATAACAAACAATCTTGTCCATAATTCTACTTATTAAATTTAGTCGTTTATTTTATTCAACCAAATGAAAATATATGTAAATTTGGACCTGAGAACAAAACTGAATAAAAAATTTGAATCCAGTTTGATTTTGATCAAATTTGGATCAAGTATAGTTCAAAAAATGTTGGAACAAAGCATACTTAGTTTGGGCATTACATTGGCCTAGAACCAAACTAACTTGACCCAATTTGCAACCCTATAAATATGGGACTCTTGTTAATGAGATTGTATCGATAACACCTTGAGTATGTTAAGGAAGGATTGTGAGCAAGAGCATGCCAAGAGCAAAGAAAGAAGACTAGTAAGCTAGTTGCCAACTTCCTCAACCATTCATGACAACCATACAGTGAACAAATCTTAACGCATTGAGTGATTTTTCTTATATGATATTCATCTTAGTTTACTTTTCATATGAATGAATGTTTGCGTATTTACTTTCAGTATTATGACTTTCATGATCATGTATGTGTTGAGTATGTTGAAAATAAAAATAAGATACAAAAAGGAAGTGGGAGGTGAAATGATGGCCTCCAAGGGAAAATACCAACTCATGTAGTCATCAATATTAGTGCATATCAATGTTATATGATCTCTAGCCTTATGTTCTGTTGATGTTGTGTGGGCTCCAATTAAGGCCCTATCATATTGTTTGATCTTTGTTGGTAAATAAAAAGTCACAAGATAAAAAAGTAACAAAAGAAACGCTTAAATTGCTAAAATGTATTATCAGTCATGTTTATTGGCTCTGTAATTTCTTCTCAAGAATGCCACGCCTTATGTAAGTTGCCCTATTGTTGAGAGGATTGGATCTTGGCTTATAATCCATGAGTTGTCCATCCAAGTATGACCCTAGTCATCTTGTTAGCTTTTCACAATATTGCTAAACCTTGTCAAGTCATTTTGCATTAAGAATATCTCACTCTTTATTGTTGATTTATCTTTAAGTGGCGAGTCAAAGTTGGGCAGCCTGGAGGAGAAATAAATTAGTCTGAGCAAGCTTAACGTAAGGAGTATTTACATATTTTTTTGATTCTCAATTGTTAGCTAGAGGAATAATTATAATTGTATCTTGATGTAAAACTCTTTTTCCAAACTTTTATTTCATGCTTCATTGCTCTTTCCCTACTAATTATCAAGCTCTATTTTCTTCTTCTAATATCACTAAATTTCTTCTTGATTTACACTTGGTGGACTGAGATGTATCAACAAATGAATGATGTATCTCAAGTGTATCAACCAAATGAATGATGTATCAACAAAAGTGGAGTATGGGGCCTATGGGCAACATGAGACTTTAGTGTTCAATGATATACAACAACTTCTCAAGGCCACTTCTATAGCCCCTTCACAATAGGACATGGGCACTTCCATCATAGCTCCCTCTATTTTAGTCCCTTAGTCAATAGTATTCTATCTACTTGGACTTAGCCTATGATAGAAGGATATCAAAGTCGAAGCATAGGTCTGTAGATAATAGAACGTTTGAGGTAGAATGAGGTAAAATGTTTGAGTTAGCATGCATTTATTTAACTTCTCTGATGTCAAAAAATTCACAATGCACAAATGGCATCTTGAGGATGAGAACCCAGACATGATGACAATGGTGTATCACTCGATAATGAAGTGCTTACTCTTGAAGAAGATAATATTTGAGACTACAAACTAAGACTCAAGAAGTGATGGAAAAATTATCAAGAATCAACGCCCTAAATGTTTATGACTTCCATGATCTTCATGACACATCCCGACAACATCAATCCTAGATTATTGTCATATGATCTAGCAATACTCATGCAAGACATAAAAATAGCATCAACAATTACCAATGTGAATAAACTGAAATTGCCCATTTGGTAAGTGATTCTAAAATTTAAAAACAGCCTAACTCTAGGACTGATAGAAATACTCAAA
Organism: Dendrobium chrysotoxum; assembly: GCA_019925795.1. Lineage (NCBI taxonomy): Eukaryota > Viridiplantae > Streptophyta > Magnoliopsida > Asparagales > Orchidaceae > Dendrobium > Dendrobium chrysotoxum. Next base: position 23,358,645 of record CM034302.1, on the reverse strand, counting down.
GCAAAGAACTAGTTCATATAAATGAAATATTTGAAGGCATGGCTTATCCCATTGAGAAATATGACATTAGAGACCTTTGTTTTGATCAAGGATACAATGCATGAACGGATGGCTCAATGGAAATTTTATGTAATTGGATGATTAAAAAAAAAAATCAGCTAAGAAAAGTTTAATAAGGCATTCCAAGCCAAATGGTCATTTGATTGTGATTCATGGTCATTTGACCTTTCACCATGGAGTATTTCTGTCATCATTGATTGTGATTCAACAAACTGAGTTTAATATTAGTGATGAATTGACTAATTTAATACTACTACTTTTTAAATTGTTGAGAATAAAAGTTAAGTTTAGACATCTAAACAAACCATACTAATTTAATACTACTAGCACATAACAATGCATGCTATAATGGAAAGCATGGCAATCTGCAAACTAGGCATGAAGGATCAAAATAGTTTGCGCTATTTGAGCTATGGGCAATAATAGTGCGCTACTTTGATTTTTATGATTTAAAATTTAAAATTAATATTTATGTTGTTTATATCCTGCTTATTAGTTTTAATTTTTTTTATTAGCATTACTAGGGCTGCAAGCTAAATGATATATACATCAATGCAAGCACGCAAGACATTCTCTGCTTCAACACAAGGCATATAAGATGTCTTTGACTTTGACACATGTTGAGTGCTTTGACAACAAGTGATTGAGATGACTACGGGAAGGGCTTAGGCAGGCGATGCTGAAAGCTACTACTTCGATAAGGGACATGCGCACTTTATCGGGTGATGGCAAAGGTGAAGTTAAAGGCTTTGAATTTTGAGTTGTTGAGTACTTCAGCCTAAGCATCAACATTTAGTATTATAAGTTTTATTTATAAATTCAATTATTTTCTCAAATCAATCATAATTTTTTTTGATCTATTTGACTTTTCTAAATGTCCATATATATTTAGTTGCATATTTATCCCTATTTTTAACATTTTGAGCTATTTTTAAAATACCTTGTGCTACACCATATATGGTTCCATAAGAACCTTTTGCACTATAATGCACTACTCACCATTGACACGTATAAGCCAAAGAAAAATGGATGGTAATTTGCAAATCTGAATATTGATCTTTCATCAACATTTCTTTTATATTGACATACACATCCTCCATGCGACTTACGGAATCCTAGGCATATTCTTTTGTGGGCTCCGAAAATTTGCACCCCGACCTCTCCGTTGCTTTCGGGGGAGTTTGTAGATAAGGCACTACCCAGAGATTTCGTACTCATTTTGCAAGGACTTTGTTGACCTCTGCCTATAGCTAAGAAAAAGAAAAAAGGAGAAAATAACCAAAAATCCACATACGCACCTCTGCCAAACCCCGCAAATCCCGCAGTCCTGTAGCTCGGCGCCGTTCGCGTCGCATCTCCCGCGATTCCTGCGCGAACTCCGCTCGAGGAGGTCCATTCCCGTCGTTAAATACCGACCCCAGGGCTCCCTCCTCTCCCAGTCGCTACCTCTGATTCCCGAGACCCACGACACCTGCCCCCTCTCTGCCTCTCGCAAGCTGCCGATCCTCTGATCCAACCAGTTCCGACGCCTGGCCAAGCCCCGATCTCCCAGAACCTTCGGCCTCCTCTCCAGTCGCCCGATCCATTCCCGATCGCAAGCTTCCGACCTCATCTCCACCTTCGATCGGTCCGAGAGAGAGAGAGAGAGAGAGAGAGAGAGAGAGAGGAGCCCTAACCTCTCCACCTCCTTCCACTCTACCCGACCTCCAAGCCGAAGAATCCACCAAGGCTTCTCCGCCTCCCTTGCTGTTGCCCGACGCTAATCCTACCTCTTCGACGACGATCCCTTCTGTTGGATCGAAAATAGCGACGGGAGCTTGTTGCTTGCGAAGGTAACCATCCTTCCTCCCTTTCGCATGCTTATTCGGCCAAATCCAGTGAATCCGCCATCTCAGAGAGAGAGAGAGAGAGAGAGAGAGAGAGAGACCAACCTCCTCTACTAAAGCCCTAGCCGAGGCCCTGAATCCCCATTCGCCTCTTCCACGACGTTCCCTCCTGTTGGTTCGGACGTTACAACATTCTGATCGGAAGTAATAAGGGAGCTCGCTCGTTGTGTAGGTATCTTTCTCCCTCTCGCGTACTTCTTCGGCCTAATCCCGTAGATTCGTCGAGCAAAGAGGGAAAAGAAGGATTTAACTCTGCCTAAACCCTGCTTAAATCCTATTAAGCAAGATTTAGTTTAAGTCCTACTCAATCTCACACAATCTGCTTTAATACAGTCCAAATTCTGAATGAAATTGTGTTGAATTTCTATGTGAATTAATTATGATAATTAGTTATTTTAATTTTAATTAATTATTATTATAATTTAATTATAATTAATTAAATTTGATTATGATTCATTATTTTTAATTAAAATTAGTTACTAATTAATTATAAATTAATCATAATTAATTGAATTTAATTATGATTATTTATTTTTAATTATAATTAATTATTAATTAATTATAAAGTAATTATAATTAAATATAATTATTTATAATTAGTATTTTAATGGTAATTAATCATTATTTATAACTAATTATTATTATTATTTAAAATTAGTTATGACTAATTAAAACAACAAAGAGAGAAGAAACCCTTCTCACTTGCCTCGATCCACGAGCCAACACCACTACCTCGCCGGTCGTCAGGTATAAATTTCTGAACTTAAAACTCCGAGAGCCCGCCTCGAGGCTCGCAGCGCGACAAAACGACCACCTATACACGCTTTTCTTAGCGTGGTGGGAGGAAGTGCGTCGCGAGGCTTGCAACGAATCGGGTAATCACTTCGAGAGCTCATTTCGTTGTTCGCGGCGGACCGGAAAACCGCCTATACACGCTTTCATAAGCGTGGTGGGATGGGACCCCGGTGCGGCGCCTACGACGAAGCGGGTAATCACCTCAAAATCCTATCCTCGGCGTTCGTGTCGGGCCGGCAAACCGCCTATACACGCTTTTCTTAGCGTGGTGGGAAGGGAACCCGGTGCGACACCTACGGCGAGGCAGGTAAGCCCTATACACGCTTTTCTTAGCGTGGTGGGGATAATTTTAAGTACCCGTACGCGGCTTTGTACCTGCGGGGAAACAACTGCTCTTTTCTTGTAACAGGTACATGTAGAAGACCCATACACGCTTTTCGTAGCGTGGTGGGGGATTGAAGATTTTACACGGCCGCGGTGTCCTCGAAAGAGGGCACCTACCATACACGCTTTTCGTAGCGTGGTGGGAAAGGCCCAGTTTTCTCGTAGTTTTCCCCTAAACGGGGGAGACGCCGGGAGGCTGCCGAAATTTTGGGTGAACAGAAGACCACATTCGAACCTGTTTTGGACTTAAACGAACAGTGGACTTATGAACCTTTGGACTCAAACTGAACACTAAATGAATTGAACTTGAATTAAAATTGAGCTCAAATGACTTGAACAAAAGAACAGTGGACCTGATTTGCACTTTAGTGAGCAACAAGGGACGTGGACATTCAATTGACAGTAGAGAATTCAAACTTGCAATTTGAACAAATGGAGGATTTTAACTCAGATTTGAGCATAATTTGAACTTCATTTGAACATTAAGAGGAAGTCATTTGAACATTTAAACTCAAGAGAAGACTTGAGTTGGACCACAGGGGATTTTGACAGCTTTTGGACAACTTGAACTTGGACTCAAGTTTGGACTAAGAGCTTGATTCGGATGATGACACAAATAAAATCAAATGAATCATAAGTGACAAATAAATCATAAGAAATTGAACTCTATTGCGATTAAATGTCTTGATCATGCAAAGAACAAAGGGGCAATGAAGCAATAAAAGATTTGCATTAGAACCTCGTTGAACATAAATTGCTCGTGAGCAAGTGAGAGGTTCATGAAGGATTTTAATGAAATGTCAAGGGATCGTCATTGCAACTGAGATGCAAACGCTAGCAAATGAATCCACCATACAAGATGTAAGTTACCTTCAAAAGCAATGGAAGGGTTATGGCATCCGACATGAGCCATGCACGTGCAATGAATAATCATAAGGATGTATGGTCTAGTCACAAGTGGAGACATAAGGCATTCCACTGAACGTTGCAACTCGTATGCAATTTGATTGTAGGACATGTCGCAGAACCTTTAATCCACATATGAACAATATGAAACCAGTGGTGTTCATATCAATCAATTCACAAACCTATGTTAAAGAAGCTTGAAAGTATTAAAGGGGGAGAGTAGTTAGAGAAGATGCAGTCTTCAATCTCTTCGGTGGCTAGATCTTTAGAGTATCGACAAACTCTTAAAAGAAATTATATTTCAGCAGAAGACAACAAGCAGGGGGGACTCATGATAGACGAGTTTTCAGTACACATGAATAGCAGAGGATGATATTCAGTCAATTTAGAATACCCAAATGATTATAAACAAGGATATGAATGTATGTTGCAAATCATACAAGTATAACGATGGTGCATTCTGTATCAATCATATAAGAAGACATGCAAAGATTTATGGAGTGAAACTTTACATATGAACAGCTTATAAGTAATGAATAAATCCCAAACATAGATTTACATGTCGATATACCAAACGTCTGCAAACACAATTATGACTCATCCCCAAACAACAATCAGAGGGAGATACAATGACATGCTGGAAATCAATGACATAAGATTTTCATTCAATATCAAGAGGTCACCATACCAACTGAGACACAAGCATTAAAGAGAGAGTAAAATACTTGTTGAATACAATGAACGATGAGTGCATCGTTTATGTGCAAAAGCAACAGTCATGTCAATAGTAACTACAAATGGTGATCGGTGATGAATGAGTTCTCGATATCTCATTCAAAAGCAACAAACACGATAGCATTTGCACGATGAATAGAAACTCAGTGTCAGGTGAAATACATTGCTTTTCTCAAATAAAAATGACTGGTATACAACAGATGTAAATGTCTGCAAGTTGCTGAGGGAGGCTCATTATACATACAACGGATTATCCACGAGCAAAAGGGGAAAGATCTGCAATACATACAATCTCTCTACGAGTACTGATGTATGTAAAACATGTCACTCGTGGGTAGATGCAGAAAGACTTCAGTAAATGCAGTATCCTGAAGTCAATTCCAATCTATGAATGAAAACATCTACCCGCCCACCAGCAACAGTTGTGGAGATCGCACGACGCCACGCCACCGGATCCGCAACTTTCATGCAAGCGGACAGAAGGCGTGTACAAATATTCCAAGAATACCCCTGCACGTGTGCACTTTAATTTGTATACACATAGGTACACTAAAAGGGGAAAATATAATCATAACCCGCATGGGCCCCGACGAGCGTGTTATTGGTATACACGTGACGTCTAGGGATGCTGCGCGGGTCAATAGATTTGAACCCGATCCTCCTATGCAAACAGATAGGAGTAGACAAGGTTCAATAAATAATTATAAAATGCCCCCAAACACCTGCATGGGCCCCGGCGAGCGTGTTATTGGTACACACGTGACGTCTAGGGATGCTGCGCGGGTTAATAAGTGAATTCAAGTTCGAGCCCGATCCTCCTATATGGGTAGATAGGAGTCGACACGGCTCGAACCATTAAATAAATATGCAGTCGTGAGATTGACCGAGATATTTATTTTACACATTCATATTAGGTCTTCAAGGCCTATAATCAAGTGAATTCACTTACAAAGGGCATAAAGCCTACGAAACCCGATCCTCTGTCAATTACTAGATAGAGTCGATAAGGTTCAAAATACAGAAATATGAATGACCCCACACCCCGATGATGGCCGTGTTGAATGCATATCTCAACCGGAGGGGTCTATTCCAAATAATTCAAAGCGCCATCCAAATACTCCAAAACTCCAAATCTCCAAAAATCCCAAAAATTCCAAAGTCTATAATATTTGAAATTGAAACTAAACCATCAAACACTCAAAGCATGAAATTCATCCACCCTCCGCAACAGTTTGCCGAGGTGGACAAATTAAATTTACTTCAGCTCACAAAGAGCCAATGCCTAGTCGAAAATATCACTAGGATCCATTCTCAAACAATCTCCTGCCAGCAAGGACGTGGTACGAGTCCTCTAACCGGCAGTTTCGCCGCCAAATGGCACTGCAGGATAAACGGTTATGACTCGGGGCCCTCTGAACCAGGTGGTCGCCGCCAAATGGCACCATTATATTATGGTTATGGCCAGAGCCCGTATGCTCCCCAATGGCATCAAATCCTTGAGACATGAATCAATAGGATATGATCGATAGGGCACAAAGCCCTCTGTTAGCTAAGGTGGATTCAAGTTTGTCCCCTTAGGCAAACATTCACCCCAGGTCTATAAGGTACCCTTGGACGAAGCAACCCATGGCTGCCGACAAGGATCCTTCTGTCAGGTTGGGTCGACTACCTCCTCTGACTAAGTAGACCAGGGACCACGATGGCCCGGGACGATGGAACCATGGGATCTTGATCGGGTCTATCATCCATTCCCCCACCATCCACTTTAAGTTTGAGATGGTGAAATTCCTATTTTAAATATCAAACCCTTCCAATCTTTTAAACCCCAAACTCATGCTGCTACTATATGCCAGATGACGCATATTTCCTACGTATCTGATTGACGACTAGCCTTAATCGAAAGTTCTCTCTCGTGATCGGGAGGGGTAATTAACTATAGGGGCTTGCGCCTATAGGAAACCAGAACTCAGATCATAAAGTCCTCGCAAAATGAGGGCGAAATCTCTGGGTAGTGTCTTATCTACTATCTCATCTGCCTTCCAAAATTTACCTCGGAACTTAAATCGTTAAAACTCCCCCCTCAAAAAACAAAAAAGTCGGGCGGAGGCCGGGGCCGAATTTTCGGAGCCCACAGACTTTATGATCTGAGCTCTGGTTTCCTATAGGGGCAAGCCCCTATAGTTAATTACCCCTCCCGATCACAAGAGAACTTTCGATTAAGGCTAGTCATCGATCATATACATAGAAATACGTGGTATCTGGCATATAGTAGCAGCATGGGTTGAGGTTTTGGAAATTTGTAGATTGATATTTAAAAGTTGAAATTGCACCATCTTGCACTTAAAGCGGATGGTGGGGGAATGGACGATGGACCCGATCAAGATCTCATAGTTCCGTCATCCCGGGTCATCGTAATCCCTGGTCTACTTAGTCAAAGGAGATAGTCAACCCAACCTGACAGAAGGATCCCTGTCGGCAGCCATGGGTTGCTTCGTTCAAGGGTACCTTGTAGACCTGGGATGGGTATTTGTCGAAGGAAACAAATTTGAATCCACCTTAGCTAATAGAGGGTTTTGTGCCCTATCGATTATATCCTATTTATTCATATCTCAAGGATTTTGATGCCACTAAGGAACATATTGGCTCTGGCCATAACCATAATTTAGTGGTGCCATTTGGCGGCAAAACCACTCGGTTCAAAGGGCCCCGGGTCATATCCGTTTATCCTGCGGTGCCATTTGGCAGCAAATCTGCCGATTAGAGGACACGTGCCACATCCTTGCTGGCAAGATATTATTTGAGAATGAATCCTACTGATATTCTCGACTGAACATTAGCTCTTTGTGAGCTAAAGTAATTTTCATATTTGTCCACCTCGGCAAACTGCTGCGGAGGGTGGATGGATTTTGCTTTAAGCATTTGATGGTTGAATTTCAATTTTAAATATTCTAGATATTGGAGTTTTTGGAAATTTGGATTTTGATGGGTATTTGGGTGAAACTTGGAAGGCATTTGAATACTTGGAATTAACGCCTCCGGTTGAGATCTACGTTCAACACGGCCATCATCAGGGTGACTTTGAGGTAATTTGAAAATATTCGTATTTTTGTGAAAATTTGAACTTTGTGGGAGTTTAGGGCATTTGAAATGGTTGGAGTTAACCCCTCCAGTTGAGATCTGCATTCAACACGGCCATCATCAGGGTTTATGGACAATTTCCATTTTATTGATTAAACCTTATCGACTCTGTCTAGCTGTCGACAGAGGATCGGGTTCTTAGTCGGCTTTATACCTTTATTTAGTGAATTTTTCTAGTTATGGGCCTTAAAGGCCTAACATAAACTATAAAATAAATATTTCGGTTGACGTCGTAACCGTATATTCATTTGATAGTTCGAGCCATGTCAACTCCTATCTATCCATATGGAAGGATTGGGCTCGAACTTGAGTTCATTTATTGAACCGTGCAGCATCCCTAGACGTCACGTGTGTACCAATAACACGCTCGTCGGGGCCCATGCGGGTGTATTATACATCCCCTTCTGTGTACCTATGTGTATACATATTACAGTACATATGTGGGGGCATTTTCAGGAATATTTGACGCTGCTCAGTTACGCCGGCAACCCTCGTTTGAATGCAACGTTCTATTTGAAAGTTCATTCACGCCTTTTGTTTGCTTGTATGAATGTTGCGGATCCGATGGTGTGGCGCTTGGTTTTACTTATGGATTTGTAAAAGCCTTCTGTTCGCTTGTATAAATGTTGCAGATCAGGTAGCGTAGCGTCGCACTACAGTTATTTGCCGCTTCATACAGGTAGACTGTCGTATACTACTTGTTACTTTCTGTAGGTGGATTATAGTGCACCAACAAATCTCCTACTTTTTCTTGTGGGTAACTACATTAAACACAGGCCTGATGCCTCTGTTTGTAGGCAGGTTGCTTTGTATGGGAATCTTCTAGCACTGCCTGTAGGCATTTGTATTTGCTACCGTTCCTCTACATTTTGTCGTAGGCAGCATCTAGTGTATACGATGGACCTTTCTATAGCAGCTCTTAGGTGTTTGTATGCACCACGGATTTCCCACAGTAGCTCGTAAGCATCTATATTTGCCATGGTCCTTTGGCACTTTGTTCGTAGATGATATTTTGCGCGTATAGCTGGTTTCCTACAAGAGCCCGTAGACATTTTGCATTTGCTATATATCATCCGCCCTTGGCTTGTAGAAGATCAATGTATTTATTAACCATTGAACAATGGTTAATCATACAAGTGTTGTAACACCTACGACCTACTGCTGACTAACACTTGTAGGTGTGTCGTTATGCATATAATAAACCTTCCATTATTGTTAATGGGCATTCGCATTCGCTATGCTCTTTGGTCTTCACATTACATCTGTTATTACTGCAGGTGGCATAGAGTGTGTACATGACGAGTCTCCTACAGTGGCCCGTAGGGGTTCACATTTGATGACAACCTACTGTATTTGTTCGTGGATGGAACTTTTGTGTATGTGACAGGTCTCCTACGGTAATTCATAGGATTTCGCATTTTTTGCCAACCTCTTCATGTGCATTGATTGGTAGGTTGCTATATTTACTTGCATGTTGGTTTCATGTTTGGAAGAGGTTGTTGCATATATCTGCAAGCCCGCTAGTATTGATTGGAGGGATGTTATCATGCCTATTGCATAATACTTGAATTCATCTTGTGCTGCGCTTTGCATATGTGCTCATGGATTTATCGTTTGCAAATGAGTTGGTGTATCCATCAGCGCACTGATATTGATTACCAACTCAATTGCATTCATTGCATATTCTCTTTATGCATATTGACTGACAGATTGATGTATTCATTTGTAGATTATATGATGTTGAATGTAAGGAGACTGTTGCACTCGTTGCTTGTCTACAGTCCTCATATTGATTGCATGTTGAATCCCTCTACTTGCGAGGTTGAATGTATTTGCCTGTGTTTTGATGTTGACCATAAAGCACTGTTATACTTACTGCACATCGGTCTTACACTTGTGGATTACTGGAGTATTTGATTGTATGTCAACCATTGTCGACTGCAAGATGAGTTGCATTTGTCACTCGTAGAAAGCTTAGTGCATTCGCTTGCATGAAGCTCATTTGAATGCTCTACACAAGTTCCCTATTCACCTGTTGATTTTTACCTTGGAGTTGAATTGTGGTTGATGGTAGGATGCTATTGTGTTCCTTCATCCCCGCCTTTTGACAAATTCATCGTGTGCGTGTTGTATTCGTTACAAATCAATCATCATTGTCTGCGGATAGATGAATGGGCTCATCTATGAACTGAGGTTCGCTGTTGAATGAGTTGTATTCATTGTTGATATCTTTTCCACACATCCATCAATCATCCTATCATGTTCATTATGTGTTGACCATCAATATGCCTAGGCAACTATTGTATTTATCTACGGGTCTACTGTCATATTCATTGCATATTAAACTCAACGGTCTGCAATAAACTGATGCGCTTACTTGCTAATTGATTTTACTTGTTGATGTTGACCATAGGAGGATCGTTGCACTTGCATTTCCCCATATGTCATTCACAAACCACTCACTATATATCTCTTGATATTACTCATGAATATTCTGTTAGATGCGTTGTTGTTTGATAAGATTGATGTAAATGCCATACACCTATCCCCACTATTCATGTATGACTTGCATGTTTATGTATTTAGTTGTTGTTGGGTCACATGTCCTCCCTGCTCCTTGTTGCTGATTGCTTGGTCTTCATTTTCAATAGTAAGTGAATCATCTTGCATATGAATTGTAATACTCATTGGAAGATTCTTGTGCCTCCATTTGCAACTTAGATTGCACATTCTTGTTGATCAACAATGCTTGCTATGACATATGGATTCTTGTTGCTAATCCATTAATGCTCATTTGAATATTTTAGACCATTATTCAATACCTCATAGTTTTCATTTTACTATATGTATGTCACATTAAATTCCGATTTATTGCTTGACATATTGTGTTATTCCTTATGATCCATTTATATCGTTTATGATTCATTTGAGCTTCTTTGTATCATCATTCAAATCAAGCTCTTTGTCCAAGCTTGAGTCCAAGTTCAAGTTATCCAAATCTTGTCCAAGTCCCCAGTGGTCCAACTCAAGTCTTTGCTTGAGTTCAAATGTTAAGTCATGTCGACTTAATATTCAAGTCAAGTTCAGATTTGAGCTTATTGCATTTAGGTTCAAATTTTAGTTATTCATTTTTTTTAAAATTTTGTTCCTTGTTGTCCATACAAGTCCCCTATTTGTTCCAAGTCATCTGTATCTTCAAATAAAATTTCGACAACCTCCCGGCATCTCCCCCGTTTAGGGGAAAAACCAAGAGACTAGCCTTTCCCTCCACGCTACATGAGCGCTTCAGGTAGGTGTCGGATGACACCTCGGTTGCAGTTCTTCAATCCCCGCTATGGGTACTTAGTTTTCGTCCTCGTTACGCTACGTGAACACTCCAATGCTTACTCACCTCGTTATGAGTGTCGCACTGGTTTTCCTCCCACCGTGCTACATGAGAGGGTAGGTCCGCTCGTCGGCTCATCGCAAGCATCGAGAGCGGGTTTTTAAGTTAGGAAAGTTATAACTTCGTGCGATGTGATGACGACAGGTTGTAAAAATGCACAAAAGAGTTCTTTTTTCTTTTTTTTTTTCCTTTCTTTTTTTTGGAATTTTCACTCACTCTTTCCCTCTCTCTCTCTCTTTCTCTCTCTCTCTCTCACTCACACACACACACACACACACACACACACATATATATATATATATATATAACTAATAATAAATACTAATAAACATTAATAATAATAAGCATCATTAATATTAATAATAAGATAAAGATAAAATAGTAATTAAAAATTTTATTAATACCTTTACGAGCTCTGTTAGAGAAATCAGCAAGGGATTGGGTTGAGGAGGAGGTGAGATTAAGTGAGGCTGATTAGGTTGATTTGAACTGGCTTGCAATGGGTTAAATGCAGTCTATTGAGTTAAGTGGGCTCAACAGATGGTTAAAGCATAGGAAAATCGGGTAGAGGACATGGGAGGCGCCGGCTGCAAGCAGAGAGGGTGAGTTGGCGTCAGTCTGGAGCGGAAGAGAAAAGGGGTCGTGGAGTTCGGAAGCAGTGGGAAGGATTCGGCAAGAGGAAGTTAAGGTCGAGATTTCAGTCTAGTGGAGGCTCGGTCGTAGGCTACTTGGGGTGATTAGAGTTTTTGGCTAGGGTAGATTTGAGGATGTCTAGCTTGAAGAGGTAGGAGGAAAGCTCTCTCTGTGGACCAAAGGGCTTGGAAGGTTAGGCAAGAGGGGATGAACAGAGAAGTGATGGGAGTCGGCGGTCTGTGGCTTGAGAGGGCGACGGGTTGGAGAGGTTCGGACGGATGAAGCTCGGTACAGGGCTTAGGTTAGATTGAGGAGATGAAGATGTGGGAGATCGGCAGTTTGATCGGGACCAGGGCGACTAGGTCGGTCGATGGCGTTGAAGGAGGTCGAAGGAAAACGGGGCTGGCTTCAGCTTAGAGGAAGGAGGAGTTCGGGTAAGGTTCGATCACATAGCTAGATGTTGGAGGCAATGGAGGAGGCGTCGGCTTCGGTGAGAGGAGTTGGATGGTTAAGATGGAGAAAGGAAGAGGTCGTAAGCTTCTTGTGGGCGTGAAAAGCAAAAGCCTAAAGGTTTCATTCGTTCAGTATTTAACGATGAGCAAAGCCTCTAGTTGGCTCGGGATTTGGGCTGTTTTTTCGAGAAGAGATGCGAGTCCAACGGCGTCGGCGCTGAACAATGTCAAGTACGCAGGATTTGCGGATTTGAGTGGGATTTTCTGCAAAAAAAATCAGGATGGGCAGCTGGTTTTGCGACAGAGGTATGATTTAGTCAATTTTTTTCATTTTTTTATTTTCTTTTGGCTGTGAGTAGAGGTCAACATCTTTCAAATTGAGAAAGTCTTCCAAATTTTCCTTATATCCAAAATCTAAGTCAAAAACTTCTCTAAGACATTTAATTCAAGCTTTAAGGTTGAAACCAGAATTGTACACAAATTTAAGAGAAGAAAAAAAAACACAGTGATTGGGGAAGGTTAACAAGAGCTAGATAGCCATGTGAGGTTGTTGTAAAGGGTCAATGATAATTTTAGGGAGGAAAAGATCAACAATAATAGCAAAATTGAACACTATACAATTTTGTACAGCTCTTCTAGGTTTTGAACATCAACAATTTGTACTTCTTAATAGAATCTACAATAGAACACCTGCTAGTAGACAATGCGGTTGGTTGCTATGTGTAGGACTGGTTGGCAGAAGGAGCAAATCAAGGGTCTTCAATAGTGGTAGGAGGATAGACCTTTAGCGGAAGAGGTGGGAAGAAACGAAGAGCAAGTGTTGTAGGCATGCGACGGCTAGGATAGAAAAGAAGACAAAAACAATTTTTGAAATTTTACTTGTAATCAAAATTGAGCTACAAGAGAGATAGAGAGAGAGAGAGAGAGAGGAAGCTCTATTTACAGGAATTGAGCCTCTTGATGACAAAGATATAGGATAATAACAAATCCTATTGATGACTGAGATAACTAACCATAGAATAAAACATTAAAAAATCCAAATTGGGTTGATTGTTGAATCAGTTGATTGAACCAATCGGTCTTAGTAGCACCAGCATCATTCTCCCCGATAGGGAGAGGCTTCAGGATAATCTAGAGCTGCACCTATTTGATAAGATCTTAGACAATTGATGGTGGTTTGTGCTACTTTGGATCAAGAACCCTCAAAGCCAACCTGCGCTTGGCTTCCTTGCAAGTTCGTATGAAGAGGGACTATGACATTTCGTGATTGGGTTCTGCTAGTTTGATCTATTCTTTAATTGGTAGAAGCATCACTAATTGTCCTTTCTAAGGAATAGATGTTGTTGAACCCATCATCCTAAGTTCGGTGATCATATTGCCAAGGACATCTAAGAAAAATGTGACAAGTGTATATAGGAATAACATCACAGAACTTGCCCTTGTAACTTGCCTTAATGGAAAATGGAACATGATATTGTTTTCTTTCATTGATTTTATTGCCTTTCTTGAGCCATGAAAGCTGACATTGACTTAGATGTTGAGTGGTAGGAAGGATCAACTTCATGATAATAAAGGTAGATACCATATTTTCACAACTTCCCCTATATATTGCCAAATTGCATACCATGCCATACACGATGCGTCTTATCCAAAAAAAATTGTGGGGTATCCATTCATTCTCCTTTGACATCGAGCCACCAATAATTCTCCTTCATTTGTATGTAAAAGTTGTTCTTTTATTACCTCATCAACTTCTTGTTGTGCTGGAGAGGTGGTTTTGCTCGGTGTTTCTTCCATCACGGTCATGATGTGTCATGTAGGACAATTGGCTGCAATATGTTGAAAATCATGACATTTAAAATACTTGCATGCGAGAAGGGAGGTGGTAGCTTCAGTTGAAGGGGTTGAAGCTCGGACAATAAGTATTCCTGCATTTTCTGGTTTTTGGTCATCCACTAGAGCATGTGGGGGTTCTAGACCTGGTTGCCTGCTAAAATAGGTTTTCCTTATTTTTGTTGTTTTTCTACCTTAAGAACAAAATTGTTGACATCATTTATTGTCCAATATGGCTGTAATTGGACCACTAGGAATGGAAGGTTTTAACCCTCCAAGAAACTGAGTTATGGTATTTTGTTCGAGATCCACCAAGTTGCACTTCAGCATCAATTATTCAAATTCAGCCGTATAACTCACCACTGATAGTTCTTGTTGTTGAAGATGGTGAAGGCAAAGGAATATGTCTTTCCAATAGTGGGTTGGCAAGAATTTCTACGGCATTTATCTATTCATTTTGTCACAAGAACTAATCTTAGTTTTTCCTTCCCATTGTCTTAATCACTTCAACTTCTCCACTATAAGGATATGTTGCCTGTTAATTTGATTAATACCAATTTTCCAATGGGATCATGTGGCACCTACTTGTATTCAATAATTCTTTTCATGGTGTGGAGCAAATTAAAAAATTCATTCGGGTCCAATCTTTCCTCAAAACTTGGGATCTTGATCTTGATTCCAAAATCTTAATAAGGTCTTTTAGGTTCTCGTCGATAAAAGTGACGACATGGTTCTTCCTCTTTACTTGAAGCTTCCTAGTGTAAAGGATTCTCCCCTTCCACATGATGTTCTTCCTCATTCCAATGTTCAGTTGTATGATGCGATTCCATCACCGCTAGCCTTTTTTGAATGTCACAACCCAACCCGATTAGGAACCCTGCTCTGTGCCTCACCCATCATCTGTGTTATTAGAGACTAGAAAACTACGCGTGGCTGAACTGAAGCTAGAGCCACAGAACTATTAGACTCTCTCTAACTACTACTAGATGGCCTCCTTGCAACAAAACCAGAACCATCAGTTTTACCAGATGGTCCCTCAGAAAAGTACGAAATGGAACTACCCTCGGTCTCATTACCGGTCTTACAAAGCTCTCAGATCTAGGCTCAAAAAGTCAGTCAAATCCTGTCTATGGACACTCAGGCACCTTATGTATGACCTGTCCACACTGACAATACTATCAAATCATCCTATAGCACTGACCAGAATGACGTCTCCCACAACTCTGACATGCAGATGCCCACTAAAAGAATCAGGATTGGTTATACTAACACTTCTAGAGACTACGACATATACTGATTATCCATCTCTCTTGGAATCTCCAAGCATAAATCTGCTCTTTTTTCTAGAAAATCTACTACCAAATGTCTCACCACTGAACCTTTTTCTACTAGCAGTCCATCGTTGCTGAATAGCTATCAGATCATTCTCTATCAGATGAGCTCTCTCCACAAAGCTCAGGGAAATCGAAAATGTGAAATGGTACCAGAGGCTATCTTAGACTACCTCGAAGTCCTCTTAGGAACCTGTAGCACTTCTCTGCGGGGTTGCTAACTAGCTACGGAGCATATCTGGCTAAAGTAGTGAACTCATTCTCGTACTGCATAACTATCCTGCTCTCTTAAACCAGTCTCAAAAAAGTCTCCCGCATCTACTGTCGTGCAAAAGGTGGTACAAACTAGACTCTAAATATATCAGAGCTCCTCCCAGGTAATCAGATAATTCAATCTCTCTTAAAATTTCTCCTCCTGCTGGCCCATTCACCAGTGCTCTGCCTCGCCATCTAACAGAAAAGATTGAGCTAACATTACCTTTCTCTTAGGAGCATACTGCATATTGTTAAATGTCTTCTTCAGCCTCCTCAACCAGTCCTTTGTTGCTCTGGGCTCAATAGTACCCTTACACCTCGCAGGCTTCAATCTCAAAAATATCTATAGATATCTATCTACCTCATTTGATCTCACAGCAGAAACCCTGCTCTATGCCTCACCCATTCTAACAAAAGATTGAGCTACAAGAGAGAGAGAGAGAGAGAGAGAGAGAGAGAGAGAGAGGAAGTCCTATATATAAGAATTCAGCCCAAAAACTAATCATATTGTCTAAAGATTGAAGCCTTATATGCTATAGTTATAAGTCTTTGAAATTCGGTAACTGTAAATCCAAAAGATTGTCTAAAGATTTAGTGCAATTATTATGTGTCAATTATAATGTTGATAGAAATCACCCAACAGTAAATCGATAAAATGTCAGCAAAGCCTCCTCCTTAGGGCACTTTTCGGGAGACCCTCTCTAGACTCTCCTTAAGGGTCTCTTGAGAACAACCCTCAAGAATTCCTTTTAAAAGTCCTCAACAAATCCCGTAAAAAATTTGTATGCTCATATCAATAGTCCTCCAACAACTATGATGCACCGACACTTCTCAAAGAGGCATCCAGTGTCTGACACGTATTCGACACGATATGCGTCTGACACGTGTCGGACACGCCAAAAATATGTTCGATTAAAAAATTATTAAATATAAATTGGACACGCATGTCCGACATGCATGTCTTAAATATTTTATGAATTTTTTAAAATAATTTCTAGTATTTAAAACTTTTATTTATTTAAAATATAAAAACTATATTTCTTATTTCTTATCTGCAACACCAACTCAATCGTCAGCACTCAATACGTCATTCATCGAATATTCTTATTTTCATTTCTCTTTAGCAAGTTGTGATTTTGATTTCACAAAAATGTCCAGTGTCAACTCAAAATTGACGCCCGACGTCGTTACAACATCGATATTTCAAAACTATCTCTACATCAAAGTTTGACACTGTCTTGATATTGATGCTCGACGCTAAAAATTTTTACACCCACAAATTGACAGCTCATCTTTGTGTGACGTCGTCTTAACATTGACGACCAACGCCCTCTCAACATCGACAACAGACGCCCTCCTGACATTGACGCGCGATATTTACTACATAACATCGATGTCTAACTCTCAATAGCATTATCGTCTCCTCTCTCGATGCCTGATACACGGCATCGACGCCCAACTCTCGACATCCTAATATTAATCATTTTAAGCATAAATTCTAGTTAAATGACTAATTATTTCTAAATTATTTTTAATATTATACTTATTCAATTTTTATACACTATTTTTAAAATATAAAATTATAATATCGTGTCCAACCAGGATTCGTGCCTTATATTTTCAATAATTAACGTGTCCCGTGTCTGTGTCGTCTCATATCTGTGTTGTCATGTCTTTGTTTGTACATCATAGTCCAACACTCAGCACATTTCTTGGAGCTTAATTCTTCATCAGCATACCTCTGACTCAACCTCCACTAAGCATTTAAGACAAATCCTAAAAAATCCAGTGCACTTGAGCATTAACAAAAAAACTAGGGTTTGTTACTAATGCATACAACACTTTTTTGTCACAACAATGAATGCATTTCCCTTGCCAACACATTCTCTACTCCCAAGGTATCCCAAGTTGTTAGCATTTTGCAAGTATTCATGACAACTATTCTCCACCCTAATCTGGAACACCTTAACTATCAATTTCGCTAATGCCACAACTGCTTTTCGCACCATACAAATAAATTCAAATCCATGATTTGGTTCATCAACATACAACAAGAAACATAATGACTATTCACTCATTAAAGTCTTGTAAGAATGATTTTATAATATTATTACAACCATAGTTTAAAGTCTTGTACAGTTATAAATACCTTTGTCATAGAGATCATTTAAGGGTTACAACACTTGAACAATAAGTCATGTCATTGATTCTATGCAATCTACTTATCTCCTCTGCTACAACACAAACGATGGTTCACTAAGGATTATGTCATTTCGTTCATCAATAGAATTCAACCCCCCATTGGTTGGTGACTACATCGTAATGACATCTTGAATACTATATGGATCATTCATCAAAATACTCACCAATGCCCCAATGCCATTTAATTCTCATTTTTTATTTTCATCTAATGCTACTAATGTACACAAAATTTTCTTCTCGAGTGTAGTTCTTCTCTATCGTAATTTCCTTTCTACTCCTCTCTTTTAGCTTGGTGCAATTAGCAAAGCTATGTGAGCACTCCAAAAGCCTCATCAAGTCATTGAGTTCTCACTTTTATTCTTTTCATATAATGTTACTAATGTATTTTAAAAAAAGTTTTGAGTCTAATTCCTCTATATTATAACTTGTGGAATAAAAAAAGTAAGTTTGTAAATGATTACCTTCCCCAATATCATGCTCCCATTAGTTCTCCCATTGGTTATAATAGTAAAATCAAGAGTGATTTCAACCCTGATTACCTTCCCCAATATCATGCTCCCATTAGTTATAATAGTAAAATCAAGAGTGATTTCAACCCGATTATTCCATTCATATCTTCTTGAAGCTTTAAAAGCTTACTCCTTAGCAATTTCCCACTTGTTTCACATCTCTTCAGAGGTGTCAACGCTCAATGATATTTTGACTTTTAACGAAATATGAAATGCTAAACATTTGTATGCATAAAAAAAATAGCAAATATGACAAAGATTCACAAGTTTAATGCTTAACTACAATAAAATTGAAAATAAAATTTAGGAAAAAGAATAGAAAAGATATAAATAACTGTTGTAGTTCGTATTCACTTGTTAATGTACAAAAGCTGGATGATTATCTAATTTTTTCTACAAGATATATATGGAAAAATAATAATAAGAAAGAATTTAGCATGAGCTAATGGAAGCACTTAAGCGAGAATTTGAGGCAACATGCACGAATTCATGGGTTATAAAAGAGATTCTTTTAATTGGTTGGGATAGGCCTATCGGTTTGGGAAACTTTGACAAGGAGTGGGTCCACATCAAGTATAGAAGCCTACTTATTTTGGTATTTGGTGTATTATGCAACGCTTTCCCTCAAGTTGACATGAAGAAATTGCTCATGGGAAGCTTGCTAATTAGAAATTCAACTGAAGTGTAGCAAATCCTTTAGTGAGGATATTGTCAATTTGATTTTATTATAGGTATGTAGGTCATACATATCACACCACTATCAATTTTCTCCTTGATAAAATGTTTGTCCTTCTAAATGCTTTACTCTGCTATGTAGGATAAGATAATATGGTTTAAAAATTGCAGCTTTATTGTCACTATAAAAATTTAAAATTGCATAATAAAATATTGAGACATTTTTCGTTTGTAAGATGAGATAAGCCTAGTAATTAAACCATTAAATTAATAAAAAAATATATAATAACAACTTATTGGCATCATATATATATATATATATATATATATAAAAGATTTGTACAGGCGAAAGTAAGATCATAATAATAAATATCCTTCATTCCAACAACCACAACAAACAACAACAAGCCATTATCCAACTATGTGGGGTCAGCAATATGAATTCTTTTTCTCCATTATGTTTCATTAAGCATCAAATTCTCATTTAAATTAAAAAATAGGTCATTTCTAATACTCTCTAACCAAGTGTTTTTAGGTATATCATTGCATTTCTTAACACATGCCAAATTGCCCAGATCTAATACATCTACTCTCCTAACCAGGCCATCGGAGGACTGACGTTTATATGATCAAATCATTTAAGGAGACTCTTTCTAATCTTATCTGCCACTAGAGCAACTCCAACCTCTTTATGTATATACTCGTTTCACATTCTATCTCTAAGTGTAAAGCCACTCATTAAACTAAGCATCCTCATCTCTACAACACTTAACTTGATTTTATACTTCTCTTTTAATGGTCAATATTCTGCGTCATAAAGCATTGCAGGTCTCTCCATCATCTTATAAAATTTTTCCTTAAATTGGAAGGGTACTATTCTATCACACAAAAGCATGATGCATTCCTCCACTTCAATCGTCCAACTATTATTCTAATAATAATATCCCCATCTATTTCATAATAACTTTGAACATTATACCTAAGATATCTAAAACATTCACTCTTTATAATGACTTGATCACCGAATGTCACAATCCAACTACTAGATCTATTATTACTAAAATTACACTCCATATATTCGGTTTTAGATTTACCCAAAGGAAAAGCTTTGCACTCTAAGGTTGAATTCCATAATTCAAGTTTTTATCAGACTCTCTCATTAATCTTATCAACAAGAAGAATATCATTAGCTCTAATAAGTAGTCTAAGTCATTAAGATTATAATTTATAAAGTCAAAAATATCCCAAACATCATCACTTAGTGTTCTTCGCTAAAATCAACATTATTATTACTTTGTCTCCTCTCTCATCCTCAGTTGAACCTACAAGTGCGTGTGAGAAATATTGATTGTGAGTGCAAAATGCAGGTGGATATGGAAGAGTCCATGCAATTATAACATTTGATTCAATTTGTTTAAGATTTAGGTGTAGAGACGTAACAAAATAAGATGTATTTTATATATCAAATTTATAAATTAAAATTTTAAATCACATAAACCATAATTTTTTAGGCATATGCCTCTTACAAATTGTGCATAGACATACCTCACTATGAAGGCATACACCTCATCAAGTGAAGGTGAGGCATAAACGTCATGGCATTTTCTTTTTCAAATTAAGCTGAGGCGGGCTTAAGCCCCACCAAGATATATAACTTATCAGACTAAGATGAGGACAAACATCATGGCATTTTATTAAAATTGCGATGAGGTGGGCCTTCAGGCACGCCTCTTATTATCCAAATTTTAATAATGGTTTACATAAGCTTTAATAGGCAATGGGGTAGACAATTTTAATAATTCCAAAAGTCTTTTTATCCATAACACCTCACAAGTCATGTGCAACAAACTAAAATTTGACTTTCAAAACTACTTCTTACGACAACACTTTTTTTTCTAAGTAATTAGGTTACCTCCCAACAAGATATTGGTACGCAAAGGTCGATCTTCTATCATTGATATCTCTTGCCCAATCCGCATTTGTATAGGTTTTCACCCAAACATAATTTTTTTTACTTTAAAACAAGAATCATTTTCGTGGAGTCCCTTTAAGGCATTTAAATATGCAAAACTCAGCTTCAAGGTGGGTGGGTACAGATGAATGCATATATTAGCTTATCGCACTTCAACATAACCTATGTATGGCCAATTATGGTCTAAGTATACTTTCGTTGTGATGACAATACCCTTGCTGGATCAGGCAAGCTGTAAGTCAGGAAAACATAAGCTTTCCCAAGCCCCCCTTAAATTCACTACGAGCTCAAATTTTTTTGTGAAATTATCTCCAGTTATGATTATATCATCAATATAAATATTAAAAATGGCTATTTTACCTTCATTGGAATGCTTGAAAAATAAGGCATGATTTGCTTTATTTTGTTTAAAATTATGTCTACTAGCAACAATGCGAAATCTTTCAAACTATGTTCTAGGTGATCACTTAGCCAATACAAAATTTTATTAAGCTTACAAACTTTTTTTCCTTCCGTAGATTTTCCTTCAAATCTTGGATGAAGATTCATGTATAATTCTCCAAGTATCCATTAAGAAATGTATTTTTTAAATCAAATTGATGATATGACCAATTCTTATAGTTCTTAGTTAATTTACACTCGTAATCATTGAATAAGTCTAAGTATTGTCAAATTCTTTTAAGAGAATTAAAATAATTTATTACATAATCCTCACCTTGGCAAATCTCCAAGTCATAAAGTTAGTTCATACACTAGAGATTTCTCAAAATTGCAGTACATATGTGAGATATTGTCCCACAAATCTTTACTAGTAGAATAATAGAGATAGTTTACACTTATCTCTTTGATCATGAAATTAACTAATCATGCAATTAACAAAGAGTTCTTCGCATCCCATTTGGCATAATTGGGATCTTTCAAGTCGAGCACTTTACATCTCCAGTGAGATAGTCAATTTTGCCTCCCCCTAAATGCACATTCAAACTGATTGGGATTACTATAAAAAATTATCTCCATCCAATCAGATTGGTGAGTTAAATGGGATTATTTTCCTTTGGGCTTCGAATCAATAAATATTCAAATGAAGGTGATGTTGACAACTTCGAACATAAAGGAAAAAACATGGCAGGTTTGAAGAGAAGGATTGCAACTTATGATTAAGGTGATACATAAGGAAAGGACAACAATTTAGAGATAATTTTTTCCTCTCTAATATTATTAAAAAGTAAAAAAAGAATAGAAAAGACAAAAAATTGTTAAGTTTTTATTATTGCATTAACATACAAAAAGCTATGTGGTTTATACAAAATTTTCTACAAGGCATCTTGGAAAGTGAAGCAATAACAGGAAAAAATAGGGTTGAAGCTAATGGTAGTCCTGCATGAGAATTTGAAGTGAATCTTTTAATTGGTTGTTGTACGTTTGTGAATATGGGAAGCTTTGGCAAGGAGCAGGGCCACATCAACAAGCAAAGCCTACGTTTTTTGGTAGTAGGCATGTTATTCAATAAAAACTAATAATCATATCTTTCTACAATATGTAAATTCAATAAAGGTTTTAAAAGATGGTCCATAATATGTGAACCACATGTAATCAAAAACCACGAGAAAATCAGCTACAATTATTGTTTAGTTAGTACTCTAAGAATTGCCCGGCATCTTTGGATTAAGAGAAAGAACCAAGTATATTTGTAAATAAAGTCTTAAGAGATGAGGATGTAAATGAATGGATTAGAATGGATGCTCATATGAATCTATAAGTCCTTTATATGATGTTCTTGATAGAAGTGGCAGTTAGCATAAGTATAAAAAATTTGAATAGAATTTTCTTATATTGCCTCTTCTACACATTCTAATCCAAAGAATAGTTATGTATCTTTAGCATGATCAATAAGTATCAGGTAACACTATTATCCACTAGCGAAAAAAAGGACATATATGCTTATAAGGCTAACAAGTATAATGAAGATAATACCATATCAAATAATAAGACTAGACGAGAAGTCTCTCAAAAAATATTGCTCGAATTGGAATAATACATAGGCAAAAAAATAAAAGGGATTAAAATTTACCAAATGAAAATTGTCAATATCAATTTCTTCATCTGACAGCATTAAGTTGCCCTGAAAATAGAATCATTCAATTAAAATACTTGTTAAGCAAATACAATTATCAATAAATTATTGATAACATAGAGCCTATGCACAAAACCTACATCGATTTGAATTAGATAGAAGAGGTAGCTAGCTCAACAAAACATTAATATATTGCTTATATTATTAACACACAAAGATAGTACACATAAACAAAGTAGCTAATAGTTTAAATTTTTAAATTTAAAAAAAAAAGTAGCTGGCAGCTTAAGTTAACATAAATATATTTTAAAGTAATGCCATATGCAAGATAAACCATTTCCGATTAATTTAATGAAATGATGATGGTTAAAAACAACAAGATGAAAGAGAAATAAGATGAGTACAATTAGATGAATGCATAATATTGTTAAAGAAAATCATTTGAAGGGAGATAACATTATGCTCTCTATAAAGGAAAATCAATTGGATCAACAAGATAATATTATTGTAAGAAACTCAATTGGAAAATGAAGGGAGACTTGATTTGTTATCTCATGTCTATTTCTTTTTTAAAACAAAACAATTTGAAGGAGTGCTATAAAAATATTTTAGTTAACAACATAGCATAGAAAGATTAAACATTTATGAATAAATGAAATATAAGAATAATCCAAAAGAAACAACAAATTAAAAAAATACAAAAAAGAAAACACAAAGTCATCTAAAAAACTTTACCTCATTATCCAATTCATTTTGACTTGAAGGTCTGCATGTGGTAAAGAAATAGATTACTTAAAAAATGGAACAAATAAATCATCAAGCATCAATCAGATACAAAAGTGAAAATTTTATTAGAGATTTTGGGATATAAGCAATAGATGATCAACTATGTATGTGTTATATATACCAATTAGTGTGTCAATGATCAAATCAATTTACATATAGAAGTTGATAGTATAAACAAGATTCATCGTCCTTCTTAGCAATATATAGCACAAATGTGAATAATATTTCATTCTTCAATAGTACCTTGGGTAAGCTCTTCTTCTTAATAGACGTTGAAAAGAAATCAATCCCCTTCCTTTATAATCTTTCAAATAATCAAACGTTGTTGTTGGTAAGGGAATTTCTGATTGTATCTTTAAAAGAGTAAGATCTTGATCCTCATTGGACTCCAAAATGGTTCCTGAAAATTCTCTTCCATCATGTAGACTGATATTAATCTGTTTTTTATTAAAAAATAAACAATATTGAGCAATCGATGTTAATAATATAATGAGCAATATGTAGAATGAAATATAAGGAATCAAGCATCCTTAAATACTAGAATATAATCACTAATTGAAAACTAAATATTGTCATGTAGTGTAAAATTTAAGATCAAACATTGAACATCAAAGAGAGAGAATATTAAACGATCTTGTGTTACAGATGTAAGGAACAATACGTAATACAATAGGGGATCAAACTTTTTGCATTCTAACATTTTATGAGTCGCTTATGATCAAAAATTTAAAAAAAAATAAATAAAACACAAAATAAAAAAAAACAACTAGATGTTCATATTACGGGAGAAAAGTGTTTAATCCTTATTGCTCGTGCTATAGATGAAGGATTTAGTCTTGTAGTTGCTGCAGCAGCGAAGGCCGTTTAAAATAAATGACATGGGACTATTAACCGGAAGAAGAAAAGTGTTTGTGTGGAATGAAATAGGTATGCAACAATTGACATGGAAGAAGTGATTAAGGAGCAAAATAAAAACAAGAGAGAGAGAGAGAGAGAGAGAGAGAGAGAGAGAGAGAGAGAGAGAGAGAGAGAGAGAGAGAGAGAGATTTTTTCTTAACCAACCAAACTCAAACATCTCTCCAAAATACTTCGAGCAATTGATTATTCTTGAAATCGAAGGAATAGTGCAAAAAGCTAACCTTGCTGCTAGAATCCAGAGAAAAACCAGTACAAGCGCGGGTCAAGACCGTGCCATCGGAATCTATGATGATTCCAGATCCTCCAATTCCTACAAGCAACGAGGAAATATGAATATAAGATTGAAAAAATGTAACAAAGTGGAGAGCTTCGGCCATAAGAATGTGTACCCTTTTCATGAGAGACATAGACAACGGCAGGGCAAACGTTTTTTGTAGCAAATTTAATAAACTTATTCGAGCGTCCCCCAAATCGGCTAGAGAATTCAGGGACATCTAGAGACACAGATGGAATTAAAAAGAGATATAGGCAATAATGAAAAAAAACAAATCTTTTGACAGGAAAATCTTATCAAACTTTTACTGGTCTCTGAGAATCCGTAACACTCGAAGTCGCACCAGGAGCTGGACTTGCATCTCAAATTTCCGTAATGTTCAAAAAAGCCACGGAGAAAAGGAGTTAGACCTCTTCTCAAGCTCATATCGCAGCCCGTAGCACAAGTTCTCAAATTTGATGAAGTGCAGCGTGCAAAATCAGCAGCACTTGACTTCTAGGACCGGGGAAAAAAGAATCGACGGGACAAGAGAGAGGATGCGCAGATATATATAGAGAAGAAAAAGGGAGATAAAGAGGCGCAGAGTAAACCAAAATCTAAGGGCGGTTCGGCAACGCGTACGATTAAGGATAATAAATCCTGTATACCCACATTTAGTAAATCGTACCAGAGTTAAATTTAGTAAATCCTATATAATTAAATTGTGGCAACCGTTTGATAAGGCAACAATTAAATTTTATTAAAAATTATTTGACAATGTAATTTAAATTTAAAAACAATTATTTGAAATATGTGTTCCATGGCAAAAAATTTTTGCTGCTATGATGAGTAACATTTTGATGTTGACCAATTGATTCTCTTTATAAAAAATACATTCCTAAGAGCAACTGCATTATAAAAACAATTGATGTAACATATTGACTATTAAAAAAAAGCTGATTTTACATGCATACGATCTTATATTATCCTATTTATATATATAATACTCAAAATTTTAATATTACATGCATACTCTTAAATAGAGTCATTACTTTTTATCTGTCAGCACAATAATTAACTCCTTATAACTTTTAATCAGTGAATCACGTAAACTAGTAAATGATAGTACTAAACCACAGTATTTAAAGGAAAGCCTATTGACCCATCATCTTGTGGAGGCTAGTTTTTAAAGGAAAGCCAACATCAATAAATAGCAAGCATTTACTTATTTTTACATATATTATTATCACATTATTATAAAAGTAATTACATCTAGCTAATACCCAATCACATGCCCATATTTATTCACACTGCTTATATTAATGGTATGCTTATATTAAAATATCAAATTACCATTCTATGCAAATCATACAAATTACAATAAATTTTATTTTACCTTGTGAAATTATGAAATTAATCAATCAAAATATTCAGAATAATCAGTGCTACAAAATACAAAAGTATGCGATAGAAGTTCACTAAAATCAATTTGGAAGAAATCGAATAGCTGAAATCATAATATTTGAAAGCAAAAATAGGATAAAAGTCACATACCACTAATCTGAGCAATTTTCCTAAAAGCGCCAAAATGAATCAGCGACCAAAATTCAATTTTCTCTCTCTCTCTCTCTCTCTCTCCTATTTTCCTTCTCCCTTTCCTCCTTTATCTATTTCCTTCTTAGGCAATCCAGTTTGAGGGAGTGAGCGGAGAGAAATGATTTTTTCAATATATATTTGATACGTCATCAAAAAATTATCTTGATCGGGCACGAATCTCGAGGAAAAACTCAAGTTTGAAACTTCAAAAATTATTTCAGAGACCATTTAAACTCCGATTTCAGCAATTATAGTCGAACTGAGCGTCTCGGAAATACGAATCCAACGACACCAAATTCGACTCAATCCGAGCCCAAGTGAGTCCAAATCAAGTACCCGAAGCGCTGTTGGAAGCATCAAACAGCTATTTGAGTTACCAAACGGTCTCCGATTTTGGCGAGCTTATAGTCGAATCGAGCGGCTCGACGAGACGAATCCAACGAGCCCAAGATCGTAGAATTCTAATATCATTAAGAGCTTCAAATGCTTGATAAACGGTTCACGATCAAGGGATTCAATATCGGCCGTTCATCTGGATCACTCCTTATCTGCCCCTGATCCCTCATCTATTTACGAGCTATGCCACTCCAGAAAAACTATAAATAGCCCCTCATTTCTCTTAAGAGGGGACCCAAGCCAAGAAGAGAAGAAGAAGAGAAGAGAAACCTAGGAGGGAACAGCTCCTCCTCGACCACCGCCGGAACTCCGCGGGAACACCGCCGGAAGCACCACCAGGCGCCCGAGGGAGGCCAGAGCTCTGCCCGACACGGGAGCAACGTCGGAATTCTTCCCGACGCTGGAATTCTACCCGACGCCCGAGTGACGCCGGACTTCTTTCCAAGTGACGCCGGAATTCTGCCGGACATTCAAGTGACGTCGAAATTCTGCTTGTCCTTGTAACTGATACTCATTGTAATCTGATCGTCCTGAATTTAAAGGACGAATCAGCCTCGTGTACTTCAAACA
Organism: Dendrobium chrysotoxum; assembly: GCA_019925795.1. Classification (NCBI taxonomy): domain Eukaryota; kingdom Viridiplantae; phylum Streptophyta; class Magnoliopsida; order Asparagales; family Orchidaceae; genus Dendrobium; species Dendrobium chrysotoxum. The sequence continues at coordinate 23,330,901 of CM034302.1, read as the reverse complement.
ACACTAGTGGAACTCTTTCAACTGGGCGTGGCCCCGTGGTTTTTTCCCTTTCCAGGGTTTTTCATGTAAAAATCTTGGTGTTACTATTTCGATTCTGTTTGTGTGCTGGATATACGTACAACGCTGAGACGGAAAATTAAAATCTATCGCCGCGTATATTTGAGTCCGCAACAGTTTGGCGTCGTCTGTGGGAACCTTATCCCATAACTTCAAGTATTGCTATGATGGTCAATAGGCGTAGCAGTCGCCTCATAGGAGCCTCCCGCTCTCACTCTCATCAATCCAGGAATCAGTCTATGAATCATAGACGCCTGATATCTGCCTCTTTATACCCCGGGGGGCAAAACGCACCTGAAGAAGGGACCTCGGGACCCTCCCTAGAAGAGAGAATTCAAAAGATGGAAGAATCTCAAAACGAGATCCTACAACTCTTGCGAGAGACTCGACAACCGACCCTAGCACCTCAGGAGGAGGTTCTTCTCCCTCGAGATCCACCACGTGTCGAAGCTGTTCAAATCGAACATCTTCAAGACGAGATTCCTCTTCCTCCACTCAGGAGGAATTCGCAGTCGCATCAAGATAATGAACTGGCTGATACAGCAAGTTCTACCCATCCTTCGCACACAGGTCGGCAACCTCGTATTCCTTTGGACCTCCCCGAAGAGTTAGCCCGACCACACATTGCTGAGCTCCCTCGCAATGCCCTTCGCCACGAACTGCGACGATTGGTCCGAGAAGAGTTCCCTACAGGAGGCATAAGGCAACCCCTTCGTCAGTGGGACTTGCAGGAGTCGTCACCCTTGACAGAAGCTATTCTTCAACATGCTATTCTGGCAGGATTTAAACTACCAAGCATCGATTCCTACGACGGGACATCCGACCCGTACGAGCACATCGATCATTACAGAACCATCATGCATATCCAGCGAGCTTTGGATGCCCTCCTATGTCAGGTTTTTCCTGCTACACTCAAAGGACAGGCGCGAACATGGTTCTATTCTCTTCCATCTGGAACGATCCCTTCATTCGTCAAATTGGCCAAAGCCTTCGTTGAACAGTTTGTAGCCAATCGAAGAATTGCTAAAGATTCTTCCCACCTCTCCGGGATTCGTCAAAACGAGGGAGAATCGTTAAAAGAGTACTTTCAGCGATTTTCCACCGAGGCACGACAGATTCCAGGACTAAACCCAGAATTGCTCCGAGGGGTCTTCCTTGGAGGCCTTCGTCCTGGTCCTTTCTATTTGGCACTTATGCGCGACACTGTTCATTCATATGCCGATCTGATCCATCGTGTGGAGGCACAGATATCTGCAGATGAGGCAATAAATGCTCATAGAAAACAGTTCGAGCAAACCACTGGGAAGCGCAAGGGAGCACCTGAGGTGGAAATTCCCTCATCACAATGGAAAAAACAAGGGAATAGCAATCTACCTTCTAGGCCCCCATTACCACAACGAGAACCTCGGCAGGAGAAAGAGTACACTCCGCTCAACACATCTCGAGCAAATGTGTTAATGGCAATTCAAGATCAGGACAAAGTGAAATGGCCGCATCCTTCGAAGCCAAATACAGGAAATCAAGATCAGTACTGTCACTTTCATCGTAGTCGTGGCCACACTACTGAAGCATGTTGGCAACTTAAGGATGAGATTGAAAGACTTATCCGCCAGGGCTATCTTCGACAGTTTATTGGGAACCCACCTACCCGAGAAGAAGCTCGCCCCATTGGGGGGCAAAATCAACAACAATAAAGACAACAGTTGAATAATATTCAAATGGTTGGCGAGATTGAATGACCACGCACTTTGTGTAGTTGTATTAGTAATACTACTTGTCATGTGTCATCATGTATCTCTTCTATGATAAGTAGGATGTCACTCTAATGTCCTTAGTATTTCTACCAAGTCAAATGATGTGGTTGTCCCTATATGTATCTCTTTTATTGTACAAGGGAATTATTGTATTGTCTTACAGTAATATAATGTGTTGTTCGTCCAGTTTTGATATTGTCTCTTTCTTTAAAAAGAATATAAATGACAATGAAAACTACTGACAAATATAGTCTCTTTATCCTTGATTCGAGAAATACACAATCTTTATTGTGTCTCAATCACTGGATGATCAATCCCAGGGGGATTCGATCTAACCTCTTCCACACAGGTTAACGTCGTCGAGCAAAGGCTCCGACATACAACCTCGGATAGGTCTCATATCCTTGGTGGATTCTCTCGACCTCTTCCATACAGGTTAACGTCGTCGAGCAAAGGCTCCGACATACAACCTCGGATAGGTCTCACATCCTTGGTGGATTCTCTCGACCTCTTCCATACAGGTTAACGTCGTCGAGCAAAGGCTCCGACATACAACCTCGGATAGGTCTCACATCCTTGGTGGATTCTCTCGACCTCTTCCATACAGGTTAACGTCGTTGAGCAAAGGCTCCGACATACAACCTCGGATAGGTCTCACATCCTTGGTGGATTCTCTCGACCTCTTCCATACAGGTTAACATCATCGAGCAAAGGCTCCGACATACAACCTCGGATAGGTCTCACATCCTTGGTGGATTCTCTCGACCTCTTCCATAAAGGTTAACGTCGTCGAGCAGGGCTCTGACATACAACCTCGGATAGGTCTCACATCCTTGGTGGATTCCCTCGACCACTCCTATACAGGTTAACATCATTGAGCAGGGCTCTGACATACAATCTCATATAGGTCAAATGTCATTGGATGATGTCTTGTATCCCAATCATTGGAAGATCATTCTTGGGGAGATTTAATCTAACATCTTCCCTTAACGTCATCAAGCAAGGGCTTTGACTTACAGTCTCAGATATGTCAAACATCCTAAAAGGATGTCTCTCACATTCGTTCAGACTAATAATACATCAAAAGCACAAAGCATGTCTTACAGATGTAATAACAATTCAGGTCCCTCTAGGGGACAAATCCTCATTTCATATACAATATCATTGGAGTTACATAAATTCAGATTCAAATATACATTTCTTCTCACCAGAAGTTGAATCAAAAGGTACACTGGTGACACTCATACAAGCTAGTATCATCAAGTAACAAATAACTTTAACACAGTCAAATATCCTTGGTGGATTTAAGTGACTTCTCCCTTACTGCACGCAAGCATCTCCTACAACGGCTCCTTTAAAGAAAGGACATAACTGGATCATCATCAAACCTCCACTCAGTTGACAGTGTTAGTGTATTGTCAGAATATTGGCATGTCACACTACTTCAGCCTCTTGATTCAGTAATATCTGATGTTGGCACACTTCAGTATGGATGAATATTGCCTTAACACAATGTTACTAGACGCCGGCCATCATCTGCCCGTCGCCAGACCCTCGTCGAATTTCTACCCAACGTTGTATTTCTGCCAGTTGCGTGACTTGCCTCGGATATCTACCCAACGTTGTACTTATGCCCGTCGAGGGACTTTCATCGGACTTCTGCCCAATGACGAGCTTCTTCCCGTTGCTGGGTCTCTGCCCGTCGCCGGACTTTCGTTGGAATTTTGCCCAATATTTTCGTCGGACTTCTGCCCGACACCATACTTCCACTCGACGCAGGACTTCTGCCAGTCGCGGGACTTTTGTCAGACTTCTGTCTGACGCCGAGCTTCCTCCCGTTGAAGGACTTCTGCCCGTCGCGGGACATTCGTCGGACTTCTGCCCAACACCGAGCTTCCTCCCGTTGAAGGACTTCTGCCCGTCGCAGGACATTCGTCGGACTTCTGCCCGACACCGAGCTTCCTCCCGTTGAAGGACTTCTGCCCGTCTCGGGACATTCATCGGACTCCTGCCCGACGCTGAGCTTCCTCCCGTTGAAGGACTTCTGCCAGTCGCGGGACATTCGTCGGACTCCTGCCTGACGCTGAGCTTCCTCCCGTTGAAGGACTTCTGCCCATCGTGGGTCATTCGTCGAACTTCTGCCTGACACCAGAGTTCTGCCCGTCGCCGGACCCTCGTCAAACTTCTACCCGATGCCAGATTTCTGCCCGTCGCCGGACCCTCGTCGGACTTCGACCCGACGCTGAACTTCTACCTGACGTCAGACTTCTGTCCGTCGTCAAAGTTCTACCCGACGATGTACTTCTACTTGTCGTCGGACCTCTGCCCATCATCAGACTCTTGTCGGACTTCTACACGACGCCAATTTTTCACCCGTCACCAGACTTCTTCCGTCTGTTACAGGGCTTCCACCGACTAACGTCGGACTTCCACGAGATCCCTCAGAAAAGGAGGAAACTCCTACTCAGTGAGGGGCCCTAAACCTGGACAGCGGATACCGTCTGAACAGGACCAGGGGAATGCCTCAACATGAGGGAAAGACGAATGTGAGGGAGGATTTTCCCTTCTTGCAAAGAGGGGCCCTGGACCCGGACAGGGGATGCCGCCTGTGCCGGGCCAGGGGATGGCCTCAATTGAAAGAAAGCAGGAGAAGACTCCTACTCAGTGAGGGGCCCTAGCCCTGAACAGGCCTAGGGGAATGCCTCAGCGTGAGGGAGAAATGAAGAAAAATGGTACATCCTTCTTGCAGTGAGGGGCCCTGGCCTGGACAGGGGATGCCGCCTGTGCAGGGCCAGGGGAAGGCCACACATGAAAGAAAAAGGGAGAGGAGAAGAGAGGTGCAAGAAACTCATAGGCCCTAGGGGGCTATTTATAGCAAGAGGGGGAAGTTGGGGAAGTTGCTGAAAAAAAAAAAAAAAAAATTTCGGCCTTAACCGCCAGCGGTTAGCTGGCGGTTAACTGGCGGTTACCCAACCGCCAGCGGTTGGCTGAACCGCCAGCCGCGGCTAAACCGCCAGCCGCCAGAGCCGCGGCTCAGGAGAGCCGCGTAGGAGCCAGGGCAGCGCGGGCAGCGGGCAGGCGCGCCGGGCAGGGGCGGGCGCGCGGCAGCTACGGCGGCGACGCGCGGGCGGATCCGGCAGCGGCAGCGGCGGCCGGCGGCCGCCGGCGGCGGCTGAGCTGCCCCAACCCATTTCTGGGCCCAATTTCGGGCCCGGAAAGGTCAAATTGGACGTTTTTGGGGTCCCCGGAACCGTTTTTCGACGTTCCGGACTCAATTTTGGCACTTTTAAGGCCATTCGAGACCTCTACACCCAAATTTGGTTTTTTGCAAATATCAAATTACACGAAAAAATTTTCCCAAAGATTGAAACGCATATTTTCAGACTTCTAGAGCTTCGATGTCCGAAAATAGGGGGGCAACTGATACGTCATCAAAAAATTATCTTGATCGGGCACGAATCTCGAGGAAAAACTCAAATTTGAAACTTCAAAAATTATTTCAGAGACCATTTAAACTCTTATTTCAGCAAACTTATAGTCGAACTGAGCATCTCGGAAATACGAATCCAACGACACCAAATTCGACTCAATCCGAGCCCAAGTGAGTCCAAATCAAGTACCCGAAGCGCTATTGGAAGCATCAAACAGCTATTTGAGTTACCAAACGGTCTCCGATTTTGGCGAGCTTATATTCGAATCGAGCGGCTCGACGAGACGAATCCAACGAGCCCAAGATCGTAGAATTCTGATATCATTAAGAGCTTCAAATGCTTGATAAACGGTTCACGATCAAGGGATTCAATATCGGCCGTTCATCCGGATCACTCCTTATCTGCCCCTGATCACTCATCTATTTACGAGCTATGCCACTCCAGAAAAATTATAAATAGCCCCTCATTTCTCTGAAGAGGGGACCCAAGCCAAGAAGAGAAGAAGAAGAGAAGAGAAACCTAGGAGGGAACAGCTCCTCCTCGACCACCCCGGAACTCCGCGGGAACACCGCCGGAACTCCGCCGGAACACCGCCGGAAGCACCACCAGGCGCCCGAGGGAGGCCAGAGCTCTGCCCGACACGGGAGCAACGTCGGAATTCTGCCCGACGCCGGAATTCTACCCGACGCCCGAGTGACGCCGGACTTCTTTCCAAGTGACGCCGGAATTTTGCCGGACATTCAAGTGACGTCGAAATTCTGCTTGTCCTTGTAACTGATACTCATTGTAATCTGATCGTCCTGAATTTAAAGGACGAATCAGCCTCGTGTACTTCAAACAACACTAGTGGAACTCTTTCAACTGGGCGTGGCCCCGTGGTTTTTTCCCTTTCCAGGGTTTTCCACGTAAAAATCTTGGTGTTACTATTTCGATTCTGTTTGTGTGCTGGATATACGTACAACGCTGAGACGGAAAATTAAAATCTATCGCCGCGTATATTTGAGTCCGCAACAATATTAAAATTTATTTTAATGAATAGCACAAAGTTGCCACTACATAGCACCGCAACACTATGTGTTGAATCCAAAGTTACTGTAGAACAGAATCCATAATGTCGTGGCGACAAGTTTTGGCGTTGCTACACTCATAGACATAGCGCCGTAGTGTTCACAAGCACAACGCCAATGCTCACCAATTCAAAAAAAATTAGACTTATTTTTAAATTATTTTTAAATTTTTATGTGTTCCATTACCAATTTGCCTTTTTGAGGGGAGAATGCTAGTTTGCCCGAGGCTACATATACATAAATGTTTCATTCTTGTAATATCTTGGTCTGATTGTCATCTTATATCTTGTGTTGTATCTAAAATATATTTTCATTATCCTTTATGTTATATTGGTCAGGATTGAGGCTTTATGTAATAAGTTTAGAGATTTTATTTTTTTCTTTTTTTAATGGATTCTATTTCTTTTTGAGAAGATAAAATTGAAAAAATAAAAAAATAAAAATCTAAGTGGTGAAATTTTATTTGAGTTTAAATAACTTTAAGGCTTTCTATGAAAACTTCTCATACACTTTGAGTTCACTTGAGTAGATTTCTTTTGTTTTTTCTTTAAGAATAAAATTTTAAATTTGTCTAAGCATTCTCCATTATTCTTAGAGAATTTTAGAAATAAATATTATAATTGTTGCGTCTTCAAATATTCACGGCAGTAGAAAAATATAAATTTTAACGTCTTAGCTTTGTACGCAAATCCATCACACAATCAGATAAAATAGAGGGTGCAGCGTTCATAAGAGACACCAAGATTTTTACATGGAAAATCCCGAAAAGGAAAAAAAACCGCAGGGCCTGGCCCAATTTGAATGAATCCACTAGTATTTGTAGTCAATTACAAATGAGGCCCTTCCTTGGGGAAGGCCTTGGCTTGATGAAATAAATATACATCATATATATGGAAATTAAAACAACCAATATTGACATGTTCATTTGGTCGTCAGAACCAAAGTCGGCGGGCGACGGAGGTCGGATGTCCGGTGATGGATAGAAATTCGGCGTCGGGCAGAAGTCCAATAATGGAAGGAAGTTCAGCGTCGGGTAGAAGTTCGACGAAAGTCCTGAGACGGGCGAAAGTCCAGCCACTGGCAGATGTCTGGCGACTGGCAGAAGTTCGGCGATGGACGAAAGTTTGGCATCGGGTATAAGTCTGACAAAAGTCTGGCGATGGACAGAAGTGCGGCGATGGGTATAAGTCCGACGAAAGTCCAACGACGAGCAGAAGTACGGTGATGTGCGGAAGTCTGGTGTCGAGTATAAGTCCGATGACAGTCAGAAGTCCGGCATTGGGTATAAGTCCGACGAAAGTCCGGAGACAGGCAGAAGTGCGACGTCGGGTATAAGTCCGACGAAAGTCATGTGACGGGCAGAAGTCCGCTAACGTGCGGAAGTCCAGCGTCTGAAATAAGTCCGATGAAAGTCCAACGACGGGCAGAAGACCGGCGACGGGCGAAAGTTTGGCATCGTGTATAAGTCCGACGAAAGTCCAGCAACGAGCAGAAGACCAGCGACGGGCGAAAGTTCGACATAGGGTATAAGTCCGACAAAATTCTGACAATGGGTAGAAGTCTGGCGACCGACAAAAGTTTGGTGTCGCTTGGAAGTTTAGGCGTCACTTGGTAGTCCGGTGGTGGTTTCATAGAACTCTAGAATTAGTCGGTGGTTTGGCGGGACTGCAGCGTCAGTTGGTGGTCCAGTGAAAGTTCGACAGAACTCCGGCGTCAGTCAGTGGTCAGACAGAACTCCAGCGTCAGGCCGTGGTCTGATGGAAGTTCGGCAAAACTCTGGCATCATTAGGTGGTGTGGCAGAACTCTGGCTTCTAGTGGTGGTCCAGTGGAAGTTCGACAGAACTTCGACGCCAGTCGGTGGTCCGGCTGAACTTCGGGCGGTGGTGGAGGAGCGAGGAGGTAAGAGCGATCTCTGATCTCTCTCTTACTTCTCTTCCTTTGGCTTGGATCCCTTTTTCATGAGAAAGGGGGCTCTATTTATAGATTTTCTAGAGAGGCATGGCCCATAAATAGGAGGAAGATCGAGGGTAAATTGGGAGTGGTTTGGATGAACGGCCGATTTTGAATATCTTGATTGCAAACCATTTATTGGGCATTTGAATGTCTTAATGATATCATAATTCAGTGATCTTAGGCTCATTAGATTCGTCTGGTTGAGCCTCTCGATTCAACTATAAGCATGTCATGTTTTAAAACTGTTTGGTCATCCACATTGTGGTTTGAACCTTCTAACAGCGCTTTGGGTCCTTGATTTGGACCCATTTGTGCTCGGATTGAGTCGAATTTTGTGTCGTTGGGTTCGTATTTTTGAGACATTCAATTTTACTGTGAGTTTGATAAAATGAAAGTTTGGATAGTCCCAATTTTAATTTTGGAAGTTTACAACTTTATTTTGCCTCGAGATTTGTGTCTGGTCAGGATAATTTTTTAATGATGCATCAGTTGCCCCCTATTTTTGGACGTCGAAGCTCCAGAAGTCCGACAATATATATTATATCTCTTGAGGAATTTTTTATGCATTTAAAATTTGAGCATAATCCAATCTTGAGCGTAGATGTCCTAGATAGCTTTAAAAGTATCAAAATTGAGTCCGAAATATCAAAAAATGGTCCCAGGGACCCCAAAAAAGTATGATTTGGCGGGCAAAAAATTGGGCCCGGCAATATGCCGGGAAGGACTAGCCACCGTGCTGCCTTCTTGGCTGCCCCCGCACTCGCGCCTGCCAGCGATGCCTATCGTTGTTGTGCGCCAGCCTAGGTGTGGTCGACGTGGCCCACGCCACCTGTGGTGTGGCTCCGGGTAATGTGTCAACCGCTGCCAATTGGCTGCAGTAAGCAGATGGTTAACCATCGGCTAAATGCCAGCCTTTTTTTTAAACCTTTTGGTAATCCATATTGTGGTTTGAAACTTCCTACAATGCTTCAGGTCCTTGATTTGGACCCATTTGGGCTTGGATTGAGTCGAATTTGGAGTCATTGGGTTCGTATTTTTGAGACGTTCAGTTTGACTATAAGTTTACTAAAATTGGAGTTTGGATAGCCCCAATTTTAATTTCAGAAGTTTTCAACTTGATTTTGCCTTGAGATTCATGCCCGATCAGGATAATTTATTGATAATGTATCAATAATCCATTGCCTATTAAATTATCCATCAAAGGCTTTATTTATTTGTAGCCGATGAGATGATTATGTAACAAAGCTATCAAAAAATATTTTAAAACCACCGAAGCCGAAACTAAGCCCAAATAAAAAAATTTTGAGGGTATTTTTATTATTCATTATTTTGGTCCCAACATGAAAAAATTCCTTGCTCTGTCACTGTTTTTGCCTCCTCTGGTTGGCCTCCAAAGACTCCACCTCTAGCTTCTCCTTCATTGCCCTCAGGTGGAATGCTTTAGATGACTAATGTTTTTTTCCTTTTCATCATGCATTATTCTTTATAGAAATGAAGAAAACACGTCGTACTTTTAGAATTGCACCCAAGATGAATGACAAGGAGAAGTTGAAGGTTGTAGTTGTTTCATTCTAAAACTATATCATATTTATAGACTTTCAAAACGAGGGTACATATGCAATCCAAACTCCTCTTAAACTTCCATATTGCATTGGAGCCTTCTACGTGGCAACACAATTTGACAGATAGTAGGAAAGTTTGTTCGAACACTTTTGCGCATTAGTTAAATAACATCAAGCCCGTGTCAAACACAACTACTCGGGTTGATTTGTAATTCTACTTGGGATGGAATATCACTTTTAAGGAGATAACAAACCTACCCCTTGAAACATAAAAAATCTTCTCATATCTAACCAGAGTGCCTAAGCATCATCATTGATGAACTCAATCACCTTAGATTTGATCCTCTCAAGTAATGATTAGAGTAAGTCAACATGAATTCTTTGAAAACCTACATGCGGGGAGCTTCTAACTGCCACTTTGTACGTTTCACTTATGATGCAGCTATTGCCGCTTGGACGGCTATAATTTTCACTCAGCCTCCAAGCATAACTACCTATTAAACAACACCCACGCATGCATAAATCCTTATATTATGATCCGAAACTGCCTGGTATGCAAGACCCATGCATGCAGTGATTCTTAATTTGTGATTCTCAAGGTTTCCATTTTCTGCAATTGGAATTCTTCTTTCATTTTTCTTCTCTCTCATCAACTTGCAAAAATTCTTTTGAAAGTATTAAAGAGTTGCCAAATGGACGCTTACATAACATATGCAAGTCATTGGACCAAATCGCTTAAATCTCTCTATCTTTATAGTTTTTTGTCTTTTCGGCATCTGCTAGTTTGCTTATCGTAACTCATCGAGTAACTCTTATTAGAGAATTTCCCTTGCCTCTTTCATACCCTAAACAATTTTGTCATTCTCTTGTTGCCCTCAGTGTGGTTGGAAAATCTCAATGTTCATACTTGATGTAGGAATCCTACAGTAGAAGCTTCAAGCAACTAGAGAATATGCAATAGAACAGTAACCTGTTCTGTAACTACACTATAGAAGCAGAATTTTACTGATATGCAAAAACTCTATATCTCCTACAGGTTTCTTAGCTAAGTAATTCCTCCTCACATGGAAGGACTAAAATGGTTAGACAAGTAAAAATAAAACACATGTGTTATAAGGATAATAAAAGTAATAAACGAGTAGTGGGAGATGCCCTAACTAACAGAAAAATGAAACATGTGTGAATATACTGATTCGCAGGTGACCGTGACTAATATGCTCCGCATCATTCGCCCCTTCCACAAAGAAGGTTGCTTTCTCCTGAAACAACAGTAACATTGTTGTCATCTGGAGGTACGTAAGGGTAAATATCTGCTTAATTGAAGGTATGCGATATGTGAAACTCAGCAGGTAAATCAATAACATAAACATTGTTGTTGATTCAATGGGTAATTGCAAACGGTCCAAACTTGGGGCAGCTGAGTTTGGAATGTTCTCCAGGAGGAAGGCATTCTTTTTGCATTATGGCTAAAACCAGATCTCCAAGATTAAAAATCCTCTCCCTGCGATGAAGATCGGCTTGCTGTTTGTATGTTCGATTGGAGTCCAGGAGCTTTGTCTGCACCTTAGCTAGCATGTCAGAGAACAGTTCGGCCAAGGAGGTAGCGACTTGGTTGGTGCACTTGGGTATGGCTGCAACATCAACAACTGTATTGGGAAGTTTAATATAAACAATACTAAAAGGGCACCTACCTGTCGACCGATTTGGAATAGAGTTGAATGCAAATTCGGCCTGTCCAAGAACCTCATCCCAGAGTTTGAGATTTTCATGCACCAAACATCGAAGTAAGTTCCCTAGTGTCCTGTTCACCACTTCTATTTGCCCATCGGTCTGCGGATGGTAAGAAGAGCTAAGTTGAAGCTGAGTATTCATGCGCTTCCATAGTTCTCGCCAAAAGTGACTAATAAACTTGATGTCACGGTCAGATTTCAAAGATCGAGGAACACCATGTAGTCTTACAATCTCACGAAAGAACAACTTAGCTATATTTAGTGCATCAAAAGTTTTCTTACAAGCTATGAAGTGCGCCGTTTTGGAAAATTGGTCCACCAACACCATGATTGAGTTGTTTCTCCAGTGAGTGCGAGGTAATCGCAACACAAAATCTAAACTGAGATCCTCCCATATGGACTCCGACACTGGCAACGACATGTAAAGGCCGGTGTTCTGTCTGCCCCCCTTATAATGTTGGCATATAGAGCACCTTTCAACGAACTGGACTACTTCCTTCCGCGCATTTGGCCAAAAAAATCTGGTTTGGAGTTGTGTAGAGTTTTATCCCTTCCGATGTGAGCAGCCAACCCACCACCATGAATCTTCTTTATAATTTGTTGATGCCACGAAGACTTGGGTATGCATAGTAAGTTTCCTTTGAAAAGAAAATCGTACCTTATAGAGTAGTCTTCTACAAGTTCCATCTAGACACACTTATGCCAAATACTACTGAAATCTGAATCTTCTAGATAAAGATCGGGCAAGCAATCTAACCCAATAAATTTGGTTTGTAGTTGAGTAATTAAAGCTGCTCGGTGGCTCAAAGCTTATGCAACCCTATTTTGTTTCCACTTTTATGTTTTAACATAAAAGTAAATTTCTACAGGAATAAAATCCATCTAGCATACATCCTATTGATGTTTTTTTGTGTATTGATATGCTGTAAGGCCTTGTGGTTGCTACATAGGACAAAGTCATGTTGGAGCAAGTAATGCTCCCACTATCTTAGTGCTTTGACAACATGTTGACCTCATTTTTGTATGAGGTTAGTAGGATCAATCCAGACCTTAGAATTTTCTCAATCCTTAGGATCAATCTTAACCCTAGGATCAATCTAATCCTAGGTCGATCCAGACTTTAAGATCAATCCAGATTTAAATCAATCTTGCCCCCAGATCAACACAACTTAAGACCAATCTAGACTCTAGGATCTTCCTAAAATCCAGACTTTAGGATCTATTCTAGATCCTAAAAGCCTTCTAGATCCCATACCTTAGGGTTTCCTAGACTCTAGGAGCTTCCTAGACTTCAGTCCCTAGGATCTACTCTGGACCCTAGGATTTCCCTAGATTTCTAACCCTAGGATCTACCCTGACTTTAGATCAATTTAGGTCTTAGGATTTTCCTAAACCTTAGATCTATCCAGACCCTAGGATCTATTCTAGATCCTAGGATTTTACTAGACTCCAGATCATATGATCTTCTTAGACCTTAGGATCTATTCTAGACCTTAGGATTCTTTCAAATTCATTTAGATCTTAGGAACTATCTAGACCCTAGGATCTTTCTAGAATTCAGAATTTAGGATTTACTCTAGATCCTAAGATGCCTCTAGATCTTAAGATTCCTCTAGATAATAGGATTTCTAGATCTTAGGGTTATTCTAAACCCCAGATCCTAGGATTTCTAGATTCTAGGATCTTCCCAGAATCCAGTCCCTAGGATATATTCTAGACCCTAGGATTCCTTTAAGCTGATCTGGACTCCAGGACCTATTCTAAACCCTAGGATTCTTCTAGATCAATCCAAGCTTCAATTCAATCTAGAATTAATTCAAATCCTATCATTCAAACTCAAAATCCAACTCAAAACCAGATTTCTAAACTCAAATCCAAGGCCAAAGGTCTAAGTCCTGAAATTATTTTCTAGTGAATCTTTGAATATTTCAAAACCCTATCAAATGACCTCTGATTCAAGGTTTATCAGTTTCACACTGATGTGACATGTATCTAGAGGCAACCCTTCAAATTTGAGCTCATTCTGAGGTCTCTAACCTCAGAAACGGAATTGAAATCCAAAGGCTATAAAACCTTCAAATATTTACAGTCTATGCCACTAGACCTGCCACCTAGTGGATTTTGATCCTGGAGCATTCTACAAAGCTCCAAATCACTTCCAGACCCTTGATTATGACCCATTGAGCAATAAACTGTATTTTATTGGACTCAATTTGACCCCTAAGTTGACTAGGGGTCAAAATGACCAAAATACCCCTATGGGGTGTAAATGATCATTTGAACCAAATGAGCTCCAAATCAAATGCAACTACATCAAACCCAATCTATTGAACACAGAACCAACCCCTGGGTCAACCTAGTTGACCTAGAAGACCCTTTAGGGTCAAAACAGGTCATTTTGACCAAATGACTTCTCCAGACCTTGGGACCACCACCAATAGATTTAGAATATTATTGTGAATTTATTGGACCCACTTCTAGCCCCAGGGTCAACCTGGTTGACCAAGTCAACCAAAGTTGACCTAATGACCCCTTAGGGGTTCAAATAGGTCATATGACCCAAATGACCTATTTGACCCCTGAAAACACTTCAGCCAGACTTCAAATATCATTTGAAATTGATTCAGTCCAGACCCTGGCCTTGGGTCAACTTGGTCGACCAAGTCAACCCAAGTTGACCAGTTCAACCATTAAGCTTTTACACTTTGAATCAAGCCTCAAATGCATTTCAAACTTTGTTCAAAACCCCATTAAAACCCTTTGAACACATCCCTCAATAATTAGGACTTTGTGGGACCTTTGACCAAATCACTTGTTGACTTGGTCAATTGAACTAAGTTTAGTCAAATCTAGCCTATTTGGATCAAATCAACTCACTCCATCAAATCACTACTTTCAAACCATCAGGTTCATTTCAAATCATGCCCTTAATATGTCTTAATGTTTGGTCAACCTAATTTAAGTCTAGTTGACCAAGTCAACACTTTGAGACTTGGTCAAACTAGCTTAAACCCTTTTAAAACATTCAAAATCTAACCTCAAAACATCAAAATCTCTTTTGGATCAACCCAACCAGGTTTTAAGGCTTCCTCCCTTGCCACCTCAGCATGGTTTGACTGGTTGACCAGTCAAACAGTCAATCCAAGCTTTGGGATGAGTCAAACTTGGTTAAATGGCTAAAATCATTTACTCAAACTAACCTATTTGATTTTATCCCATTCCAGCAGCTAGTAAGACCTTCTAGAGTCTTCTTAAACCAAGTTTAAGCTCTAGATTAGGTTTAGATTAAACCTAATCACCCCCCATGTGCTCCAAAGGACAAATGCCTTTCCACCTCTTTGTCCTTTTGGTCCTTTTATTCTCTGCTATCCCAACAGCTCCAAGACAGATGGCAGCCATCTAGAAGCCTCCCAATCGATCTCAACCATTGAAACCCTTCAAGGATAAGTGAATAGGGCAAAAGCTCTCTTAGGGCCTCATTCCTTCAAGCCTTACTCTCTCTCCAGATTCAAGCATCTCCAGCTGAGCTCTCTGCTCACTGAAGCTCTCAAACACTTCCTCTAAACTTTCCAAGCCAAAACTCGCCGGTCAAACCTCGCCGGCGATCAAAATCTGGCAAGTTCAAGCCAAAATCCTTAAAAGGCATATATCTTTCAATCCATACGTCACCAGCTCAAGGAGTCTTCTACACTTTTAAGCGTGGACAGACAACAAATTCAGAGATATCCTAAATGGTTTAATCCGTCCTTAAACTGAGGTATAATCCTAAACCCTAAGTAAAAACACTTAGATTAAATTAACTTTTATTTAAGTTCTTTTTAAACTCTAAGAACATATCCTCGTGAATGCTCTTCATATTCACTATCTATGTTTTAAATTTCATAACATTTAACTAACCCGATCAAAAGAACGAGCCAGATAAGTGTTTCTATGGCTCAGCCGCGATCTGCATGATTTATGCATTTTCTAGGCCATTGATTTATAAATCAAAGGCCCAGATCGAGCCGTTCAGCGATTTTACTAACTGCAGATATGATCCCGCAGTTAAGCCCTCCGTCCGACTCGATCTGGACCCTCCGTTTCAGACCGCGGGATTTACTATCTGCCGTCTGATCTTTCCAAATTAAGATCAGACCGTGGGATCAGATCTCCTCCGTCGATTCGAATATGCGCGAATCTGACGGCCGTAGTGAGAGCTGACGTGGATAAGTAGACAGCGGACCGCGGTTGATGAGATAATGATTCCTTGTGGCGCAATCATTGCGCCGCCACCTACAATCATTGCCGCGGCCTGATCTAGCCAACCACGAAGCTCCACCTGTCCTGCACAGGCGGCGGCACCGCCAAACCCCTTTTATTAATTAAAATTTGATTTTAATTAATAAAAAATTCAGAAAACTTAAATAAAAAATTAAAAAATAATTATAATTCCATAATTTTATTATTTTATATCAAAATTCCTATAATTTCATAAACTTTATTTTAAAATTAATGTCAAGTTAAAATATTTAATATATTTTTGAATAATTTTAAAATATTAAATTTTGATATATTATTAGTATTAATTAATTAAAAATGAATCAATTTAATTTCATAATTTTAAAATAAACTTATTTTAAAATTATTTTAAATCAGATAATATATTTCAAATATTTAAACCTTAATAATTAATTTAAATTCAAAATATTTCTATTTTTTAAGTATTTTAAATAATTCCAATATTTAAATACTTAATTAATGTTAAATTAAATATTATATTAAGTATTTTAAAATTAAATTTTATTTTCAAAATATTTTCAAATAAATCAGAGGACCTCTCAATTATTTTAAAATTAATTTAATTATATATTTAAATTATTTTAATTTTAAAATCTATTTATATATATAGTAATATATACCTATAAGTATATTTTAAAGATATTTTAAAATTATATTTATTTAAATCTTGAACATTGAGAGGTTCATTGAAATTTCAAACATAGGTTAAGCTACTTGAATAGGATTTTTGGGGATTAATGATTAATGGATAATCATTTTATTAATTGTTCATCAATCAATCTTTTAATTAATTAAGTTCTCCCTTAATTTCGCATGTATAGGTGCACACACACACTTTAGGCCCATCCTAGATCTAAGGATTGCTTATGCTTATATATGTGTGCATTTTATTAGTGTTAAGTCAAAAGGGTTAGGGACTTTGATTTGAACCCAATTAACCTAGTGACATCATTAAGGACAATAATTAAGGATTTGATTAGAGAACTTAGAATATTTTCAATAATTAGGATTCACCTCCTATTGACTTGAAACTCAAACCATTTGAACATAGTGACATATTCAGCCCATAGAAATTTTCTTACTGGATTTTGAAGTCATTAAGCACCTTAATTAACCTAATCAAACTTAAACCTTAATTAAGCCCTTAAACTTTTCCAGAAATTCTAATAAATCAAGATTAAGTCTAAAAATTACATATAATATCTCAAACTGACCAGAATTAAACCCTTAATCAATAAAAAATAAAAGCCCCTTGACTGGACTTCAAAATTTAGATTAATTTAAGTTTGATTGAAATTTAATATTTAATTAATTTAATTAATTAAAAATAATTAAAAATTACAAAAATTTTCCAAATACTTGGAGATCACTCCTTAGGTCATTCCTGACCTTTGGAGTTGATTTCAAGAAGTTTAGAGGTTATTTGGATTCAAATCACAAAAAGGGCCTTAATTAAACTAATTTTAAAAATTCAATAATTCTCAAAACTTCAAAAATTCATAACTAATTCAAATGAACTCCAAATTGAGCAAACTCAAAGGCATTCAACTCACATTTAGGTCTAATATTTAACAAAAATGTTAAGTTTCCAGAAATCAATTAATTTTGAAAAATTCAACTTTTGGTCAAACCTAGTTCAAATTCAAGTCAAAAACTTCAAACCGTTATAATAAAATCTAGAAAAATCCAATTTCAGCGTACTTACTATCTAACTGATTGTATTAAGGTCTAGTATTTTAATAAAATATTAACTTTCCAGAAAACACTTTAAATCAAAAAGTCAAAATTTGACCCTTGAATTAAATGAATAAAATAATCCAGAAAATGTTAAAATTCAATAAATCATTAAAAATTCCAAAAAATACTAATTTAAACTTAAAACCAATAATCAATCAATTCTAATTAAAATTTAATTAACCTTCAATATTAATTAAATTTAAAGCACTTAATTATATCGGGTACCACTAGGTAACCCAGGCCTACGAGGCTATTAAGTTAGCCCCAAGGAAGGTGAAATAGACTTCACAGCCTCGATGTGCAACAAAGGTGGTATCCAACAAATAATTAAAATCATTTTTAAAATTAAATTTAAACCATTAAGATTTAACTTCAATTAAATTCTCCCTTAAGCCTTCAACCAACTAGAACATCAAGCAACTTCAATCAAGTGCCTATTTAGGACATATCAAAGCTACATAGCCTACCTCACACACTTTAGATGGTTTTCTAGGGCAACCAAATCTAGTTTTAGGCTAGGTCGGTGTTTACTTTTCTGCTGTGTGCCGGGTTTTCGAGCTTTCACTGCATGCTATTCGCTAGAAATAGAATTGCTGTGATTGTTTATTTATTTACTGCACTCTGTGATGTGATTGATTGTACGTTAGACCTACCCTTAGGTTAGGAATGATTTATACTAATTCAATCTTATGCAGGTGGCCATGCTCATACAGGGCATTAAATAAAAAGGGGGCAAATAATTAAGCTTTAAAAATTGACATATTTTGTGCATGTGCTAAGCATGCTAAGACCCCCTTTAAATCAAAAAGAGCATGACCAAGCGTGGCTGGTTTGAGTAATTTAAATTTTAATATATTAACTGCTTGGGATGTAAATATAATTGTTGATTATTAGGATAACCTTGCAGGTTGTTGAGTCTAGATTTTTAATTTCTATTGATGTAATTTGATTTAAATTGAGTTGTAAATTATTTAAAGTACTTTGAGATTGAGATGTTTAAACATCCAATTTGGAATCCAAAGAGGAAGGAACATCCCTTAGGGGAGAGTTCCTATCCATTTGGAGATCCAAATTAGGATGAAGTTTAAATATCCAAAGAGAAAAGATAACACCCCTATTCAGGGGGAGTTCCTTTTCATTTGGATATCCAGACCCGACGATCCAAAGAGTTCCAAGAAGACGAAGAAGTGAAGAACGAGAAGAATCTCAAATCTCAAAGTCACTTGAGTCTTAGGAGTAGAATCCAGGTTGTAGTCAGTGGTACCCGGCCACATTACTTTTCCTGCAGACCCTGGGTGGTATAATTAAGTGGCACTTGCCACATGGACTTTCAGTTTGATCATTTATTTAATTGATTTAATTATTTAATTAACTTGATTACTTGATGTTGATTGTGATTAAGGACTTGCATGCTTTTATTAGTTTTTTGGCGATCTTGCATGTCGTATTTGATTTAGCCTGGAATCCGATCGGAGGCTCGTGAGGGTACGGTCATAAACTATTTCTACTTAAAAAGAATTTAAAAACTTTAGGCTCAGATAGTAACTCTAACGCTTTTATGAAGTAAGCCCGGACTTGCCGGGAGTTTTTCATGCATCATATTGAATCTTCTCTACCGTGTTAGGCACCTCCCCGCCTGCGGGTTCTGGCAGACCACCTGACCTATTAGGGTGCAGTTATGTCCAAGGGGATGTTGTACAATCTCTAGGATAAAATCTATTTTTAAGCCTGATTTTTAAATTGCTTCATTATGATTTCAAGCATTTAATTGAGTCAACTAGCATGCATTGCATTAGATACAAATTAAAAATTGAGTCTAAATCTTAATTACATTTTTAGCTTAAGCATCTCACCCAATCTATATTAAGGGGCTAATTAGGAATCTGCTCTAGATGTTAGCCCCGCTCTCCTTAAATTAATCTTAAATAACGTCCCTAACCACTCTACATTTAAAAGACTTGACTCATGGTTTTAAAGCGTTTAGGTGGTTTAGCTGGCTCCCCAATCCAGGCCGGGGTAAGTTCAGGATTGCATTGCATTAGCTAGGATTCGGGTCACTAATTTTCAGTACCCAATTTTAGACTTAGGTTTTGAGGCAAATCTCTAATCTTAAGACCTCAACCTTCCGGGAATCTAATTCCTATCTTCTAATAAAATTGATCATTCAAATTAAAAATCTCTTTCAATCTAATTCAAGCCCAACACTTAGGATAGGTTGGGGTGTTTCTAAAGTAATTCAGAATCTCAAAACACCTCCTACTCTTATTCTTTTGACTCCAGAAATAAGTGTTCAACATTGAACCATTCCCGATTGAAAATTCCAGTCCCTACCTCCTTTGATATCAAACGTTGAAATCTTAAATAAAATTCGTATCGCTATTTTAATTGAGAGTATTCGTAGGAAATTTTCTGGTTTCCTACGATGTAATTAACTACGAGGTCTTGCGCTCGTAGGAGATTTAGAAACCTAGACCTGATTTCAAAATCAAGTTTTCAAAACCTTCAATTGATTATCTTTGGAAAATTCAAACCTGACGATCATTATCGTCATATTCAAGCTATTGATAGTGATTGATATTTTCATTCTTCGGATAGATATATCAATTACGATCATAATTTTGATTATGAAATTAATGATCCCTTTACTAGATTATCATAGTCAAACAGTTGATTAAACATCACTTTGATCCCTTGAGATCATATGTTGTTTCTCCTTGAGTTTGATTATGATAATCAGAATAAATTTGAAGATTTGTAGTCTGAACCTATTAGGGAATGATATTTTCACCTTTCGAGGTGATATATTATTCATAATAAGTATTCGATTATAAAATTAAAATTTCTGAAATTAAATATTTCCCAAAGAAAATTAAACACTTTTTAAAACTATATTTTTCAATCAAAACACAACTGCATACAATTCTTATTCTTATACAGTCCACCGCTGCCTTGGAAGGCTTAACTTCTCGCTGAAAAATTCAATGGGCCTATCTTCCTAAGGTAGCACGCCACCAAACCCAACAGTGGAAGCATCCGTCTCCACAGAGAATGGCTTATCAAAGTTTGGCAATGCAAGAATCAGAGCTGTAGCTAACGCATCCTTAATGCTTTCAAAGCTTCTTTGCTGCTCCTCACCCCATGAAAATTTCTTCAATTTTAAGATATCTATTATGGGTGCCATCAAAATACTGAAACCGTTAATGAATCTTCTATAAAAATTTGTCAAACCATGGAAACTTCGAATATCAGTAAATGTTTGAGGAGTTGGCCAGTCTTTAATAGCTTTAATCTTACATGGGTCGGCACTTATACCATCATCCGAAATTCTGAAGCCCAAAAACGACACCAAATGAGTAACAAACTCACATTTTGCAATGTTTAAATATAACTTATTCTTCCTTAGTGTCTCCAAAATATATTTTGGATGCTTCAAATGATCATTGAAATTAGTACTGAAAACTAATATATCATCAAAATTTGCGACACAAGAACGATTTAAAAATGGTTTCAAAACTTCATTCATTAGTCGCATGAAAGTGGAAGGTGCATTGCACAACCCAAACAGCATTACCTTCCATTCATAAAGACATTCTCGTATTTTAAAAGCTGTTTTCCATTCATCACCCGGTCTGATTCTGATTTGATGATAACCACTACAAAGGTCTAATTTAGAGAAAATTATTGAACTAGATAACCTCTCTATCATCTCTTCCATTCTGGGAATAGGAAATCTGAACTTAATTGTAATCTTATTAATTGCTCGGCTATCCATACACATCATCCAACTCCCATCCTTCTTGGGCACCAACAAGATCGGCACACCACATGGACTCAAACTATGTTGTATCAATTGTTTGTCCATTAGTTCATCCACTATCTACTGCAGGATTTTATTTTCATTTGGGCTAAGCATATAATGCGGTAAATTTGGCAGTGACGCATTTGGTGTGAATTCGATTTGTTGCTGAATGGTCCCATTGGAGGCAATTCCGTGGGCTGATTTTCAGAATAGACATCTGCAAACTGTTTCAGTAGATTTTGCAGCTCCACTAGAAAATTGGCTTCGGGTGTATTGATAGCTACTTCTTTTCACTATTAAAGCAAGTATGCTAGATGTTTCTTTCCATGCATTTAGCATTGTTGAAGCTGAAACAGAAAATAAAGCAGTTTTGTTCTTTGAGATGTTATTCTCTTGCTCGAAAATATAGGGTAGCAAGTGCAGACGCCGTCCCTTCCAATCAAATGCATATGTGTTGGCTCGACAATCGTAAATTGCTCCAACGTCGTACTTCCACAGTCTTCCCAAAATAATGTGACATACATCCATTTCTAGCACGTCACATAGAACTTCCCTAGCATAGTGCCTTCTAATGAAAAATGATACTCGACATAAATTCATCACAGCCATCTTCATACCCTTCTTAACCCAACTGATCTTGTATGGGTTGGGATTTTTTGTTGTCTTGAGTTGCAACGCCTGGACTATAGCACGCTACACCACATTCTCTATACGTCCGCTCTCTATCAACAAGTCGCAGACCTTTCCACTGACAGTACACTTGGTCCTGAACAAAGCATTCCGCTGGGATGAGCTGGATTGTCTCAGAGCCAAAAGCAATTTCTCCAAAATGTAGACAAGTGACTCACCATCATCTCCCAAAATATCTTCTTGAGAATTTCACGATCTGCATCATTCTTTTTCAAGATCTTCATCAGCGTCTGCCTCCACCATTTGCTGCCTCGATGGGCATTCGTTGGACTTGTGACCATGCTGAAAACACCGAAAACACTTGATATATGCAGGTTTGGCATATGGGTTCTCCTTATTTGGTGCTTTACCCCTTTGCATTCCCCTTTGGTCTATGTTTCTACTAATCCCGCCGACATGACCACTGGCAATCGAAGTCAATGCTTGTTGTTTGCTAACTTGTGGCATAACCGCATTAGTAGTCTTGCTATTCTCAGCTGTAATTTCAGAATTTCGCCTGTATTGGCTTCCTCGATTGTGTCTGAGTAGCTGTATTTCTATCTTTAATGCATAGTTAACAGCTTGTGATAACGACCATACTTTATTCAATTGCAATTTATCCTGGATCACTTCCCTTAACCCGCCAATATATCTAGCCACCAATTGGTTTGTTGATTCATTTAAATTGTTGCGAGAGCTTAAGCAATAAAACTCTATGGTATAATCATTAACAGACCTATTACCTTGCACGTAATGATGGTATTGAACATACAACATTTATTCATAATCAGTTGGCAGATAAAGTCCTCGCAGTAGCTGCTTCATCCGATGCCAACTGCGTACCTGTCCCCGTCCTTCTCGCCGCCGTGTCTGAAGTAACTACTGCCACCAGGCACTAGCTTCGCCCTTGAGTCTGCAAGCAACGTATTTAACCTGTTTCTCCAGATCAATGTTCATATAGTCAAAGAATGTTTCAACAGACCTTTCCCAATCCAGAAAAATCCTCAATATGCAATTTGCCATCAAAATACGGTATATCTAATTTGACCATAAACTCACTGTGAGTTCGATCTGCTTCCCTCGGTCGCCTACGAGATCGGATGCCCCTGTCATCTTCAGAATCAGAAATGTCCAGATTTCTGAAACGGTCTAGTTCTTCCTCTGACTCGGACACCTCAATGATTTGGGATCCTCTTTGACGTTGTCGCTCATTCTCAGCCCATCTTCTCAATGCCAGTCCACGCGAAAATATTGTATGAGTGATCTGAAGATGATCTAACCTGGCGTTAATCTCCCTCAGCTCTTGTCGCACTTCACTGAAAGTACGGTGAATGTTCACTGCTATCTGATCCATTTGCTGCGCCAAGTTATTATGCTTTATCCATAGAGCTTCAAGGCACATTGTCGTTCCCAGGAGCCACTCGCCTGCTGCTTTCAGTCATCTAGCTCTGATACCAATACTGATGTAAAAATCCTATAGTAAAAGCTTCAAGCAAATAGAGAATATGAAGTAGAACAGTAATCTGTTCTGTAACTGCATTATAGAAGCAAAATTTTACTGATATGCAAAAAACTATGTATCAAACTTCTTGGATAAGTAATTCCTCCTCGCAGGGAATAACTAAAATGGTTAGACATGCAAAAATAAAACACATGTGCTGTAAGGATAATAAAAGTAATAAACGAGTAGTGGCAGATGTCCTAACTAACAGAAAAATGAAACATGTGCGAATATACTGATCCACAGGTGACCGTGACTAATATGCTCCGCATCAATACTTTGTAAGTTTCTTTGTTAATTGTATAACGTCTGACTGCTCATTCTTAGCCGTCCATTTCACTTTGGAAGTTGTGAATTGAACCATCAAAAATCTAGATGTTTATGAAGAGTGCATTAGTATTGATCTTACCTGGTTCCATCTTTTCCAAGAGAAATGCATGGCTTGAATGAATAAC
Source organism: Dendrobium chrysotoxum (assembly GCA_019925795.1). NCBI lineage: Eukaryota > Viridiplantae > Streptophyta > Magnoliopsida > Asparagales > Orchidaceae > Dendrobium > Dendrobium chrysotoxum. The sequence goes on along the minus strand of CM034302.1, from coordinate 23,306,907 downwards.
TAGATATGAAAAAAACCATGCAGTTGGAGCAGTTCTTGATAGTCTTTTGTGACATAAAAAATTTCATTTTCTTTTGAATGTTAACAGTAAATGCATTAATAACAGATGTGTTTGCAGAACAATTAGATCTCATAATCCTGAGTTACAGTTCACCCCCATAAATAATAAGGTTTCTTACAATTCAAATTTTGAGGGAAGGTCCTGAATAGTGAATACCATTAATCTTGATGGATTTGACAACGTAATACTTGTTCTTATGAAATAATTGTAAAAACTGATAATAACTTAGTTTGAGCGAGTTTGGCCCAACTTAAAATTAAAATTTTGACTTCATGTTGACTCTAATTTGATTCAAGATAAAAATTAATTTAAATTGAGCTTACTAACTTGAAATTTTTTAAATTTGATTCAAACGTACTTGATTTTGAGAGGGCTTGAATTTATTTTTATTATTTATATATAATTGATAATTCTATGAATTATATTATATGATGGATCTCAAAATTAAGTTTCAATGTTGGGTCAAGTTAAATTTCAAGCGAGTCTTGAATGATAGCAGTAGAACTAAGCATAACCAAGCGAGGAAGAATTTGAAATGTTATTGTTGCGGGCCCAAAATTTGTGGCAATAGAGAGATAAAGAACTTAATAATATCTTAGCTTTAAATGAAGATCCAACACACATACAAATATAGGGAGAGGGATGCAGTAATCATAAGAGACACCAAAATTTTTAAGTGGAAACCCAAAAAAGAGGAAAATTTATGGGGCTTTATCTAGACAAAATGAATCCATTAATGTTTATTGTTGATTACAAATGATGCCCTTCCTTTGGAAAAGGTGTTGGATCAATATAATAAATATGCATCATATAGAATTAGTACATAGTTGGAGTTAGAAGAATCCAATGACATGACATGGGACTCATTGTCAAGAGGATGTTAGCATGTTCGTTTGGTTGGAAAGATCGTAGTCGGGTGACAGTGGTCAGAGGGACCATAGTCGGCAGGCAATGAAGGTTGAAAGGACTGTAGTTGGGCAACAGTAGTCTGAGGGACCGTAGTCGGCGGGCGATGGAGGTTGGAAGGACCTTAGTCAGGTGACAATGGCCGGAGTGATCATAGTCAGTGAGCAACGGAGGTCGAAAGGGTCATAGTCCAACGTGTTGGTCGGAGGGATCGTGATCGTGTGACAGTGGTAGAATGGACCGTAATCGGCGGGCTATGAAGGTCGAAAGGATTGCAGTCAGGCAATGGTCATCGGAGGGACCATAATTAGCAGGAAACAGAGGTCGGAAGAATAGACCGTAGTCGGCGAGCAACGGAGGTCAAAAGAACTGTGGTTGGGCGATGGTGGTCAGAGGAACCATAGTCGATGGGCGATAAAGGTCGTAAAGATCGTTGTTTGACGACAATTGTTAGAGGTATTATAGTCGGCGGGCAACGAAGATCGGAAGGACAATAGTCAGGTGACGGTGGTCCAAGGGACCGTAGTCAATGGAAGATGAAGGCCGGAAGGATCGTATTTGAGTGACAGGTTGGAGGGACCGTAGTCTCGTTGAGAGCATGCCATATTTAGAGCCATTTGGTCATCCAATTAATGCTATAAACCTTCCAAATTTGTTTCGGTCCCTTGATTTATACCCATTTGGGATCGGATTGGACCAATTTTGATGTTGTTGGATTTATCTCCTTGAAATGTTCAATTTGACTATAGGTTTGTTAAAATTAGAGTTCAGATGGTCATGAGTTTAATTTTGGAAGATTCATGCCTGATCAAGACAATTTTTTATGACTATTAGTCATATTAAGCTTTATTATCTTTGCCATACCCTACATAACACCAAGAACCTATAAATATATGTGTATACAACATACAGTGGATGCGGAGGTAGTTATACAGCAAAGGCTGTGATTGCCCATGAGAGGTACATCAACGGCGATGCTGAAGGAGCCTGAAAATTATGTCATGCAGATGAATGTGGAGAAGAGCACTTTATCATGCAGTACCTTTTAGAAAGATTATTAGATAGCACTTATCATTTATCAGGACCATGAAAGCGAGTAGCCAAATATTCAAATTTGTTCATATGATTGTTTGGATGAGAGCATATAATCTTCGTGACAACTGTTCTTCCATGCATGCATGTGTGAACTAAACTTGTACCTAATTCATGATCTTTCATTCACATCTCCTTTTTGTTGTAGCAATCACCCAAAGCTTTAACATAATCTCTTAAATATACTTTTTGATTATTTTTCTTAAACATTTATAAAAAAACTTGTTCCGCCGAATTGATAGCTAATGGTAATCAACTTAACATAATCTATACTTTTGGTTTATTTATTTATTTTTATTAATATTTGATCAAGTCAATGGTCTTAATTACACGGGTGACATTCAAATGATGTATCTAAAATAATTGATTTTTAATAGGTTAAGTAATCATGTACTAGCAAATTTATGTGTTATTTAATTTAAGAAATTATATATATATTAATTCATAATTAGAATAATATGGTATGATAATCAAGATTTAGTTATGGCTTGGTGAGACTAATTTTAAATTATGTTAGTTACGCTTTAGTCATTTTGCTAATATAAGAATGAGATTAAGCAGGTAGTAATTAATTAATGAATATTTACTAAACTAATTGGGATAAATTATGATGGTCATAATATGTAGGTTAACTAAAATAATAAATTAATTTAAAAAGCGATTAGCATAAATGTTAATAATTATTAATTATGAAGATGACATAAGTTCATGTATTAGTTTATTTATTTAGGCTAAGTAGGGAGTAATTTGGGTAAATTTAGAATTAATAATATGAAAATAAGAACTATTTGAGTTTTTTTTTTCTCATATGATGCAACAACATAGAAATGACAAATAAACTTGATATGAAACAAATATGAGAGATGTTCAATTTTAATAATATAGATAGGTAGTTGACACTGCATTATAATATAAAATTTAGAAAACAAAAATTTTCAATGGTAATCATATAAATATAAAATGAATTCATATTATGATAAATTTATTTCATTTGCATTAAAAATAAAAAAAATATATTTGAATTTAGTAAATATTTTAAATTCAATTGAAAGAGGTGAACTAGCTATTTGATTGAATTTTGTCCATGAAAGATACTTAGCTTTACTAGCAAGCAAACTCAAGAGACTCAAATATGAGAACTCGTGGTAAGTATGAAAGGAAGGAGAAGATTTTTGGAAGTAAGATATTTTGCTGGATCTATAAAACATCTAAGATCAAATGTGTCCCTACACCCTTATTTATAAGGATTTAAGGGCTACAAAGAAGGCTACATGAAAAAAGGCTATAATAAATGGGACCCAGTAGAAACTATTCTAGACACATGTAAAAACCTGATGGGCAAACGATATGATTGCTATTCTTTGGCCAAGGTTTTCACTTTGGAGTGAGTTCCTTGCACCAAGTGTCTGATGGGTGAGTTAGTGAAGACAAGTCTTCAAATGGATTGAGTTGGAAAAACTTTTGTGAACAAATCCCTTTGCAATGATAGTGACCTCCTAGGTGAGGTTTCTGATTGCCATTGTGGTATAAAGGGCGAGTCCAAATGAACTATAGGACTAGTTAACTTCATGGTTAGCTAAGCATGACAGAGCAAGATTATATTTTTATTTGACTGATCCCTTCATGTGGTTAGGTTGATGACACCCATTGATGGTTTGTTGATCGAGGTGATGATGCGTCACTTTGAAAGGGTGCCTCCCACTTAGGGACCAGTCCTCATGATATGGAGAGTCTTGTGTGACACTAGGGATTTCTTTAAGAAAAGACCTTCATTGTATTACTTCGCCAAGTTAGGTCCAATTCCTTAGCTTTTATGTAATAATGATTGAGGATGACCACCCTTAGATGACTCTTGGTTACTATGATCTATCGAGTTTGGATCCTTCTGTTGGAACCGATGAAATACTTATGAAACACATGAGAATGTATGCATGAGTTGTTGACCTCAAATTTAGCTTGCAAAATCATCGCGTCGGTCACCGATAAGTTTCAAATTGAGTCGATTTTGAGTTAATTGAAGTCGTTTAGATTGCATTATTTTAATTTGATGACGTCGAGCCTGAGTTGACTCTATTCGAGCCTGATTTGACCCTGATGTCAGCGTCGATCGTTAAATTGAGTCAATTGAGCCAATTTAATTATAATTATTTTGAGTAATAATCAAATAAATTTATTTGAGTCTTGTCGAGTCATTTTTAACTTTACACGCACCTAAAATTTTTAATATTAATATGATTATTAATTAAATAATTTCAAACGAGCAAAATCGAGCCGAGTCAGCTCGAATCGAACTCGACTTATGATTTGTCGATTTCAATCGACTCAATTTAAAGTGATTCGACTCAATTTTTATCAAATCTGCAATCAATTAATACTGACCGACTTTGCATGATTGAGTATAAATAAATTTTCTTAATTCATTCCAAACTAATCTTTAAATAATTCTCAAAATTTCAAATTAAAATCAGCCCTTAGATCCTTCTCTAAAGCAAGAATTTATTTGAGCCATTGATTTGAATCAAGTTTCAGCGGGGTAGATTAGTCTTTTGGTCTTCATTAGAGCTTTCTGGGTTAAATTGGAGTAGGCGGGCTGTCTAAATTCACTCGTTCTTACCTGTTCTTGCGTGCTAACCAGAGAGCGGAGTGGGAGAGAGACGGACAGAGGCGTGGGAGGCAGGCGGACCTGTATGGAGAGCAATTCGTCGATTGCGATTCGGTAATCTCCTTGCCAATCTTCTTCTCTATTTTCTTTCTCATTCTCTCCTTCTTCCTCATCTCCATCTTCTTCATCTTCTTTGCCATTTCTCTTCATCTCCACCTCCATCTTCCCCTTCCTCACATCAACCATCAAAAGATCAAGAACAAGTTGATTCCCATTTCTCTTTGTATTTGTAGAAATGAGGGATTGAGATTTATTTTCTTCATTCTTGAGTTGAAATCTAATAATCGTTCTTTGGAAATTTTAAGGGATATTGTTTCTTAAGTCTTTTTCTCTTGCATCAGTTGGCTACATGTTTTTTTTTATTATTTTGAGAAATCTTGTTGATAAGAGAGGAGTGATGGAGTTTTTCTGTTATCATCTAGAAAGGGAGTTGATATTCTAAGATCAAAAGCAACATCATGTTTAGATATCTCCTAGAAAGAAAATTGAAATTCATGATTTATTTGGATCTTCTTGAGAAAGAGATAATAGCTGTTATCAGTCATCTTTGAGAATTCTATGTGTTTCTTACAAGAATGAATGGATACATTGGTAGTTGATGTTTTGCTTCTCATGATTTTTCTCCATCATTTTCTCTTTGAGAAGAAGAATATTCTGAATTTTTAGTGAATGCAAAGTTCTTTTCTAGGCCATGAAATTTTTGTTTTGTGGATTCTTGCTATGAATATGGGGAATCGATATTTCTTGTTTGATAGAAGATTGTTGCAACATATATGGGCTATTATGGATTATCTTGCTCTTCTATTTTTTTTTTTTTTTTTGACATTGGCTTAATCATAACCTCTCCCTAAAGCAATCATTATAAATATGGCTACTCATTTATTTTATCCTTTTTTTCCTAGCACCTCCTTCAGAAAATCAAGTATAGGAACAACATAATAAGTTACCAATTATCAATATTCCAAGTGGACCTACTTTTACTAGGATAATATTTCATTGGAGTTAAGCCATCTGACAAAAGTAAGAGAAATTGCACTAGTTAAATGAAACACAAGAAAAATTCCTTCAATTGAGTGAACTTTGAACTTTAACAAAAGCTTCTCACCAAGGAAACTAAATACTAATAGAACTAAATAATTAGAACAAGTTAATGCAATGTATTCTATATTCCTCCTGGAGCAAAAATTACTAGAGGAATATTGCACTTGATAGAACATATAGAAAGTGGGAATTGAGTCACATATTCCAGTGGTAATAGCCAGCAAGACAATTAAGCATCAACCTCAAAAAATGGTCCCAATAGAAATATAGTCCAAGATAAAGAGCAACCTTGGATAAACTGCATATAGGAATTATGTTTCCCACCCTTTCAAATTAATCATCTCATATTCGCATATATCTCACATTCACATAAGCCTCATGGAACTAAAGTTTTTGTTGCAAGAAAGAGGATCGAACAGAGGCTATAACTAAAAGTATTGTAAACTAATATTTACACCAATAACTCCTGGCTCTAAGAAACTCAAACAGCATATACATTTGGCCTGCTGTGGTTTGCTGTTTGCCAGTTGCAAGAAAAAAAATTGAAATGCAGAATAGTTCTATCAAATCGCAAAATATTTAAAGCTTTTTTTTTTAGGGAAACCCACAGTGGGCCTTCGTGTTAATATCAGAAAAAAATTACACCGTCCTTAAAAGGGTCCTCAAGCTCACTAATGCTCTAACGAGCTACAAAAGGAAAATAAAAGAAAAATCCTAGGAGCTCGAGGTCCTGCTAAAAAATAATACAATAATCCCTAGTAACATTCTACGGTGCGCAAGAGCGAGCACCCAAAAAAGAAAAGAGGACCAAAAATTGGAAAACTGATCCAGCTTCTCGGCAAAAAATAGGTCACAACTCTTAAGAATATAACTTTTCAGCGCAGCCATCCAAACCTTTGAACGATCACCTGCAAAAATAAACACTTGCAAAAAAAGTAACACCACCTGCAAAAGGTAACTACCACAATCCAGATGAAGCAGATAAAAAATTAAGAAAGAAAGTCTTCACGCATTAATTTTATGAAAGTTTACCCTGGTATCACTGGTCTCAAGATCACCAAGGCTATAGCAACTAAAACATCTAATTCAAAGAATTATGAAAGTTTACTTGCTTCTTTTCCTACTTGCTCCAGGCCTTAAGTTTGGCACCAAAGGCCCTCTGTTATTTATATTATTGTGTTATACAATATTTTTATGGCGGGAAATCTTTCTTGACAACCCCAATGGGACGATAATGAAGGAACCAGTAGTTGCCTGCTTCAGCCCCTTGGAAAGCCTCATCGTACCTTCTGAATTATCTTCTTCTTATGGTTTGGCAACAAATCAGTTGAAGCAGCCGATTGGATTATTCAATGGGCTGTACCGAAGGCAACCAGGGGAGATCTCCATGCTTCTTATTTGACTTATTGACAGCAAGAGCTTCTCAGCAAATGACTTTTGTAGCCGTTCGGAATAAGCTGGTTCATATTTTCCTGAGTCCAATTTTGATTATTTCTGTTTTTCTTGGAGTTTCTTCATATAAGTGAATTTTTTAATTGCTGATTTCATTATATGTAACTTTTAATTTTTGAGTTTTTCTTTGTCGAGTCCCTATAATTCTGCTTATTCTGGTTATTAATATAAAGGGAAAAGTCCCAAATTTTCACAAAAAATAAATTAATTATCTGCTTAGCAAATTTGAAGTGGCCGCTTTGAGAAACTTTTACTTGTATCTTTATGAGAGCATTCAGTCACACTTGGCCTACAGACCGCCAGTTTCTTCCACGATCAGAACTATCTCGTGCTCTAATGGCTGACTACGTCTTGGTGGCGCTTCCAGCAGACGAACAAAGGGCATCCACCATGCCCTGAAAGCTGTCGAGCTAGAAAACGAGAACCGGTGCCTCGGTTTCCCCGGCGACAGCACTTATGTATGCTCTAAGCAACGGACGCTTAGGGCGAGATCGGACAGCTAGGGTTTGGTCAGCGGTGGCTTGGTCGATGACAGGAACTGGACACTGATGACAACGGGTCGTGGGCTCGGCGGGTTCAACCGAATGGTGAGGGAGGGGTTCGGGGTCAGTGTCGGACGGAGCTGGTGGGCTAGGTGTGAGAACAAGGTTTTTTGGGGGCTTCGGCCCTAGAAGCTTGCAAACAGATGAGGTGAAGGGGAAGGGGGCTTGGCTGTGGATTCTGTCTCCTGTCTATGTCCATGAGAGGCGTGAGGGTGTCCCAAGAAGCGTGTGAACAGAAGCCGAGGACTATGTCAACGGGAAACCAGAGAAAAGCCCCAGGAATGCTTCGTCAAAGCCCTCTAAAACGACCCGCTTTGCTTTAATTTCCTGATAGGTGAAAGAATCAAAGTTCTCACATAATTGATCCTGCTAAAGGCATTCGAACCTGTTTCAGAATAAGGACTTCATGTGATCGGGCTCGGGACAGTGAAAGACTTCATATTTCAACAAAATCGAAACCGTCTGCTTGATTTCTTGAATAAGGAATAGATTCAAATGCTCAAAAAGTTATTTAAATTTTAATTAAAATTATATTGAGCCAGTTGGATTGAAATTGGGTCAGATTTGAGTTTGAATTAAAAGCTACTTGAAATTCGCCAAAAATCTTGGAATGAAGAAGATCAATCATAATCATCAGAAATTTTAATATGAAATCCCAAATAAATTATTAAAACTCGGATGCATAGGTTAAAACACATCAATTGACATCAAAAATTCATGCACCAGAGATGTTAAATTCCCAACATGAATACCAAATTATGTGAAGGAGACAAATGAGGTATGAAAGATTCAACTTTGTGGATATGGTAATTAGAAGAATGCCAATTCATGGCCATGAACCATATGAAGCAGATCATGAACTACTTTAGATTATTTCATATTTTCATATATGGAGGAATGAAAAAAAAAAAAAAAACAAATGGATTGAGTCATAGCAATGATGCACATCTTCCCCAAACTTCATGCAATATTTGGCTTGTAAACTAAATGAAACAAACTATAAATTGATTTGGAATCTTGGAAATTTTATTACATTTCGTTGAATCTTCCATTTCAGATTTTTTTTATGACTATTGCAAACCCAATGAACATTTGTTTTTAATCAATAGATGTCATGTATATGGTTTAGTTCACTGTCATGCTAGTTGATTGGAATGCAAAAAAAAAAACTATGGACAAGATTTAGCATAGCATGCACTATCGGCTACTAACTACAACGATACAGAGATTTTTATACCATACTGCATGTGTCCAGATTTCCTCTTTTTTTTTTAACTTTAACTAAAATATGGTAAAAGGAAGAGTAGTGGAAGGAGAAAAACGTGAAGGAAATAGAGCAGAAGAAGAAGAGAGGAAAGGAAAAGAAAAGAGACACTACAAGAAAACAGCTCATTTCCGACAGAATTTCCAGCAGAAGTAAATTTGTCATAAATTCTGGCGGATTTTCCGACAGATTTCTGACGGATTTTTTGACTAGATTTCCGGCAAATTTATTTTTGACGGAAATTAAAAAGTAGTTCCGGCGCAAAAGTAATCCGCTGGAAATATTTTTCCGGCGGATTATTTTGCGCAGAAAGGCTTTTTCCGACCCGCGTTTTACCGGAGCAATTTTTTCCGTTTTTTCGGCGAAAATGGGCGTCGGAAATTGACGTTTTTCCTGTAGTGAGATGAGGAAGGAAAGACATATACCTGCGTGAGAGGAGGTCGATCGAAGGGGCTTCGTCGTTGGCGACAGATCTAGGTCAACGCAAGGCTGGACCTCGACCTGCCGTCGGGCTCTGGAAGTCGGTATGCCTTCGGGTGAGAGAGGAGGAGGTCGGCAACAGAGATCCCGCGGGAGAGAGATCCGGCTTTCTCTGGGTCGTGCAAACAAGGAGAGAGACGGGAGGGAAGAGGTCTTCCGCCTCCTGGGCTAAGGCTTGCGAACCAGAGGAAATCGGAAGAGGGAGAGGGCTCCGTGTGTTTAGGCTTCTGGAATCTGGAGATGAGCTGGAATAAACCGATTGAGAGGGAAAATTATTACGTCCGGTGTTCGGATTTGTTCGGAGACGAATCCGGAAGCGCCACATCACCGGGGGCCCAGTGTATCCGGGTGATGTGGCGCATCCAGATTCGTCTCCGGACGATCCGGACACCGGACATAATAATCTCTCTATTGGGAGAGATGTCCACCAGGGCCAGAGCGTGCAAAATGAGATCTCGAGAGAGAGAAGACACGGGCCGAAGCTTTTTGCTCCATGCTCGATCTTTGCTGTGAGGCCCGTGACGCTTAGCCTTCTCCAATAGTAGCCATCCCATTCCTCTACGCCTGGGTTTCGCAAAGTAGGTGGGGCCGAAAAAGACTTTTTTTTAGAAAATTTCAAAAAAAAAAAGCTCTTCCATTCAAATTTTCATAATGTCACGCGACTGAACTTGGAGCCGTTGCAGCGAGAAACGGAGCCGTTGGATCAATTTCTGGATTTGGGAAGGCATTCAAATTAGTTAGAAAATCATATGGGTTTTAATTCAACTCAAATTTAGCTAATTGGGGTGAAATTGAGTTCGAATCAAGCTCGATTTGAAGGAAATTGGAACAATGTCTCCAATAATTATAAGGGAATTGCTCTAACCATTTATTTTTACATAGAGCTCTATCAAACAAGTAGTTGATTGGATTGTTAAATTGAATAGTTAACTAATATGAGAATATACTATTTGGAAGTTTGGGAAAACCAATATTAATAATAAAGGAGTTGAAATCAATAAGTTTATAATAATGTAGGTGTTGAAATCAATAAGCTTCCAAGAATAAATTTAAGGTGATCTTGAAAAATAGTGAAGGACACTTTGGAAGAATCCAATTTGGTCCAAACTCTACCATGCTCAACATGGTGAAAGCTATTGCAACTATCTTCCACTAGACAAAGGTTAAATAGCCTATTGGTGAGTAGATTAGCTAGCGAGGAGCTATCAAACTTATTCTCTAAAAGGTAAATTAAGTCAATGTTAAATACCTTTAACGAGAATTTTGCAATCATCGATTCTACCATCATCATTTAGTCCTCTAACATTCGAAGAGATCATTTTTGGAAGAAGCATAGGTTGATAGTAATTAATTTGATGGTGACCCCTTTGATCTAGTTTTTTTGCTGCTTAGAGGTAGATGGAACATTTCCTTGACCCATTTTTAAGGAGGTCAAATTAAATTTGGAATGGTCAATGTGCGATGTTGGTGGTGGGTTGGGAGAAGAGGAAGAGTGAGGGCCCAATATGGCTGCAAGATAAACCCTTAACTAGTAGCTACAAAATAGATTGTGCAATGATTGAGGTGTGTTAAAGATTGGGAAGCTTTGCTTAAGCTAGTTCGAGGGTTAGGGGTTATTGTTGTTAGCTACTTATGAAATTTCAACATGGTGGAAGACAAAAGGTGAAGAATAAGCACTATCAGTCAAGTTTCAGATGGTCGGAATATTGAGGTCTAGAAGGAGGGCTTATTGATTTAATAATGGCGTATTACAAGCAACATCCTTAGAGTTATTGCTAGTAGTTCTACTGTGGCTATAGATTACCCCTACATTGAAGAATTTGCACTAGTGGGGAGATAAGCTTGGATGGTTTGGAATAGCTATTCGATTCGTGAGCAAAAATGTCACACACCTTGTAGGTTTGGAATAGCTATTCGATTTGTGAGCAAAAATGTCACACACCTTGTAGGTTTGGAATAGCTATTCGATTCGTGAGCAAAAATGTCACACACCTTGTAAGGAAAGGCTTTCCACTGATAATTGACAAACTGATTTATGTCTTCTACTTTAACTAAAATAGAATGTAATCCGAAAGTTTACTAACCGTAGAGATTTTCACATAAGAGCATTGGCAGCTTCACAAAAATAGGTATTTCCTTAAAGTCATTTTTTATAAGAGAGAAGTTTAGAGTACAATATCTCAAAATGAAGGGTCTACCATTTATGTACCATGGTACGCCATATTTTATCATTTCATAATCTTTAGCATAAGAAATTGAATAGAAAGAAATATTTAGTTTGGGATAGAAGCTCAACATTACCTTTCAACCTCCTAACCTATTTAATGTAACAAGTAGTTCACCATAGAAAGGCCACTTCCTCATGGCATATCCAACAAGCACTTGCTTCCAATATTCCTTCGTCAACTTTATCATCAGAAAATATAACCTTATCTACTGGGCAAGTAATGTAGTTTGAGAATAAGAAAAGAAAACGCATTAGGTATATGTGATGTGAGAAGACCTTTCCCATTCAAAGATGGAATAAAAGAGTGCATAGGATCAACAAGGCAAGAGCCAAGGAAAGAGTGTAAGGAATGATTTAGAGGAGGGAAATCAAAGGAATCCAATGTCAGAGCAAAGAGAAGAAGTATGGACTGGAATAATGTGGGTGAGGTAGGCATTCTCCAACGAAGCTAGAGAGGAAGGTGTTCTCATGAGTGGCAGGCCCGACAAGAGGGGTTACTTGACAACCCTAACTTTAATCCAGCAATTGTTTATGGTGTGCACCTTAATCATGGAGACAACAAGGCTAATCTCTAAGAAAACATATAGAATTTGAATAAGCTTAACCTTCGTCTCCTCTATTCTCTATATTCCACACTATGCTTTTCCTTTTATGATATTTAGGGGCTGTTTGGCAACCAACAGGATTTAATTATTTAGGATTTAGTAAATCTTGTAATCCTGGATTTAGTAAATCCTTGAGCTATTAAATCCTAAAAACTATTTGGAAAGTTAAGTGATAAATCTTGTGAAACTACTTGGTAATGTAATTAGGGATTTAAGGTGTTTAGTTCATTTAAAAATTAAATTTATTATATTTTGAATTTAATTTAGGTGTTAAGTACAAGTTGCTTTTTAATTTTAGTTTTATTTACCATCAATAAGTTATAATGATAAATAATATAATTAGGAGTTAGCTTAATTATATTATCAAAGAATTTAATTAATAAATTAATTACAAATTATAATATTAATTATTAAATTGCTTAAAGTGTTAATTTAATAAGTATTTGAAATCTAATTAATTAATTAGTCATTATTTAATAATTAATTATTTAACTAATACTCCTAATAATTTAATTAGTTATTTAAATGTTTAAATTAGTTTTAATTATTAATTATTTTATTAGGCACTTAATTATTCAACTATTCATTAATTATTTAATATTTAATTACACTATTAATTATATAATTAATAATTTCAATTTCAAATTATATTAAATAAGCTAATTATATTAATTTTTAATTACTATTATATTATTTATTATTTATTAACTACATTATATTTTTGATTAATTTTAATTAATTCTTATGGCTCTCTCTGTTGGCTTGTCGTAGGCATACAGTTTGTTTTTCCTCTTCTCTAGCAGTTCTACTTCGACGACAAAACAAATAGGAAAAATTATTAGTTCAACATATATGCTTCGTGTGAGAGGTAAGAGTTTTGAACGATCCACTAAAAAACTTATTCACCTCCTTCAATGATGTTCCTTCCTGTCGAATCAAAAGTCACTACAGGTCGTTGTTCATCTGTTGGATCGGTAGGGAGGGAGCTCGTTGCAAAGGTAACCATTTTCTCCCTTTAGCACGCATCTTCAGCCAAATCTTGTAAATATGTCAAACTACAAGATTTAGTAAATCCAAGATTGCATCCTGCCCGATTCAACCTCTATATACATCTGATTTCTCTCCCTCAGCTGAAATCCGAGCTCATTTATCCTCAATTGAGCCCAAAAACAACCAAACAACCCACATCCAAACCACTTACAAGGCCCACCTCACTCTTCCAAAAAAAAAAAAGAGTTATTAAGTTCATTTGGTTATTTTAATCAATGTAGCATTCTTATTAACTAATGATATTAACTATTCATACCATTATTATTGATTATATATATATATATATATATATATATATATATATATATATATATATATATAGAGAGAGAGAGAGAGAGAGAGAGAGAGAGAGAGAGAGAGAGCAAATTTATAAAAAAAGAGAAAAATAGTAAATAAAAATAGAGAAGGGAAAATTTTGGATTTGTCCTCAATTTTCATCATCATCATCATTACGTCACATAGGTATAATTTTCTAACTTAAAACCCCATTTTCAACGTTTGCGGTGAGCCAACAAACTCTCTATATGCACTTTCGTAGCACAGTAGGAGGGAGCCTGGTGTGATGTTTACGACGAGGAGAGTAGGCACTCTCGTAGTGTGGCGGGGACACTTATAAGTACCCGCACACACCTCATTGTTGGCAGGAAAAGAAAATTATGTCGTCTTTTATTGTGGAAGTAGCTCTATAATTTTTGTAAGCTCTTCTATATGAGCTGTATGTTGCCTATTGCCCTTACATCCCCATCTTTATTATTTAATGAAATGTATGGGATTTTTTTCTTTTTTGTGGATGATATGGGAGTTTTTGTTCTCCTGGATAATGATGAAGAGCAAATTCAATTATCTATCTTTGCGTCTTTGTTTATTAAATTGATGTGGGTTTGTAATTTATGAAGTTATCTATCATAACCCAACCTGACCATGATAGGTACTATCGTGTTGAGCTGTGACAAGCAAATACCAAGATCTAGTATTGAAATACTTTCAATAGTCATTTTAAATACATAACAGACTACAGAGCTACTAAAACATCTAAGTACTACAAATATGCTCATCCATAAGATTTCTTTCATTTCATCAAAATACATAAACTATAGTACATTGCTACAAGTAGAAGCTATATAACAGAATACTAAATTGGCCATAACTATAAAAAAATTAATAAAAATGTATCTATCAACTCAGATCTAATCATGAACTGTTAATCAATAACAGCCTTCTCTTTCCCAAATCTTGAAAACCTGAAGAAAAATCACAATGAGCTACAATTGCTCAACAGGCAATACAAAATGATCTAAATTGCTAAACTCTTTTATTAACATTTTTTAAAAAAATTTATAAGAAGTTAATTGCAGTATAATAAATCACTGTACAGTAATAAGAACATAGCAGTTTCAAAGATTTAAGTAATAATACTGAGCAATCTAACAAATTAAAATTTATATCACAAAATAAAATAGAGTAGTTCATATCAGTCTTCTCTTTTCCCAAATCAAAACATAATATTAAAGGATTTTGGCCCCTTATGACTCCATTTTGTGCTTATGACACAAACATGACGGCAGATACTAGAATATGGCTTATAGCTATCAAAATATGATTTTATAGCCACCAGAATATACCTTATAAGCACCAAATTCCCAAACATAGAAGAATCTCCAAAAATTCTGGCCTCTTATATCTCCTAGTAGTGTTGACCCATATATTATATGCAAATAAAAATAAAAAAAATCTTAGAAACCACGCTCAAAATCTTCTTACCTATCTAGTATCGTGCTCCTTATGGGTTTCGCACGTTGATGCCCATCTTGCCCTACCTCTGCACGATCGGCTCCTCATTAAATGTCGAAGAAGCAAGGCTTACAACCTCTCATGCATTCGTCTTCTCCTCCCATGCATAAGCCACGATAGCCATCCACCTACATGCTCCCCTCACGACTAAAGAAACCCTCCGCTTCCTCTCCCTCCCTCTGCCCAAGCCTCAAGCCCATGATCCCTCTTTCGATGCCATTCTTATGTTAGATCGGAAGCATTAACAAAAATCGCTCGCTATGAAGGTAACATTCTTCCTTTCATGCGCTTCTTTGGCCTAATCCTGTGAATCCACCAAAATCCACACCTCTAACTCCTCTCTTCCGTCGACTACCCTAGCCGAAGACCTCAAGCCCTCGATGATGTTCCCTTTTCTGTTGGATCGGAAGTAACGATTGGAGCTCGCTTGCTATGAAGGTAACTTTCTACCTTTCACAAGATTCTTCAACTAAATCACGTATATATGCTGAACGGAGGAAGAAGGAGAGAGGAGTTAATGGTTGTAATTAATATTAATTAAAGCTAACTTTAATTAATTATAGTTGTTATAACTAATTAAAGTTAATTTTAATTAATGATTAATTATTAATTATAATTAATTATAATTAATTAAAGTTAATTAATAGTCATTATTTTAAATAATTATAATTAATTATAAGTAAATATAATTAATTAAAGATAATTATAATTAATTTTAATTAGTTATACTTAATTAATGTTAATTATAATTAATAAAAATAAAAAAAGATAGATGCTTCTCCTTCCTCGATCCACATGCCAACACCGCCGACACAGCTGTTGTTGCTCTGACGCAATCACCGTCGAGCCCTATGCAAAGGTATAAAGTTCCAAATCTCATCCTTGACGCGTGCGACGTGTTGTTGGACCACCTATACGCGCTCTTGTAGTATGATAGGAGAGAAACCAGTGCGACACCTGCGACGATAAGGGTAGGCCTTATACACGCTCTTGTAGCTTGACAGAGATAACCTTAAGTACCCGTATGTGCCTCAGTGCCTATGAGGAAAAAAAAAACTATACATTTTTAAACAAGTACCGTCAAGACCAATACATGCTCTTATAGCATGGTGCGATTGAAGACTACGGCTACGGTGTCTACAGAAACCTACCATACATGCTCCTGTTGAGCAGTGGGAAGGCCCAGCTCCCCACATTTTTCCTAAGCGGGGGATATGCCAAGATGCTGTCTAAATTCAAACTGAAGTACACAAAACCTAGACAATAAGAAGACCTAACTTGAGCAGCAAATAGAGAACCTATACTTGAACGCAAATGCACAGAACTTAAACATAAATACACAAAACTTGGACTAATGCGTAGGAGACTTGTACGAATGACAGGGAACTGAATTTGAACCAAACAATCAAGGGAATTGAACCAAATTATAAGGAACTAGACCCTAAATATTAAAATGCATAATTAATTTAAAAATACAAAAGCAAAATGATAGTTCAAATAATTTAAACAAGCACAATCAAACAAGTGGGGGACTCATGATGAATAGGGCCTCGGTACATACATACAATGAACAATAATCAATTCATAGCATCTAAACAATCACAAACAAATATCAATCGTGGACACCTAAATGTATAGTACACAACAACTGATGCTAATGAATGCAACAAACCCTTACAATAATCCCCATGTAACTGACTAGGCTATATTTACATGAGATAGCAGCTGGCTGTAGAATGTACATGTGTCTCGTACTTGCATCAATGAGAGCCTCAATATAAATAATAGTTTGTCTGTAGATTGAAATAACAACACTGGCAATTAATGAAAGATGACCCATCACTACAAATAAGTACACAAACACCACTTGTGAATGATGATGGTGGATACAATATAAGTATAATGGCTCTCCTATATGCATATATAATAGGATTATAGTAGGTATAAAAATAAAGAACCCATGAAGTAATGATTTGTATGCAAGCCAAAACCAACAGTCCGTTGTGAATGTAAATACTGGCAAATGACTGTAGAAAGCTCATCAAGCTACAGTAAACTATCTATGGATAATGATGTGAAAGTTGTAGCAAATGTTAGGCCACTCTTGGAGTCGACAACAATGAGCAGATGAATAAGAGAGTTGATTCGTCTACAAGCAATGACAGTTGATGTCATACTTGTGGATAACAACAGTGGATATATTGCATATGCATCAAATCCCTTATGGACACAAATATGTACAATACCTAAAGCAGCGGTGATTGAAACGCTGTAAACATGATAGGCCCCGTATAAGTGTAAAAGTACATTCATCTCGTCGGGGCCAAGAGCTTTGTTTACTGAGTATAATTAAAAGTCCTCTATTTAATGACTTTAAAGAGTCTAATAGTCAGATATGAAGGTGACCCAATGTACGGAGGAAACCAATTGATACATCATCAAAGAAAGACTCCAACGGTGCTGAGAAGTATGAAGAATTAAATGATTCAGTAGAGTCAAAGAATAATCAATTGAAAAGATATTACATCTCATCATTTTTCTAGAGATACCGAAGACTTCCGATGATCGTAAGTATCTACAAATTGCCACAAAAAACTCATTGATCTGTGCCTATCAGCAGAAGGCCCTAATTACGGCATTAATCGTGCAAAATTAAATGATTTTATGAATGATTCTATAAAGTCAAAGAATGAGAACATGAAAAAAAAGAACGATATCTCATTCTATCATCTCTTCAGAAATGCTAGGGCTCCCAAAAATGATGCCGCGTCATTCAAGTGAAGACCCGAAGATCAAGCCCCTCAACATAATGTCCCAACCTCATGACAAGTCAGGGATAAGGTAATATAATGATGTACTAATCGAGCCTTCGATCTCATCAGCTTGTGATACATCGCCTATCACAAAATAACCTCATGTCGTTTAGATGTGTTTACCCAATCTAAATAAGGGTAGGTTGATTCATAGATCTGATCCCCCGAAGATTGAGAAAAGGAAGCCTACATCAGAACAATGAGGTAACTCAGGACAATCAAACAACAACATTATGATTCACCTGTAAGCAAAAGTAGGGATTCGATAGTAAGGACCACGGGTCGTTGAAGTACTATACCATACCACCATATCTGTAACACTTGTACAAGCAGATAGAAGGCATCAACAAAGCCCAAAATAAATCCCCGTGCATTTGGCAACGATAGTCATCTACGTAGCTGGACACCCCTTTGCACTGCATGTAAATATTTTAAAATGCTCCTCATACACACATTATATTTGCATGATAATATGCTACATATGTATGTGTCATAACTTACAAAATGTATTACACAGGCATGTCATATGACATCGCTATTGCATGATAAATGACCTCTTGTGTGTATTAGTAGGATGCAAAGGGTTTCACTCAAATGCGTCATTTAACACTATAAGTGCATTTAAAAAAATCATATCACAATTGCATTTCAAAAGTCATATCGTGTACACACATGAGCCTATTGTATGAAATGCATCCAATGACATATACCCATGTAGTCCCTGACAAGCATATTATAGGTACACACGTGATGCCTGAGAATGCCGCAAGGGTTAAGAAATAAATTTAGATTCAAAATCAATCCTCTGTTGGTAAGTAGACAGAGTTAACAAGGTTCAATCAACAAAATTGTAACAACTAATGAACTCCTCGATGATGGTCGTGTTGCATGTAAATCTTAATTGGAGGGGATCATATATTTTCAAATGCTCTCAAACTTCCACAAAATATTAATATTTCCAAATGACCTTATATACCCTGATGATGGCTATATTGATAGAAAATATGAACCAGAGGGGATCACAAACATTCAAGTTGTCAAAATGCTCCCAAACGCTCATAAAAATCCAAAACTCCAAAATCTAGATATTTTAAAATGAAATAAATTATCAAACACTTAAAGCATAAAAATCGATCCACCCTTCGTAATAGTTTACCATGGTGGACAATTTGAAAACTACTCCAGCTCATAAAGAGCTAATGCCTAGTTGATAATATCACTATGATCCATTCTCAATATGTCTCTTGCAAGAAAGAACGTGGCACGTGTCCTCTAACTGATGATTTTACAGCCAAATGGCACCACACCGCAGATTTTATCACTAAGTGGCACCACACATAAATGGTTATAACCGGGACCCTCTAAACTGGGTGGTTCATCATAAAATGGCACCATTATATTACGATCTTGGTGAGAGCCTGTATGTTCCCCAATGGTACTAAATCCTTGAGATAAGAATCAATATGATATGAGCAATACGACACTAAGCACTCTATCAGCTAAGATGGATTCAAATGCCCTCGTAGACAAATATCTACCCCAGGTCTATAAGGTACCCTTGGACGACACAACCCATGGCTGCTAACAATAATCCTTCTGTTAGGTTGGGTCGACTAGCTCCTCTGACTAAGTAGACCAAGGAAAATAATAACCCGGGATGACAGAACCATGGGATCTTGATCAAGCTCATCATCACTCCCCCCACTACCCATTTTAAGTGCAAGACGATGAAATTTTAAATTTTAAATTTTAAATATTAAATCTTCAAACACTTAAACCCATACTACTACTATATGTCAGATGCCACGTATCTATGGGTACGATGTATTCATTAATGGCTAGCCTTAATTGAAAGTTCTCTCTCATGATCGGGAGGGGTAATTAACTATAGCGGCTTGTGTCTATAGAAAACAAGAACTCAGATCATAAAATCCTCGCAAATGAGGGCGAAATCTCTGGGTGTGTCATATCTACAATCCCAATTTGTCTTCTGAAAATTTACCTTAAAACCTAATCTATTAAAACTCCCCCCAAAAAGCAAAAAATTGCCGAGGGGATGCCGGGGCGCTAATTTTTAGAGCCCATCAGTAGTTATAATCTAGTTACTTATGCACATATTTCATCACATTATAACAATTAAATCATTAATTGAGCATGTGTCAGAATTACATAATTTTCTATAACAATAGATAGCATAAATTTCTACTGAGTAAAATTTTATAGTTTTAGAATATAACCAAATTACCAAGGAATATATAAAATGCTATTTTAAAATATTAATTGTATTACAACACTATTTTCAGAGTACGTATTATTTTATTTTTGATAAAAAATACATAATGGTAAAAAGTTTTCAAAAAATATTTAGAATGTTCATAAACTCAGTCTCTATAACATATAAAAAATTTTGCGATAAAAATTATTTTAGTGTAAAATTATTCTCATTTTTCAGTAATTAAAATATAAGTTTAATAAAAAAATTTAGAAAATTTTCATATTTTTGAAAACAGAGATAAGCATAACATGACCTACCTCAATCTGGCCCAAAGCAGCTCAAAATTCCTTCTCTCCTCTCTAAAACCTCTCTCTTTCTCTCTTCTATTCGACAGTTACAATCGATCAAATGAATGAAATAGTGGAAATTTTTATATTTAAAGTTTTGTTAGTGCCTTAGGACCACATCAGTACCATCCTAGCACTGTGGCACTAGTTCAAAATCACAAATTCTAGGGATGGGAGTGTTAGAATGTCACTATTTGATGCCTGGTATTGTAGCAGCACTGAGGCACTTAGACACCCAACATTGGGGCGCTCTAATAGTGACATTTCTTAGATTTTGTCAAAATTCACTCTAAATACTTAGGACTCATTATAGAACATATACAATCATTCATGCACCAAAACACTCCCAAAGACATGCAAATTGGTTCAAAACTCAAAGATTCAAAAATTAACCTTTTCTCAATCGGTTTAGAGCATTTCAAACCAAAGGCCGAATATGGAGGTGTTACATTATCTCCTTGGATGGCCTTATTTTTCCAGGCAACCAAAGGGAATTCTTATTCATGATATATTTGATTTTATGATGGTAATATAATTGCTCTCTCTCTCTCTCTCTCTCTCTCTCTCTCTCTCTCTCTTTGAGTCCATGTTAATATTTTAATATCTCCTAGACTGGCTCATAAGCATTTATCTTTAGTATAAGTTATTATTTTTGTCTATTTATATTGCATTTTAGACATTTTTTGTTACCCTTTGCTAAACTTTTAGCTAATTTTGTTTGTTATTTTTTATTGTGGAAGTACTTATATAATTTTAGTAAGCTCTTCTATATGAGCTGTATGTTGGCTTTTGCCCATGTATCCCCATCTTTATTGTTTAATGAAATTTATAGGCTTTGCCCTAAGCCTCCCCTAAACCTCCTAAGGATTTTGCAAGCCCTTTAATAGATGGAATTCATTAGAGTATGAACAGACCTACAATCCATATTAATAATGTTGAATCCATATTAATAATGTTGAATTAAAGCCTACCATAATTCAGATGGTACAAAATTCTCAATTTGTAGGAACACCTATTGAAGATCCAAACTTACATTTAATAAATTTTTTTTAAAATTTGTGTAACATTTAAGTATAATGGTGTTAGTAATGATACCATCATACTCAAATTATTTTCATTTTCTCTAAAGGGATAAAGCTAAGATGTAGTTGAATTCTTTACCATATGCTCAATAATCACATGAAATGAGTTGGCCTATAAATTTCTTATTAAGTATTTCCCACTTTCAAAAACTTCCAAACTTACAAATGACATTACTTTTTTTATCAAATTTAAAGGAGAATCCATTTATGAGAGTTGATAGAGATTTATAAAAATACTTAGGAAATGTTTTTGCCATACTTTACCTGATTGGTTGGTGATTCAAATATTTTATTATGGATTGATAGGATTAGTAAGTTATTTAGTCTAACTGAAGACTACAAACTTAGCGCTTTGACTGAGGCAACTCAATTATTAGATTAAGTGAATTTGCTTAAAAAAAACTTGGGAGCAGAAGGAAGTGTCACAACGCTAAACCGGGATTAAGTGATATAAAATTTTAAATTTTAAAACTTTTACCCCTTTGAAAACTATAAAATCTATATGATGGAAGTTTATTTCTCAATCCTTATCAATCCTTAAGTGTGTGTGTCATAGTTTCTTTTCTTGGAAACTCAACTTTATCAATGGGTAGAACTAAGCAAAGTTATTCCTCTTCTAAGGTTAAAAATAAAGAGTATTTGAAGAATGAAGATTCATTTTCTCTTCTCCACATGCAAAGTTTTACTATCATTCATAAACTTCACGAATTTAGAGATGAGTTTCATGAAGATACAAGGAAGTAAAATGCAAAAATGGGGAAGACACATAAATGCAAAGTTCTTAATTATGAATTTTAACCTGGCGAAGAAATTCTTTTATTTGATAATAGGAAGAAGTTTTGCCATTAAAAAAATTAATTTGGATGGATTGGCCCTTAGAATATCATTAGAGTATATCTCAATGGTTCCATTAGGATTCAAGATAAGAGAACCTTACACATTTTCAAAGTCAATGGGCATATATATTGAAACTTGGTGGATTAGAAGAGTAAGAAAATCTTTATTTTAAAAAAAGAGAAAGGATGTATATTTATTTATTTTTAACACTGCCGTTGCCAGGTCCCAAGTCCTGGATGAGAAAAGTGGAGGGTTGTGTTAGGTAGTCGACAGCCAGTGTAAAACTTGTCGAATAATAATGACATGAATCCTTTAGGAAATTATGTTAATGCTAGGGCGTCCCCTAGAAGCGACGTGTTGTATGGCTTGAATATAGCGACAAGTGTGCAAGGGCCGCTGCACCGCCGCCCGGGTGCAGTGTTAAATAGGCAAGGGTTCCCACATCAAAGACGGATGTGGGCAAAGAAGCTAGTCCATGAAACTAAAATAAGGATAGGAACTTGGAATATAGGTTCCCTTACAGGAAAATTAATAAAATTAATAGATATTATGATTCATAGGAAGATAAATATTCTGTGCATTCAGGAAACTAAATGGGTTAGAGAGAAGGCTAAGGAGATTGATAATTTAGGATTTAAACTTTGGTATCCGGGTAGGAGTTGTACTAGAAATAATGTAGGCGTGATTTTAGATAAGAGTTTGAAGGATAATGTTATAAATATTAATAGAATTGGAGATAGAATTATAGCTTTAAATATTGTTGTTAATGCTAAGATTGTTAACATTATAAGTGCTTATGCTCCTCAAGTGGGTTTGGATATGGATTCAAAATTAAAATTTTGAAATGACTTAGAAGAATTAATACAAAAGATACCTCTTGAAGAAAAAGTTTTTATTTGAGGAGATTTAAATGGACATGTTGGTAGAGAGGTAGATGATTTTAAAAGCATTCATGGTGGCCATGTGTTTGGAATGACAAATGAAGGTGGTAAGTTCATATTAGATTTTTATTTAGCTTATGATTTTTTAATTGCTAATACTTTATTTAAGAAAAGGAATGAGCATCTCATTACTTATAAAAATGGATATAATACAACTCAGATTGATTATTTTCTTATAAGAAAATTAGATCGTTTAGATTACAAAGATTGTAAAGTTATTCCGAGTGAAAACTTATGTACCCAAAATCGTTTATTAGTTTTGGACTTGAAGATAATGGGGAAGAAAATAAAAAATAAAGTAAAACGATTTCCTAGGATTAGATGGGGGCATTTAAAAAATATTAACAAAAATATTTTTGAGAGTAAGATTTTAGATCTTAAGATTTTGTCTGTGCATAAGGATGCTAATGTTATGTGAGAAAAAGTGACTAGTAATATTAAGAATATTGTAAAAGATGTACTTGGAGTTTCAAAGAAAAAAGTTCCTAATAATAAAAATAGTTGGTGGTGGAATCCAAATATGCAAGAAAAGATTAAAAATAAGAAGATTTATTATAAAAATTAGTTTAATTGTAAAAATTCTGATAATTAAAAATTATATAAAAATGTACGTAAAGAATCTAAGAAAGCAATATGCGATGAAAAGAGTTTAGCTTTTAGTGATTTATATAATAGATTAGATACTAAGGATGGAGAAAGATATATGTATAAGCTAGCCAAATAAAGAGATAGGAGTAGTAAGGATTTAGTTCAAGTGAAGTGTATTAAGGATGAAGATCAAAAAGTACTTTTTTTAGAAGATGATATTCAACAAAGGTGGATGAGATATTTTGCTAAACTTTTTAATGAAGAATGTGAAAATAAAATTGACTATAGTGACCTTAGCACCCTAAATGAAAATAAAGATTTCTATTTTTATCAGCGTATTAGTAAAATAGAAGTTAGAGAGGCTTTAAAGAAAATGAAGGGTGGAAAAGCTGTTGGACCTGATAATATTCCAATAGAGGTGTAAAAATGCTTAGGAGATGAAGGAATTTTTTGGCTTACTAAACTTTTTAATACTATTTAGAAGACTAAAAAGATGTCAGATGAGTGGAGAATGAGTGTGTTAATCCCTATTTTTAAGAATAAAGGTGATGCACAAGATTGTGTGAATTATAGAGGAATTAAGTTAATGTGTCATACTTTAAAACTATGGGAACAAGTTATGGAGCATAGGTTGCGGCGTGATACTAATGTTTCTCAAAATCAATTTGGATTCATGCCGGGTAGGTCTATTATTGAAGCCATACATTTATTAAGAGTTTTGATGGAGAAATATAGAGAGGAGGATTTACATATGATATTTATTGATTTAGAAAAAACATATGATAAAGTTCCAAGAGAAGTGCTATGGAGAGTTCTTGAAAAGAAAGAAGTTAATAATGCTTATATTCAAATCATTAAAGATATGTATGCAGGAGCTATTACTTATGTTCAAACACAAGGTGGTTTGACCAAGTATTTCCCTATTTCAGTTGGATTACATCAAGGATCAGCCTTAAGCCCATATTTTTTTATTTTAGTCATGGATGTTCTCACTAGACATTTGCAAGAGGATGTACCTTGGTGTATGCTTTTTGCTGATGATATTCTTCTTGTTGATAAGATTAGAGAGGGAGTTGAAGGTAAACTAGAATTGTGGAGGTCAACCTTAGAGTCTAAAGATTTTTTGCTTTAGAAGATCTAAAACGGAATATATGGAGTGTAATTTTAGTAATAATAGACCTAGTGAGGGCATTGTGACTTTGGCCGATCAAGTCATTAATAAGAGTACACGTTTTAGATATCTTGGATCTATTGTTCAGAGTGATGGTGATATAGATGGGGATATTATCAGCAGAATCCAAGTTGGATGGTTGAAGTGGAGGAATATATCAGGCTTATTGTGTGATAAAAAAGTACCCCTCAAACTTAAGGGTAAATTCTATAAGATGGTGGTGAGACCTGCAATGTTTTATGGTGTCGAATGTTAGTCATTAAAAGAGAAGCATAATTCTAAGTTAAGTGTTGCAGAGATGAGGATGCTCAGGTGGATGAGTGGCTTTACCCTTAGAGATAGGATACAAAATGAGCATATTCGTGAAAAGGTTGGAGTAGCTCCAGTGGAAGATAAGATTAGAGAGAGTCACCTTAGATGGTTTGGTCACGTAAAACGACGACCTCCCGATAACCCGGTTAGGAAAGTAGAGGTCTTAGATTTGACTTATGTTAAGAAAGGTAGAGGTAGACCTAAAAAGACTTGGTTAGAAAATATTAGAAATGATCTTTCTTTATTAGATTTAAACGAGAATTTGACTTTGAACAGGACACAATGGAGAAAAAGGATTCATGTAACCGACCCCACGTAGTGGGATAAAGGCTTGATGTTGTTGTTGTTGTTGTTGTTGTATATTTATTTTTATTTTACTTCATGTCTTATATAAAAGAAGTTAGTTATGGAGGATATTGACATTTGTAGTATGCATGGTTGAGGAGTTGGCTAAGAGAGCCATTGTTGTATCTTTAGTGTCTAGTGCACTAGTTATCTTATAAATTATGTTATGTTCATATTATGTTATATTTATCACATATTTTATATGCCTTATATCATTCATACGGAAATATATGCTTGCGTTGTTTGTGTTTTTATTTATATATATATATATATATATATTATTAAATTCCCCTCTTGCTTACAATTAATTTCTTTATCTTCCCTTTTGTATATTCTAATTACTTAATTAAGCTTAATAAAAATAATAATTTAGGATAATAATGAAACTCTATATCATAGTTTAAATGAACAATATATAAACTTCATAAGGTGGAAAAACTAATACTTAACTAATTTAAATTTTGTAAGTTGTTGTTCTAATTTGAATTTATAAGTTATATCTTTATGCATTTAACTTTTAAAGTAAAATATGAATAAGTAGTATTAAAAATTACATATGGGTAGATTAAAATGAAAATCATAAGAAACTAGAATTTGAAATTACTAACCTCATTAAGTCTTTACAGTAAAATCATTAATATTATATAAAGATTTTAAGAAAAAATTGATATTCAAAATTGTTAACTCTGTACTCCATAAAAAGAAAAATAAAAAGAACTATAAATAGTTCTAAAAAGAAAAAGAAAAGAAAGAGAATAAAAAAGAAAAGATTAGTACAATTAAATATTATTATCAATTAAAAGCTTAAAATTTGATTACAATCTTATACATAAATTTATAAGGGATAAAATGAGAGAGCTAATACAAAGAATGATGAACTAATAAAATTAAAATTTTAACTACTAACATATCTAATCATTCAAACTATATTATCCAATTAATGATTAAATTTATAACCTGTGGATTCAAATTAAGCAATAATAAAGATGATTTATTAGTATAACTATTAATATTTTTCCAAATTAGAATTATAACTTCATTTATTTTTACTACTTCTAGACAGCGATGTATTATCATGTATTTTAGTGATTTTAAATTATCACTTTTTTAATTTGGTAATCATTTAATCAAAATTATAATATTTTATTTGCTTGAAGATAAAACAGAGTTTAAGCTGGGGAGAATTTAATAAGTGTAAATAATATAATATTTTATGTGTTAAATTTTTGGTGGTAATGTATTATTTTAGTTGTGTTGTAAAGAAAAAATATATAAAAAGCACAAAATTTCAAGTATCATTCAACGTCATGGCGTCGGACGACTCACCATCGTGGCAGCATCAAAGAAAACACTGGGGAGTCACATTTGGAGATGGCGGTGTCCAGTCTCTATTTGGACAGCACCGTAGCATCCGAGGTTATAGCACCATAAAGCCCAGTCTTTATCTGCATAATATTGCAGCGCCACTTTTTAGGGCTGCCAAGCCTAAAAAATGCCACATCATTGCCGCAACACTCAAACAACAGCAACACCATGGCGCTACAATTATAACTATTAAGGACATATTCTGCCAGTGAAGCGACGCAACTATTCAATAAAAAACCTGTCCATGTCAGTAAGCACTGTGAAGGAGCAAACTTTTCAGCGCAATGGTGTTAGTTTATTTTATAGGCATTGTAATGCCAATCTCCCGAGATTCGTAGTGGTAGTTAGCATTTTTTTATAATAGTCGTTGTTATATTAGTAGAAGAGTTCAATAACTTATGTAGTTTTAGTACATTTCAGAGTGCTTTTTTAAATTTCCCTTAGGGTGACAACTAAGGGAGTTTAGGAAAGTACTTGATATATTCAATAGAGTGTTTGGCTTAAATTTTTGAAAGCAATTCTATAAGTAAAAGGAGGGGTGTAGAGGAGATCCATTGAACCTATCTGGTGATATCTTTCTCTTATACTTTCTTTCTATTAGGCTATCAATGAAAATGAGTTTGCTTCAATCATATTCCATGTATGGCTCAATTCTCTAGTTTTGAATTGATAATATAAATGTTATATGAAGTACTAATAAATTTTTTTATGCACTAAATGATTTAAATGATATTTTTAATATTACCATATTTTAATTTAATGCACATAGTGGCTATATGTATAGTTAAAACTAGGTGTAATGTGGAGCCTAAATGGAGGAAAGTAGACATAATTTGGAATATTGAATTAGTATATGGAATGCCTAGGCATACAATATGAAATGTACTAAATTCTTAAAGAGATAATATCAATATAGGAAGTCAATAGACATCATTTGTCCCTACAAGCTCGATAGATATCTAGTGATGCATATGCTCTGAATAACATCACAATTAAAAAGATTCATTATGAAAATTATGTTATTTATATTCATCAATAAAAAAATATTTTTATCCATATAGTGTATCCTTTATTTTTTTTTCTGATTTTATTCAAGTAATTGAAACACCAAAACCATCATTTTTAATTTGGTAGGATAATTATTGTCACTATAGTAGGCAGTACTAGTGAATTACAAGTGAGCATTACTTTCTCGTGGGATCGATACTATACTCTATCACTATATTACTTGATTTGGCAAGTAGACTTGTGTATATTAAGTAGGATTTTTATAATTTTTCATATGAAAGAAAACATAAGCATTTTAGGGATAGATAAAGCCATAAATCATTTTACAATTCAAAAGATTACCCCACAACCCCCATCAGTTCGAAGAAAGGGAAAAATAAGGGGCTAAGCTAGATACAAGATAATTCCATGAACTAGTACTTGTCAAATAGGTTATAGAAAGATTGAGGTGTATAGAAGGTTGAGAAGCTTTGGTTGGAGTAATTTGAGGGTTAGGCATTATTGTTGTTTAGCAGTTCTACATTCTCAACAGAGACTGATGGCAAAGAGTCAACACTATCAATAGAGTTATAAGTAGCAGGAATGTTGAGATCTAGACTAGGGTCTTATTGATTTAATAGTGATATATTAAAAGTAATAACCTAGAGTTATTCCTATTATTTATGCCTCTAAATTTAAGAATTTGAACTGGTGGGGAGACAATCTTAGCTATTTTTGGACAACCATTTTGTTCGTGAGAAAAAGGTCACAAACCTTGCAAAAGAGAGTGTTCCCACACATAAATCACATGTTGATTTATATATTTTCCTTTAAGTGAAATAGTGATATTATCTAAAAATTTACTAATGATAGAGATTTGCACAACACAATTGATACAAATAACACAAACCTTGAAAAAGAGAGTGTCTAAATTAAAGCTTTCCATTTAAGGATGAAACTAAAAACTTAATTGAAAATTTTAAAATTTATTTTTTCAATAATCGTCAACTTTATTCAAATAACACAACATTAACTAGCATATTATCAAATTATAAATGACACAAATAAAAAGTAATAAAATGGTTAGCACAATTTGAGATGAGCATTTCCATGCAAAAGGGTGCATATTCTTAAAATTTATTTTTCCATTTCAACCGTTAGTGAAACCATGGTGAGGTCTTGGGGGACAAGCCCCCCATAGGCTCAGCCCAATTTAAAAAGATTATAAAAATAGCTTAACATGTTTATAAAATGTATACACTATATGCAAATTATTTTCCCCCACTAACTTCTAGAGTCTAGACAATATCTCAACCTTGTGTTTACCATGAAATATTCTGTGACCACAAAAACACAACGCCAATGATAGCATCTCTGACCAACGACCATTTCACCCCTATGAATCAAACCGTGAGTTCCTTCTCTCTCTCTCTCTCTCTCTCTCTCTCTCTCTCTCTATATATATATATATATATATATATATATATATATATATATATATATATATAAAGATATACATTTTTTTCTTGTGAGTGCCCTCTAGATCTCCCTCTCTCAATTGTTCAAAAAACATTCTTATTTGATGATCCAAATGACAAAAGAAATTGCATTCTAACAATTTTTAGAAGAGCTATCATTGATTTCTATCAGCAGCGCTTATGCCAACAATTTTTCATAAATACTCATAATTTTCAAAAACAAAAGCTTAAGAAAAATGACCTTTTTATCATGTTTTAGCTTTTTTTATCATTTATCATGCCAACTCCTTGCAATCATTACAAGTGATGCATTCTACTTTTCATTATAAGAAAGAAAATTTTAAAAACTATCAATATCAATCACAAGCACAAATGAAAATAATTAAGAGCATTGCCAAATTGATCATTTATACCCCACAAAAAAAATATTGATATACCTATAATTTCCATGCCTAAATATTTTAGGCTTCTTTTTTTATATAAAATATGACTAACTAATCCCGAAAATCAAAGAACCAATCATTTACTATTACTTACTCTTCAATATTTATTTGATTCCCAAGAAAATATTGATTTTCTTTTCTCCACTAAACTCTCACTTCCATTCAATTTATTTTAAATATTTAATTAATTAAAAATAAGATATAAAAAATGTTACTAATAATTAGATGCAAGCCTAAACTCCACATATAAAATTAATAATGCTTATTGTGGGTCTCTGAAAGGATTCTGCTTACGGGGAACAAAATGCAAAGGGTACGACCGCACTATCCCATAAGACAAAACGGTCGTAGGCATTTACACTCTACGCGAGCAGATCAATGGAAGAGCAGATTAGATCATATATACGATTAGCCATGGAGGATAGCGTCTTTCACCTACACACCTCGATGGGTATTAATATATATGACCTGATCAAAGTCACGAGATTTCCCCCATTTGATACATTAGCTCGAATGAGGTTTATTTGATGTGGGGATCGATTTCCCACGGGCGCAAGCCTCCGTGGTTAATTACATCCTAGGCCTCAACCTAGAAAAACTTTCGATTAAGGATGTTGTATTATTCTCTTCTTAATTTGGTGCACAGAGAAAGTTCATAAGTTATATTCCAAAAAGGATAAGCTCTTCTCTGTATCTTTAGTGATGATTAGATATTTTTAAATGAATAAAGATGTGATTAAAATTTTAAGTTTAAAAGATCAAAGATTGAATTTGCTATCTTAAGAGAAATGACAGACTTAGAATTCATCAGAAGTTAGAAGAGACACACTGAGGGATGTACAATCTGGGCTTATGCTTGCCTGGAGTGAGTTGCCAGCTAACATCCTAAACATAATCAATTGCCCTATATGTATGCAAGATAAGAATGCTCTATCATGAGAAATCAAGGATTTTTAGTTCAGAGTTTTAAATCAAAGATACATAAAATATGTAAATGAATTTATCTAGCGCAATGTATGATGTATGAAACGGATGCATAAATAAAAATATTCTTAGGTTTGTTGAAAGGTAAGGCTAGGGCTACAAATGAACCGAACCGAGCCGAGCTTCAGCGTGTTCGAGTCTGAGTTCGTTTGTGAAAAGCATGTTCAAGCTCGGTTCGAAGCTTGTCGAGCTTCTTCCACCATTGTTCGAGCTCGTTTAAAAATTAACTTTTCGAGTTCAGTTCGTGAATAGGCTTAAGCTCGATTGATGGAGCTCTAGCCGAACGAATCACGAGCCAGACAGCCAGAAAGTATAATCAAGCAGACCATCCACAATCACCCACCGACCTACAAAGCCCAACCGCCACACTCAATGTCGCTTCCACTATGTCATATTATATAGAGCAAAATTTTTCCCGCCTTCCACAATGTGGGACTAAAATGGCTGTTGTTTTTTTTTTCCTTCTGAGTGGAAGATGAGGCGGGAAGGGGAAACGGAGGCGGTTTAGGGAGGCGGGAATTGAGTCATTAACGTGGGAGAGGAGAAAAGTAATATATAATATATTTTTATTTAGCAAATATTATATATATATATATATATATAATATTTCTAATTAGTTATATTACTAAAAATAAAAGCTAAAGATATGCCTAATGAATATGTTAAAGTTAAAAATATTAAATTAGTAAAAATAAATTACTAAATTAGTAGATTTAATAGTATTTATTTTAAAAACTCTAATTAAGCTCTAATCGAGCTTCTTAACGAGTTTGTTCATGAACTTAAACGATACTGTTCGTGAACATAAATGAACCGAATGACAAGCTATTCAAGCTCGTTCATTAAACTATCGAGTATTTATCAAGAGTGTTCAAACTCATTTGTTTACCTTATCGAACGAACATGAACGAGCACTTATCCAGCTGAGCCACAAGCAGCTCGTCGAACGCTCGGTTCATTTGCAGCCCTAGATAATGTGACCAAGTTCCACAACAACATGCTTGGATTTCTACACCTATGAATGAAACAAGCTTAAATGTGACTATTTGTTATCTTCTGACTCCAAGTCTATACTATAGAATTCCAAAAGAAAATATCTTCCAAAGAAGGAAGGATTATCTTTTGTAGCCCTATACATATGCATAAATAGTCACATTTAACCTTTTACAAGTCTTTGAAATTAAAACATGCATAAATATGATGAACACTTTACATGAAGTCCTAGATACATTCTACATTAAAATTTTTACTTTTACAAGCAACCTAGATACATTCTACATTGAAATTTTCACTTGAGCAATGCTAGTATAATGCATGTATGTAGACAGGGTGTACTTTAAAGTAAAGTGTATAAAGATGTATGACATCCAGAGTACAGAAAGTAAATAAACACACTAAGGATACTCTCCAGGCAAGATACCCGCATCACACAAAAATAAAAAAAAATCATCCTAATGATGCCCACTTCGTGTGGGCAAGCAGCGATGCACATGGCACAAATATGTGGCCTACACTACATGCCTAAAATGACCCTAATGGTCTCTAGGACTCACAGAAGGTGGGGGTTATCACACCCAAAACAGAAAAAAGGAGCATCCTAACGGTGCCCACTTCGTGTGGGAAAACTACGATGCACATGGCACAAGTAGGTGGGCCTACACTACAGGCCTAAGGTGACCATAAGGGTCTCTATGGCTCACAGAAGGGGGGCAAGCCTTGACCCACAAGGCAAGGCTTCGTTAGTGCATTAACCTATGGCCAGCTAACTAAACATTCTAGAATATATATTAAATTAAAAGTGATTAACAAATTGTGTGTGATGTATAATAATTTTGACATATAATTAGAGATTTTTTACAAGTAGTAGAGATTATATCTGACCATAGCGTACCCTCTCAAGAGCTCTCAAGCAAATGATCCTAATGATCCGCCTATGCATGATACATTGTACCTCACAAATAATAAAGCAAGAGCAAACATAGGGTAAGTGTAGATGCCATTCAGAAAGAAATATAGTTAAGTAAAAATTAACTTAAAACAACTAAGATTTATAATTTTGAAAGTTATCTAAAGCGTATTGAAAGAGAGCATGTACAAGTGAATGGGGCAAACGAGTAATAATAATAGCATATAGAATTCCACATGTTTAGATTAGTGCGTATGAAAGCTTGCTAACATGAGTAAGAAAAATTATATGTGAAACATGTGACAATTTCTAAACATAAAGCATACACCCATGCATGAAACACTTAAGGACTTGTTAATATATGTATCAATCTCCATACAAGGTAATTTCTAGCATACATAAAAGTTTCTCCAAAACTTTTCTGATTTACTTATAAGTTTCTTTTGATGTGAAATATTCATATAACCTTAAAGCTCGATCATACACATGAAAATTAATATAACATGCTTAATGAAGTTCAACATTAGCACAATAAATAATCAAGAACCACATGATTTGATCAACTACAAAAATGATTATCAACATAACCTTCACATAAAGCTCCAACAAATACAAAAAGAAAGAAATAAATTTAGAGAAAAAGTATGTAAGCATCTCATTGTTAGGCATGTATTTTCAAAGCTAGACATGCCTTCGACACATCCTTCGCCCCCATTTGATGTTTAAGCCAAATGTATGTGAGAGGAAGGGGGTTTTAATGCTATTTATTGTTCCCATATTTCAAGAAAGCGCTCGAAATATTTGACACGACTACTCACATTACCTTCCACATAAAGCTTAAAATAGCAAAGAAGAAACAAGTCCCAAAACTAAAACACAAACAAGTTCTTCCACTCCAAATCAATACACACTTTCAACACACTTTCTTTTAATGTATCTTTAGGATCAAACACAAATAAAAGAAAGAAACTCATCCATGAAAAGAGAACTAAAAGAGCCTTCTAAAATCAAGTTTTTCAAAAGCAAAGTCATTCATAAAATCCACAATCCTCAGAACAACTTATAGGACCATCCAAACCCAGCAACACATAAAACTCTCCTATGAAAAATCCGCTATGACCTTTTCGACGTGAAGCAAATATCTTCGACGTGGGATAAATCCATGAAAATCTTTTAACAAGAAGGTTTCATGAGCCCTTTCGTCATAAACAAATTACTAAAACTTCGATACCCTCCTTATTTACAAAATGGAAAGAACCCAATGCTCATGTTAGATGTTATAGACAATGCAAATGAGCACAAGAGCTTTCTAACATAACTATGGTTCATAATATATCCCTTAATCATTTAAACGAGATGAAAGTTTTAACACCATTTGGTCTTAGTAAGATGCCTATGTCACTACAGGAAAACAATAAAATACGGGCAAATTTTTGGCGGAAATATTGTCGCCGGAACCAGCGACGGCATTTCCGGCGGATTCGTCCGCCGGTACGTTTACGTCGTATTTTCCGGCGGACATACCGTCGGTATCTTTCCGGTGGCTAAACCGCCGGAGGTTCGACGGTTTTTTCAATATACCGACGCATATTCCGCTGGTAATATCCGGCGGATATTCCGGCTGATTTACCGCCGGTTAATTAAAACCTGACGACGTATTACCGGTGGATTATCTGCCAGTAACACGTCCGGCGGAAAATCTGCAGGAAAATACGCCGGTAATCTAAATATATCGACCCCGAGCCCTCGACTTCGGCTCATTCTCCGCTTTCTGTTTAGGGCTCCGCTTCCTGACGATGCGCGCGCCAGCCGCGATCTCCGTCGACGACCTCCCTACCTCTCTCGATCGAGCTCGTTCGATGACCTTGCCCTTGAATTCCATCGACGACCTCCCTCCCTCGCTCGCTAGGTGCCTCGCTCGCGCGAGATCGTACGTCGACGACGAACGGCGTGATTTGTAGGTAACTGACTTCTCCTTTTCGCATTTCTTTTTTTTTGTTAGCTAGGTTTAGTCATGGATGTTCTCACTAGACATTTGCAAGAGAATTTAAATTGGTGTATGCTTTTGTTGATGATATTCTTCTTGTTGATAAGATCACTAGAGAGGGAGTTGAAGGTAAACTTGATTTATGTATTCTTTTTATTTATGTATGCTTTTTGTTAATGATATTCTTCTTATTGATAAGATCACTAGAGAGGGAGTTGAAGGTAAACAAGATTGTGCGAATTATAGAGGAACTAAGTTAATGTGTCATACTCTAAAACTGTGAGAGTGAGTTAAGGAGCGTAGGTTGTGGTGTGATGCTAATGTTTCTCAAAATTAATTTGGATTCATGCCAGATAGGTCTACCTTAGAGTCTAAAGGTTTTCGCATGAGTAGATCTAAAATAGAATATATGGAGTGCAATTTTAGTCGTAATAGAGCTAGTGAGTGGATTGTCACATTAGATGATCAAGTCATTAATAAGAATACACATTTTAGATATCTTGGATTTATTATTTAGAGTGATGGTGAAATAGATGGGGATATTATCAGCAGAATTTATGTTGGATGGTTGAAGTGGAGGAATGCATCGGGTTTATTGTGTGATAGAAAAGTACCCCTCAAACTTAAGGGAAAATTCTATTGTCCGGTACCGATCGGTACCGAGCGGTACCAGTACTACTGTCGGTACCGAGTGGTACCGCGCTCGGTACCAAGCTCGGTACCGTGCGCCTAATGATGTGAAAAGGACCTGTAATGCGTTGCAGAAATGAGGATACTCAGGTGGATGAGTGGTTCTACCCTTAGTATCAAATGTAGATCATATTTATTCTCTCTATATTTCTCCATCAAACCTAGATAGGACTACCTTGCTATCTTTTTACAAATGGTATGTAACTATTTTGGCAAGTAATCGTAACTTATATCCTTATTGTCAATATTATATGTAGGCTATATATTATGGATATCATAACTCAAAGAAGTTGGATGTATAATCGATTGGCGCAAGGACGGAAGACATTAATTGATGAGTTCATTAGAGGGGTGCATTTTTTTATTCAGACAGCTTCTCAACTACCCAGCTTCATCTTAGATGGGAAGTTTCATTGCCTATGTTCTAAACACAAAAATCAGGTGCACCTTAGCCCAGATGACGTAACTGTTGATCTATATCGTCGAGGTTTCATGCCAGATTACTGGTATTGGACTTCTCATGGTGAGTACGAACCCCATTTGGATTCTCGATGCTGCCCATCGACAAGTGCTACTAGAGATGATGAAGAGCATATCATACCTAATCTTGAGGACTTAATTCATGATGCAAGTGGAGCACAATTTGAGCAATATACAGAAGAGTCACCGAATAAAGAATCACAATATTTTTATGATTTATTGCATGCTTCCCAACAACCAATATGGTCAGGTTGCACCACTCACTCAGAGTTATCCGTTGCTCTTAAGATGTTAAGTATCAAGGCAGAATATAATATCCCCCGTGATTGTTTTAATCAATTTATTGGACTGCTTAAAGAAACCAATCCAGCAGATAACATAATTCTCACAGATTTATATCAGACTAAGAAGTTGGTTTCGAAGCTTGGTTTGACATACAAAAAGATAGATTGTTGTGTCAACGGTTGCATGTTATTCTACAAAGATTTCCAATCATGGATTGCATGCCATCATTACAACGCACCGAGATTTAAATAAAAATCTATCACGAAAAGAAAGCTGAAGGATGTAGCAGCTAGCAGGTTATTTTACTTACCCATTATTCCTAGACTACAACGATTATATGCATCAATGAGATCTGCTGAACATATGAGATGGCATAAAGAACATATCTCACAGGAAGGGTTTATTACACATCCATCAGAAGCAGATGCCTGGAAACATTTTGATCGTGGTTATGAAGACCAAACCCAAGGGAGTTATTAAAAAGACTACTTCAATACCACCAGCACATCAAGAAGAGTTTATGTCAAACATACAAGATGTTTCTAACGATGTGGACGATCAAATTATAACTACTGAGAGTGAGTTACAGTTAGAGGAAGTGGATTTAAATATAGAGGACATTCATGACGAGTCTGACAGTGGTACAGAAGTTTCATCATATGAAAGTGAATCAACAAAAGGTAAATGAATTTGGACTAAGTATAAAATTTTTGTATTTCTATTTACTTATTTATTGTGTTATTTTATATTTAAAAGTTTTTTGTACTTGCATTTATTTAATTCCTGCGATATTTTATATATTTTTTGGCATAATATCTGTTATTAATATTTTTCAATATTTGTGTCGATGGCTTCACGTGATGACCTTCAGAGAGGACTGATCAAGAATATATTTGGTAGGCGCAACAAGAAGGCTGCTGTTAGCAGGCCTGCACGTACTGAGGGCACCTTTTCATCTCAGCCTGCTACTCAGAGTCAGCCTAGCCCGCCTTTACCTACTCCTGCAGCCAGTAGCCCACAGTTCTACTCACCAGACCCACACTTACCTTCACCAGACCTTACACAGACCACTCCTTTCTACCCCTATTACCCACCCCCACCTTATTATGGTGCACATCCTCCATATCTGTCATATGTCCCACCACCACCTCAGCCCGCTACAGCACCACCTCAGCCCGCTACAGCCAGACCTTCCTGCCCAGCTGCAGCAGTGGAGGCGACAGAGGGTCGCATGTTGATTGAACCTGACGGTGACACGTAAGTACTAATTTTATTTCAGTCATGTAAATAGAATTGAATTAGTTTTTTTGACTAACATATTACTTTCAGGTTTCATCCGTCAAAAGATCCTACGTATAAAATTCGGGACATAATACGGAGCAGATACGATGCTCCCTATATTTCTTGGAAGAAAGTCCCAAAAGAAGTTCGGGACATGTGGTTTAGAGAGTTTGAGGTATGTTATTATATAAATTTTTTTTATTATATCTAATATATATAAACCAAAAATAAATAATTATTCATTCTTGTATGTGTTTAATTGCAGAAAGATTTTTGTTGGCTTCCCCAACATAATGATAAAATCAGAAAGAACTTTGAGAAGCGTGGCCTGTCTCGTATGCGAGACATATTTACTGATATTAGAAAGTCAGGCCAGTGACCTCTCTGGATTGGTGAGGGTGTATGGGTAGAGTTGAGCAGTGCTTGGGGAAGCCCAGATTATACCAGAAGAAGAGATCAAAATAGACAGAACAGAGCTTCTGATGTTGGGGGCTTGGGTAGTTCCCTTCATACAGGTGGTTCTATTCCTCACACTGAGCACAGAAGACATTTGGTAAGAAATTTTAAAATCTTTTAATAATTTACTTTATTTAGAATACTAATATATGTCTATTACAGAAACAAGTGCTGGGTAGAGAACCGACTCCTGTTGAATTGCATAGTCATACCCACAAGCGGTAGGAGGACCAGCAATGGATTGACAAGCGTGCTAGGAGAGCCTATATAAGTATATGTTAATTTTGGTGATATTATGTGTAAATAGCATAACTTTTTATTAACTTTCATAGGAGGACTATACACGGCTTCGAGAGAGTCAGGCTGTAGCAGGAGAAGGTTCTTCTGCTGGATCAACAGACTATTCTGACTACAGCACTTGGTCGCAAGCGGTAGGAGGAATGCAGCATGGTATAGTATATGGGTTAGGCTCGCAGGCCTATGCATATGAAGGGCAGTCATCTAGTGGGGGTAGTTTTTCATCGAGTACCCAGGAATCTTTATATACCCAACAGATAGCTGCCCTCACAGCTGAGCTAGAATAGGTATGGAAAGCCCAAGCTGATTGGTAGATGTAAATGCAGCAGCAGCAGATGCAGATACAGCAGCAGCAAGCTCAAATGTTAGAGGAAATGAGAAAGATGAGGGAGCAGATGAGTAGTGGTAGAAGTACAGCTGAGGATGAAACTGAATCAGAGTAGACATTATTAACTGATGTTTACATATATTTTTATGTATTTTTTAGACAAATTGATCTATTTGCTGTTTGAACATATTTAGTTATTTGTTTATGACACTTTCCTTATATATGTTTATTTATACATGTTTAAGTTTTCCTTATCTCGTTGATGCTCTTATGGTTTGTGTAATTATTGATTTTGTGGAATATATATGTTGTTGCAATTTTTTGTATGCAGGTTTAAATGTGGAAATCACTTTTTAAAGTGAGGAAGGTTTTTTTTTTCTGCTACAGGTTTCCGGCGGATTATCTGCCGGTAACCTTGACGAAAATTCGATATGACAAAATTTCCGGTGGCTTATGCGACGAAAACGTCGGCGGATATTTCGACGGTAATATCCGACGGTAATACTAGGCATCATTTTTATTGCGACGGAATATCCGCCGGAATTTTCGGCGGCACTTGTCCGCCGGTATTTCCGGCGGTTATTACGCTGGAACACTGCCACAGAAAAGGCGTTGGTTTGTCAAATATATTCGCCGGTTATCCGCCGGAAAAGTCGCCGGAAATTATTCCGGCGGAAAAAATGCGACGGAAGTTTTTTTCCGACGCGCGTTTTACCGTCGGATCAATTTCCGACGGTAATCCGCCGGAAACCGATAATTTTCGTCGCATTTTTTCCTTTACCGATGGATTTTGTCCGCCGGTAATAGCTGTTTTTCCTGTAGTGTGTGAAAAGTAGGGAATAAATTTGCTTTGTATGAGAATAGCTTGGAATCTTGTTCAATCATTCTCGAGATTTACTGAAGTCAACTCATTATATAAACTTTCCAAGTATACAAAAGAAAAAGAAGCTTGGCATCCATGTGAGGTTTCAATATGAATAGCCCCATTATATTATATCTTTTCTTTCAAGAGCATTTCATCGAGCAACTGAAGTGCAATACTATAAAATTATAGGAAATTAACTCATAGGAAGACTATGCTATACAAACACCATCACAACAGATCAACTTCTTACTATTCTTTGAGGAGATAAGAAAACCATTTTTTTTAATACCCATATAATTGGATTTAAAAGATTTTTTTTTTAACACACAAACCCCTCAAAGCCTATGTAATGAATAAATAACGACAATGTGCTTGTGAGAAAATCCAGAGTTTTCATATTGAATGAATATCACGAATGTGGTAGCAAGTTTGTCTTACATGAATGCCCCTAATCCCTCCCATCACAAAAATGTGTTTAATAGAATTAGAATGTATAAGTCAACAACCAAATAGAAACAAGCTCTTACAGTAGCAACAACATTGACTACAAAAAGCTCAATGACTTGAAAGACATGCTTGAACCACTTTCATTCCTAAGGGAAGATAGGAAGTGGCCATTTACAATCAAAGCATGGGGGCAAACTAACTACTGCTCTCAAACAAGAGAGGAAGACAGCGGGAAGAAATAAAGAAGGGAAGAATAAGAAGAAGGAAAGAAAGATGAAGAATAAGAGATATACCTGCTTGAGAAGAGTTCGGCTAGGGCAAGGGTAGTCGAATCGGCGCCTTTAGCCGTTGTGGTTTGCGAATGAGACGGAGGAAGCTGGCGTTGGGTTCGGTCCTGGGTGGTGAAGCCGATGGTGGGAGGAGGGAGTTCCGCCTCTCTTGTTTACGAGAGAGAGAGAGAGAGAGCGAATGGGGAAGGTGAAGCTTGCGAAGGTCTGCAGATAGAAGAATCGGAGAAAGGGCCAAAGCTTGCAAACAGTGAGAGCGAGAGAGTGAAAGGGGGCTTCGGCTTCTGCCCTCCAACCGAGAGAGAGAGAGAGAGAGAGAGAGAGAGAGAGAGAGAGAGAGAGAGAGAGAGAGCGAATGGGGAAGGAGGCCAGGGGATGAGTTCCGGCGGGATCGAGAGCAGGGGAGGTAGAGGAGGTTTCGGCCTCTGGCTTCTGCGAACCACACAGACGAACGGAGGGAGCCAAAGGTCGAAAAAAGGGAACTTCAGTCTCTGCCGGGGCTTGCGAAAACCAGGGGTCGGAAGAGAGAGCGAGAGTATGCCCATCGCTTGTCTAGGGCGGGCCGAACCAGGGAAAAGGAGTGGGGAATCTTCCCGCTTCTTCTAAGCATGGAAGCATGGAAACAGAGCCTGCTCGTTCTTTTCCTATCAAAATCTCCCTGAATACTTCCCTTGAGCACGCGATCAAGGTGCCTGGCAACGGCAGGTTTCAAATTTCGGGAAGATCGGAGCCGTCGAATTTAATTACTGGATTTGATTTAGGATGTTAGTTTGAATCACGAATAAAGTCAAGTAGATCTTAATAGAATTCAATTGGGCTAGTTTGGGTTAGACTCGGAGTCCAAATCAAACTCAATATAACTAAGCTCGAGTCGAATCGAGATGACGAAGCCCCAATCAACCTGATTAAATATGCTCGAGAGTAAATCAAGATAAAAACGAGGTCAACACTTATTTTAAAAAATGATTAA
Source organism: Dendrobium chrysotoxum (assembly GCA_019925795.1). Lineage (NCBI taxonomy): Eukaryota > Viridiplantae > Streptophyta > Magnoliopsida > Asparagales > Orchidaceae > Dendrobium > Dendrobium chrysotoxum. The sequence continues at coordinate 23,265,548 of CM034302.1, read as the reverse complement.
AATCATAGTGTGACCTCCTTCAAGATAACCAAGGAACACTATTTATATATATAATACTATTATAAAAGCTGCTTGAGTTTCTTCCCATATACAATCTTGACCTTCAATTTTATTTATTAAAAATTTATCCTCACCCTTCATTCTTTTTTTAAATACACACGCGCACACACACACACACCAATTAACTCTCCCCTCCAAATCAGATGATCATGATTCAGCTTCCCTCCACATCCCTATTAAGAAATATCCATTTAACCTAAACAATTCATTACCTTCTATTAAGTGAATTCCTCCATTTTGCTCTTTGACCTTGTCCTACCTCCCTCGCCCTCGCCTATTCGCATTGCAAATTCCTCCGTTTTAAACTCTTCAGCATGTATAGCTACTTCCGAAAGTGGTAGGGGTCTTCTCCATTTATTTCGATCTCTTTAATTTATGAAACTTCAATAATGTTTCTTTTTACCAGCATCTAGGCCTCTCACATTCTACTCTTTCCCTTCTTCTTCATATTCGTGTGTGATTGTTCGCCTCTACCATAGATTTTGTTATTTCCTTCTCCACCATCTTCACTAGTAGCATATCTTCTCTGATTACTTTGATCGACATATTAAATTTTTAATTGTCGTAACATTAGAGCTCCTACGACTTTCGAACCGTTTAACTTCTTGATAAGTTCTTCTCACTCCGGCTTATTTTCTACTCTTCTCGCATGATATTATAACGTTTATTCCACATGTAACGCTCACCGCCACTAGGCATTCCACTTCTTGAACCATGAATCAAACGGTTGAACTTTCTACCAGTTAACAAAATAGTTAAATTGCCTATACTACTCTCCATATATATATTTGCAACGACATTTTTATCAATCACTACAGGAAAATTTGTCATTATTGGCGACTTTTTCCGGCAAAACTTGGCGAATTTCCGGTGGTAATGAGTTTTTCTGGCTGCTTTCCGGTGATTTTTTTTCACCAATATAAACTGTGTAGGAAACTAAAATCGGCGGTTTATTTCCGGCGGCAAATATTTCTGGCGGTTTCAAAAAATCAAGCCGCCTAGCTGCTTGCCCACCAGCGCTGCCCGCTACCCGCTGCCTCCCGTGCTGCCCGCTGCCCTCCTGCGCTGCCCGCATCCTTCCCGCTCGAATGCTCGCAAGCGCTGCTCTCCTGCTATGGGATTCGAGTGAGTATGCTACAAAGCCCTAACCAGTTTGCTGGAAGGGGAAAAGTGTTAAAAGTGTCACATTTTTTTATTTAAAATGTAATATGGAAAAGCCGTTGGATAGTTGTTGGACAACCGCCAGAAAATCTGCAAAAAAAATAGTCAGGCATATTTCTCTGTAAATCGCTGGAAAACAGTCGGAAGGCCACCGGAAACTAGATCGCCAGAAAGCCGCCTATAAAATCCACCGGTAATGTGCGATTTTCTTGTAGTGAATCAACTCCCACATATTTTTCGAAAGCTTTGTCTTGATTTCCATTTGGTTGTTTCTATTGTGCTCTCCACTCTTCTTACTTCAAAAAACAGATAATATTCTATATAAATTTATGTTTCTCAAATTTATTAAGTTTTCATCATAATAATTTTATCAGTTTGATTTTTTGGCACATAAAAGTTATTGCATATGTTTTATTATTGTAAAATTCTTTATAAATTTATGTTATAACTTATTTTTTTATTAATTTATGTTTGCATATGCATTGACTGCTTTTTTATAAATTCCAAGATGATATTTTTTTTATTTACTTTTGCTTTAGTTTTCTTTGGATGTTCTATAAGTATTTTTAATCATTTAGGTTTGATTCATACTCATTATTGGGTTGAGCTCGTATTGTTGTATAATGTATCAGTTATATGTTTGTCCTGCCAACAGTTTGGTGCATCTAATAATCGCAATTGGATTTATAAAGAAGTTACTTGGAAAGGATGAGATCTAGATCTCTATGAAATCTTCCAAGATTATCATTTCCTTAGTACCAAACTCTTCTTTTACGTAAGGATTAATTGCCCCAAGTGCTATCTATCTTCTAAGTTCTGAATCAATTTAATTAAAGCATGGCTTTGGCACTAGGGAATGCTACTATTCCTATTCAAGTAATAAGCAGCAGCTATGGCTGTTCTGAATCTCTTTGATTAAATGTAGTAGGTTGGTTTTTCCTTCACTTAAGCACAGTGCAATGGTTGTGATTTGCTCAAAGCAGGCATGAAATGGAACTTATCTCTCACCTGATGAGGACTTGGAAATATCATCAATGCTTGGTAGAATCAACTTCCCTTCTCATTTTCTCTTTGGTGAGGCTATTGTTGCTTTCCAGGTAAGAATCGACCTCTTCATGTAAATTAATTTGAGCATATATAGCAAAAATTATAATATTAATATGAATGTTTACTATTATGAATAAATTAATTAAAAAATTAGTGTATAATAATAGAATGATGTATGAAATAAAATAATAAAAATAAATTCAAATAGACTGCATGGAATGATGTATGCAAATTTTTTTTGCAAAGTATACATTAACTTTCATCCTTCTTTTCTCCACATGGAAGGAGGGAAATGAGCTAATAGATCCCAAGCAGTTTATTGATGGTGGCCAAGATTTTTACATGAGATCTGATTAACTTGCTTAAAATAAAGCTAAATGTAAAAAAAATATATGACCAATATGGGCATCTGCAAATTATTTCCTGACTTCATTCGTAGTTTATAGTGTAGATCTGTCCAAACCAACAGGTGGATGTTGATCATGACTTGCTAGCGGAGCATTTAGCTTTTTCTGGTCATGTAATCTACCTGGTCATATAATTTATATTGAATATTATTTGAGATGTTAAATATATTCTTAGAAAATTATTCTAAATTATGTTATTTTGAATGTATATAAGAAATACAAAATGAGATCAACTAATTAGTATCTATTTGGTAAAGTTTTTTTAACTTTTCATTTTTCAGATTATGGTTTCTTTTTTTTATGATTTCTGTGATGAGAAATTGATTTTTTTAATCAAATATGTTAATTTGTGATGGTTATACAAAATTTGTTGTACAATTTATTTAAAAAAAGTTTCGCAATCAGCTTTAGGGAGCCTTAGAGTTGATGGCATGGTGCAGGTGACGGGTTTTAGGAAGGAAGGAGGGAGATGGGGCAATGGACAAAGTCTCAACCACAAGGCTTAAGTGTCATGGAAGAGAAATTTGGTAAGATAGTAAAGATTAGGAATTATGTTAAGCATTTGTGGGTTGGTGATCCTTATTTATATGCCAATTTAAGTATTTTGTTCGTAAATAATTGTTCAGCCATATTTTTTGATCTATTTTGCAGCCTGATTGGACAAATTGATTGTTGATTCGTGTGATAAGATGTAATTGAATTTGAAGCTTAGAACAATTTCTGGCTCAATGTTATTTACATAGCTTATTTTTAAAAGGTGTGCTATAATCATTTCAGAGATAATTTTTTAGTTGTGGATTTATATTATGACAATAAATATCAACATCGTTATGTAATATGTAAGAAATATAAATAGTGTATGCCTTATATTGTTCATATTAAGCTCAAGTCAATCCAGATGATTAAAACATGTTAATCTTAGACTAATCAGATCAGAGTAGTTTAATCAATAGTTAAATATGGGTTCTTATATTTGATAAGTTTTTATTCATTTCTCATATAATTAGACATATAATCATTGGTCAATCACATTTTATTATGCCATATTTTATCATTCATGTATTTATCTTTTAGCAACCAACGCTTTCACTTTATTGGGCGAAGGCATTTTCCGATGTCAACGACTTCAACGGATTGGCATATCCATCTTTTGGATATGATACTAACCTTGAAGAACTGAAGCTCTTAGTATCATTAGCTTCAATGTGCATTCATCACACCTCAACTTCCAGTCCAAACATGAATAAGGTTGACACTTAAAACAAATTTCTTACTTTTATTAAGTACATTAGCCTTCCAACCATTCATCATTACATATTAGTCCTAGAATGTTGGTTATTCAACTCCTTAGAAGAAAGGTAAGAACACATTAGTTGATGGGAATGGCTTCAAAGCTAACGCTACCCTGCCGCCCCACTTTGGTGCTTGTAACTTGCAAGATTATACTTATTTAAGTTATCTAATTGAACTCCACAGGCATAAGCAAATTGCTTTAGAGCATTGGAGCTTTGAGGAGATTGTAATATGTAAAGATGCTTCTATAGTTCTCTTCTCTTCTATTGTATTCTATTATTGTAATTCTAACAGAAGATTAAAAAGACAATTTTTTATTGATTTTGCTTTAAAAAATTCTTGGCTAAATGTTAGTATTGTGATTTGTAATAATTATTTTTCAAATTAATATTTTTTTTATTTTTATAATATTTTTATTATTTTTTAAAGTCGTATCAACACGCACATTATGCACCTGCATTTAATCTAGTATATAAAAGGATGCATTCAAACACTTCATCAAAGAAGCTTTAACTTGGGCTACCGCCAGAGACTTCACCTTAACCGCAAATAATTTAGTGTGCGTATGTATGTGTGTATAATGTTTAGCCAAATCAAATTAATCAAGTCACAATATTGTTATGCATATGTTCAATAAGTTGCCATGAATTAAATCAAATTGACTAAATGAGTTATTCAATAAATCACTAAATACTCACCCAAATCCATTAATCACAAGCATAACAAACATAAACATAACTCATCAATTACTAGAGCCAAAAATGACTATAAGATCCCTTTAATAACTTCATCCACCTTCATTTAGTAATAATTCCCGGGATCAACAGCAAGTTTTCTTGTGTATCCCACATTGCATAAGGCTTCCTCAATTCCCATTGCATCAATAGTTCCACAGCTCCCAGCATGTTGTAGAGATTTAAGCAAACGAATTTTAGTACTAATTCCAACAACTTCACCATCAAGAGTCACAATTGGTCCTCCACAATTACCCTATTAATAAAAAAACACAATGAAATTAAAAATAGTGAAAATTAAATAATATGTTTGGTTTAGAGAACTTCAGCCAACCATATTAAAATAGGTCAAAAACCAACAACAAAATAGGAATGATAAAACATATTTCAACTCAAATCAAATAAATATAGAATGATCAAGGTATAAAGATCAAAATAGATAGCACCATTTAAGCTATATGGGCAAACAACGGTACATTTATACCCATCTTTTATTACACGAATAGCCAAGGAAGAAACATTTTTTAGCTTGCAGCTCAAGTTTTGTCCTAAAAGTATAACAAATGTAACCAAAATGTTTGAGAGGAAGAGTTTTGAACTTCATAACTCCTAAACGCATTCTATTGATTAGATAACAATTAGTCTGAAACATTCATTGAAAAATAATGACAAGAGCAATTTCATGTAAGTGCCTACAATTCTTCTTTCAATTGTACCATTTTGTTGAGTAATATCAAGACAAGTTGATAAGTGATAAGCCATTTTTCAATAAAAATATTCGCAGTGTTTGTTAAAATACTCTGTTCCATTGTCAAGTCTAAGAATGTTAATATTAGTTTGAAAATGATTTTCAATCATTTGGAAAATTTCTTTAAATCTTTGCTCAATGTTAAATTTTTTTATTGAACAAATAAACTCATCATAATCTCATGTATCATCAACAAAATTTACAAAACATTTTGCTTGACAGTGTTTTAACCATGGAAGGACTCCAAAAATCACTATAAAACAAATAAAATGGTTTAGAGGCAATGTAATATTTTATTAGGAAAAATTATCCTTTGATCATTAGCTAAGTTACAAGCTTCAAAATGAAGCATAGGCCAATCAATTTTTTAAATAATTAAGGAAATAAAGGTAAGAAAAATTAAGATGTGCTAATCTCCTATACCATACTATAGCCTACTTATTAACAAAAGTTAAACTAGTATTACTTAATATATAATTTGTTTTTATCCTGAAAAGCTTACCATCAATGTAATATTATCCATTTAGTGCTCTAGCAATTCTAATCCTTTTTCCTAAGTTCTCATCCAGAAAATATACATATGGAAGGAATAAAGAATAATGAACTATTAGAAATGCTAGTTGGTTTAATAATAGAGAGAAGATTGTGAGCTAGATTAAGCATATGCAAAATATTATTTAGAGTAATCATTTATGAGATTTTAATGTGTACTTTCCAAGCAATTGTTGAAAAACTTCTATTAGTAATAATAATTAAAAAATGAGAGTAACTAATCATGTGATAAAAAACTGTGGAATTTATAATCCAAGAATTGATTTTTTTCAAGAACAAAAAGAGCTAAAAGAACTCTACCTCTTCATGCCACAAAAACGAAATGAGCATTAGGCGAGGAATGAGATTTTAGCACTTTTCAAAGATGATTTATCTGCCCTATGTTGAATGAAAACATGTAGATTCATATGCTGCTCAGTGGGTTTGATAGATATGTCATTAGTTGTTTCGTTACATTATTTATTAGATGTTTTTATTGTCCTACAAGGTTTCCCTTAGTAACCACAACATAGATTGTTCTTGTCACCATTGCATTGATTTGGATATGTCTTGCGACTAAGTTGTGCCTCAAAAATGACCAATGCATGGTCTTCAACAAGGCCAGCAACCCTACTGATTTTTTTTCTCAAGCATCACTAGTGGCTTTCTTCTCTCTGCACCTCCGCAAAGATTTCTCTTATTAGAGGGTGGAGATTTCTTCCAATGATTCAACTAAAAGCTTCATCGTACTCAATATTTAAGCTTGCAAGAAATTTAAGATTAATCGTTGAATAAGTTTAAGTCTTACCAAATCATTCTACGAGAATTTAAATAATTTATTATAGAATCCCCACATACAAATCTCAGAATCAAAAACTATTCAAATGAAGGTGAAATTGACAAAACTTCAAGCACCATAAGAATTGGGAAGAACATGACAACTTTGAAGTGAATGATTGTGACCTAAGATTGAGGGGACACATAAGAAAAGGAGAATAATTTACAAATCATTCTTTCTCTTTGATATTATGAAATTTGAAAAGAGAATAGAAAAGATATAAAAATTTATTCAGTTTTTATTACTCTGTCAACATGCAAAAAACCAAGTGGTTTATTCAAATTTTTCCATAAGATATATATAGGGAAATAAAGCAATACAAAGACAAAATAGTATAGCAGTTAATGGTAGTCCTTGTGCAAAGAATTTGAAGTACCATACATGAATCAGAATTTGAAGTGCCATGATTTCATAGAAGAGAAGTATGTTTGCCGACTTCGAAAGCATTGGGAAGAAGCCAGTCCCCACCGACGACTGAAGACTTTTTTTTTGTATTAGGCATATTATTTAATAAAAACTAAAGATCATATCTTTTTACAATATGCAAATTAATAAACATCTTAGTGAATTATCTGTAATCAAAGACCATGAGAAAATGAGCTACAGTAGCTATTTGGCTACAACTCTAGGATTTGCCTGGCATCTTTGGATAAAGAGAACCAAGGGCATTTGAAAATAAAAGGTTAAAAGACGAGGATGTAAATTAATGGATTAGAAGGATGTTCTTATGAATTTGGAAGTACTTTACATGAAATTCTTGATAGAATTGACAATTAGTATAAAAGGATTTGGATATAATTTTCTTATAACGCCTCTTGTACACATTTTAATCTAAAGAATACTATCGTATCTTTAGTGTGATCAGTAAGTACTAGGCAACACTGTTGTCTTTTTGCAAAAGAAAAAAAAAAGATAAATCTTGTATATGGATGAGTCACATACATACTAAAGATAATATCATATCAAATGATATGACTACACAAAAACTCACTCAAAAAATATAGCTCAAATTAGAATGATACATAGATTACAATAAATAAATAAATAAATAAAAGGGTTTAAAAATTACCAAATAAAATTTTTCGTAAAGCCATCTAGGTATGATTTCTTCACCTGACAGCATCAAGTTGTCCTGAAAATAGGATTATTCAATTAAAATACTTGTTAAGTAAATACAATTATTATTATATTATTGATAAAAACATCCAGCCTAGGCACAAATCCTACATCAAATTAAATTAGATAGAAGAGCAAGCTAGCTTAACAAAACATTAACACATTGCTTATATGATTAACATACAAAGATAGTTCACAAAAATAAAGCAGCAAATAGTTTAAATTTTGGAAAACTCTTAACACAAAAAGTAGCTAACAGCTTAAATTAACAAAAATCCACTATAAAGCAATGTCATGTTCAAGATAAACTACTTCCAATGTGACGAAACAATCACAATGACAGGAAAAAGGAGAGTTTAATATCTTAGCTTTATACGAAGATCTAGTACATGCACATATAAGAAAGAGAGGCGGAGGAATCACAAGAGACACCAAATTTTTTACATGAAAAATTTTGAAAAGAGAAAAAATCACGAGGTATCGTCTAGTTGAAATGATTCCACTAATATTTATCATTGATTACAAATGGTGTCATTCCTCGAGGGAAGGTGTTACAGCCAGAATCTAATTTGGAAGATTTTTTTAAGTTGTTATAATCTACCCACCTTAGACAAATATTATCCCCAACATTTCCTTAAGGATTCGGGAACAAAATAGGTAAAAAACAAATTCGTACGACAAAAGTCCAAACGACCAAAATCTCAATCAAGTCAAAAAATTAAATTTAAATATGGTAGAAAGAAATTAATTTCTATCATATCATCATATAGTTCATTCAATCACATATCCTTCACTTATGCCATGAGATGCCATGTTAGTCAATCATTCAAACTAAATTTCTTACCTGTCAAACTCTCAGGTTGTTGTTGTTGGTCTTCCAAATATTACAAGTTGTACACTCGTGTTATCATTGGAGTAGGTGTTGTTGGTGCTATCAGTCTTGGTGAAACTGTCTCTCTTTGACTACCACTAACAACTCTATCATCAGCCATGTTGGTCAATCTTTCATTGAAGCTCTTGATCATGTTGTCCTCTATCTTGCTGTCAGTCTAGACAGTCCTGCATAAAAATCAACTCTTCCTTTATGTGGACAATCCATTGCCTTATGTCCCTACTATCCATATCGAAAGCATTGTCCTATCAAAAGGTAACACTGACCTAAATGTCTTCTTCCACAATGGATACATTCATTATAGCACCAGGTTAGTGTTGGTGATCCAGATCCTCTCAAATCAATGTATCTGCTTTTCTTATCACTAGCATTGTCTCTATCCCTTCTTACTTCATCTCTAGTCCTCCTACTGCTATCATGCCTGGAGCCCACATTGTACCTAGATGCTGGTACTCTTAAATCAATCTCTACCAATTTGGCTCGCTCTGCCAACTCAGAAAACTCCTAGATCCGCAGAGGCATTAAAGGATGTCTCAATTCACTATTCAACCCTTGCAGAAACCTATAACACTTTTCTTCAATAGTAGGAATTAAATGAGTATATCTAGCAAGTGCAATAAACTCAACTTCATACAGCATCACAGTCTTCCATCTTTGCTCCAACTTAATGAAAGCTTCTTATATCTATTTCCTCGCTGATGCAGGTATGAACCACATCCTCAACAGTACTATAGTACATTCATCTTAAGTGATCTCAGCATTGGTCTTCCCTTGGAAATTTTATCTACTGTCCAATCCACCATCTATTAACTTCTCCTTCAAATAAAAACATAACTAATGGTACTTCCAATTCTCTTGGCACTGCATGCTATCAAAGATCTTCTCTATTCTTAGCAGTCAATCTTCTGCAGCTTGTGGTCCTATAGCTTCTTTGAACAGCAGAGGTTTCAGCTTATAGAATGTCTATAAATGCTTGTCTCCCTCTTCTTCCTTATTCCCAGATAGCTTACTCAGAGTATCACCCATTACTTGTGCAAGAACATTGGCTAGTTGCATAATAGTATCTGACGATACTTGAGCTGCATTGTGTTACTCATTTTGTACATCTCGCCCTTGTAGGTCCATGTCAGTTGCTCACTTTTGCACACTTCTATTTGATATGAATAATTCATACATGCAATTAATTATGTATGCAAGATAATGCACCTTAATCTACCAAATATGCCCAACTCACAATCAATTCCTATAGCTCAGATAATAATTCAATCAATTCTTCTAACAACAACTCTGATAATCCATGGGATCGTTGCAATGGTTGTAGTCCATTTAGTGACTTCAATATAAGACATGGCTTCTTATTAAAAAAATAATTATTTATGTATTCCCCAATCATCTTGATGATAATACTTACTCAAAGGAGTTCATTCAGGAGGTCTAACTGCTCATGTAGATCGAGACAAAACCTTTTCTCAGCTCCAACACCATTTTTATTGACCACATATGCACAGGGCTATCTCTTGCATCGTCAAGCAGTGCATAGTTTGTCAAACCTATAAGGTTAGTGCTCAAAATTTTGACTTGTACTTGCCTTTAACAATCCAAGAATCAATTTGAGAGTATTTAAGCATTAATTTTATATTGGGCCTTCCATGATCCAAATGAGGGGCATAATCTATCATGGTGGTAGTCGACAAATTATCTAACATGGCTCACTTTGTTCTGTGTAAGAAAACATTTGATGCACTTGACATTGCTGATATCTTTTTTCAAAAAAATTATTCTCCTTAACGAATTGCCTCGTAGCATTACCTTCAATAAAGACATTAAGATTATTGGCCACTTTTGGAGAGAACTTTGAAAACAACTACGGATTGATATGAAACTCAACTCTGCCTATCACTCTCAAATTGATGGACAAACTGAAGCCATTAATCACACACTTGGTAGTATGCTCCACTACCTAGTACAATAGCTTCCCAAACAATGGTAAGAATTGCTTGAACAACAAGAATTTGTATTCAATTCTACGCCCAATCACTTTAAGGCCAGTGCCCTTTTAGCATAGTATATATTAAAATGCCTAACCATCTCATAGATCATGAAATTCTCCCTAATTGTAGCACAATATGCGACCAATCTGTCAATCAATTCTCGAATTCTGAACGAAGTCAGGAATACACTACCTGAAATTAATACCATGTATAAGTAGCTAGTTGATTCCCATCGCTGACATAAATTTTTTCAGTTGGGAGATTTCATCATGATGTGCTTGCATAAACAAAGGCTCCCATCTGGCACCTATTCCAAACTCGAACCCAAAATGATTGCCCGTTTCCTGTTGTGGACAAAATTAATGACAACGCCTACATCATTGATCTTCCTAATAATATTTAAACCTCCTCGATGTTTACTGTGTTTGATATCTATACATACCATCCACCGGACAACATCTCCTCCACTACAATCGCATCTGAGACGAGTACTTATGAAGCAGGCAAGATCTGATTTGGACTATCTTATCCTCAGCACAACTTACCCTATGATTTCCTCCACATTCCCCATATTTCCTGGTTTTATTACTTTTCTATTATGACAAGTACAGTGCCTCCTTTTTATTTTCTTTAGTTTATTGAAGTAGAGTTAGTTATCTTTAATAATTAAGCTCTTGTAAGCACACAAAGGAGGACATAGATGAATATACTCTTTGCGTAAGTTATTGTTCTAATGTTTCCCTAGTTGCTACTCTTATGTTTTTTCAATTGCTACACAAATGGTGTTGGAATCAAGAGATCATGGGCTCGTTTAATTAATCTCGTTGAGCAGATCGATTTGGCTATAAGCATGTCATATTTGGAGATCATTTGGTTTCTAATTAATATTTTGAAGCTTCTAAATACGATTCAAGCTTTAGATTTGGGCTCATTTTGGCTCAAGATTGGACAGATTTTGGTTTCATTGGGTTTATCTTGTCGAGACGTTAAGTTTGACTATAAATTTGTTGATATTGGAGTTCACATGGTCCAAAATTGAATTTTGAATAATTCTAATTGAAATTTGTCTTGAGATTCGTACCCAATCAAGGCAATTTTTTATGACACATCAAATGCCAACCTATTTACAAACATCTAAGCTTGTAGAGGACAAAAATATCTATTAAAGCTTCTTAAAAAGTTCATAGTACAAAATTATAATTTTAGAAAAATTATGAGGCACGACCGCTGAATCGGACGTTAACATTGACCCCCCTCAAGGGTCCAACCAAATAAGATGTCCTTAATTATAATTTCAATATTTCATGAAATTAGGACATTGATCAACGTGAAAAATGTCAAAAAAAATTGCTTCATAACTTTCACAAATGCTCAAAACTTATTGTGGAGGCTCTGTTAGGATTCGAAGATGCCAAAATTGAGTCCGAATGGTCAAAAAATAGTCTCAAGTACTTCAAAAAAAGTTCGAATAAGACCATCTAGGCTGAAAAACAATATCAATGGATTTGGCGGCTGAACTGGCCAGCCATTGGTGCATCGTCGAGCTGCTTGCAAGCATATGCACACGTATAAGCACAAGCAAGTCAACATAAGGGTGCCTATCAAGCGGCCAATCAAGAGACAAATTTTTGTAAGAAAATGTAATCATATGGTTATGGTTTAAAATGAAAACAATAAAAGAGAAATAAGATGGGTATAGTAAGAAAAATGCATAATTTTGTAAGAAAATCATTTGAAGAGAGATTATAATAAACTCCCAATGTATCCAAGGAAAATCATCCGGATCAGCAAAATCACTAAAACATGTAAGAAATCACTGAAAATTATAGGGAAAGACTTGATTTGTTATCTAATGTCTATCTTTTGTGGGAAAAAAACAATACAAGAGATAGTATTATAGAAAATATTAGTTAACAACATAACATAGAAAGATCAAAGATTTAGGAATAAATAAAAAAATAAGAATAACCAAGAGAAAACGCAAAATTATCTAAAAATCTTTAGTAACTTTACCTCTTCATCTACTTCATATTCACTTGAAGTTCTGCATATTATAAAAACATGGATCAATTAGCAATCATTGATCACATCAATACACATATAGAAGTTGAACATATAGACAATATTTATCATCTTTCTTAGCAAAATTAGCACAAATTTGAATAATACTTCATTCGCCAATATTACCTTTGGTAAGCCTTTTTTCTAAATAGACGTTCAATAGAGATCAATTCTCTTCCCTTGTAATTTCCCAAAGATCCAAACTTTATTGTCGGTAAGGGAATTTTTGATTGTATCTTCAAAAGAGCAAGATCATAATCCTCATTTACCTTGAGAATAGTTCCAGAAAATTTTCTTCTATCATGTAGGCCGACATTAATCTGTTTTTTATTCAAAAAAAAAAAAAAAGAGTATAGAATATTCAATGTTAATAATATAATGAGCAATATGTAGAATGAAAGATAGGGAAGCAAGCATCCTTAAATACAAGGATATAATGACTAATTCATTATATGTAACGTAAAGTTTTAGATTGAACATTGAAATTCAAAGAGAGACAATATTGGGCATTCTTGTGTTACCAATACAATGAATAATGCGTAAAAACATTAAGGGACCAAACATTTTGTATTCTCAGATATCATGATTAATTAAATAAAATGGTGATTCTGCAAAGCAATGTTAGTTTATGATCAAGAATTAAAAAAAAAAATAAACGGCAAAAAAAAAAAAAACAACTAAGATGTTCATACTAAGGGAGAAAATTGTTTAAATCTTATTGCACAGGCTGTGGCTATAAGATTTAGGCTTTATTTGGGACGACTTTTTTATTATTTTTCAAAACAGAGTTTTAGTTAAAAAAATTAATTTGTTTAACTAAAACTCTATTTTAAGAAGAAATGTTGTTGCAACTGCGAAAATCGTTTAAAGCAAAATGACATGGGGAGAAGTGATTAAGGAGGAAAATAACAAATAAAAAAGAAAACAAGAAACAGATAGACTTTTTTTTTTAAAGAACCAGAATCGAGCATCTCTCCAGAATATTTCGACCAATAGATTATTTTTGAAATCGAAGGAATAGTATGAAAAGCTAACCTTGCTTCTGAAAACCGATGAAAAAATGTTACGAGCATGGGTCAAGATTGTGCCGTTGGAATCTACGATGATTCCAGACCCTCCAGTTCCTACAAGCAACGAGAAAAAATGAATATTAGATTAAAAATATCTTACTAAGTTGAGAGCTTCGGCCATAAGAATGTCTACCATTTTCAGGCGAGACAGTGACAACAGCAGGGAAAACATTCTCCGTTGAAAATTTAATGAAGGAATCCGAGCATGGCCCAAATCGCCGAAAAATCTTGGTGGCTTTGTCTTCCTCCTCTACGGACACAAATGGAATTAAAAAGAGATATAGACAATAAGGAAAAAAACAGAGCTTTTGACAGGAATATCTTATCGAACTTTTGTTGCTCTCTGGGAATCCGTAAGGCTCGAAATCGCACCAGGATCCGGACGTGCGTCTCCATGTTCCTTTATGTTTAAACAAGCCAAGGGCAAAGGGCGTTACAGCTCTTATCAAGTTCATATCGCAGTTTGTATCACAAAAGTTCTAGAATTCGACAGCTCTTGATTGCTGGGGTAAGAAATAATAAAGAGATCTTTTAAATGGGTAGAAAAGTAAGGAGGCTGTTTAAATATCCGAGTGGATTTAACTTTCAAGTCCTATAAATTCGGATTTAGAAAATTTTGACGGTGTTAAATCATGGAAATTGAATGGTGCAACATACCTTAAATTTAGGAAAATTATTTGGCAATGTAATGCAAGATTTAAGGTGGATGGTTCATTTATAAATTAAATTTAATGTCCTTTGAATTTTATTTATGCGTTAACTATGAATTACTTATGAATAATATACTTAGAGGCTAATTTAATTATTCAATAAATTAATTATTAATTATAATATTAATTATCTAATTACTTATTTAGATATTATTTCACTTATTTAGGTATTATTTTAATTGCTAATTATAGTTATAGTTATCTAATTAATTAATTAATTATTCTATTGATAATTAAGTATTTAATTAAAAAATTCTTCGATATAATTCACTGATGAAAAAAGAAGCTTGACACCGCATACACACCTTGAAGCCGTTCACATTAATTTGAATTTTCATTTTGATTTATTCTTCAATCGAAAAAAAAGGCCTACCTTTCTATTAAATTTCACTTTTTTTTTCTAGGACAAATCTCTTTTTTATTTTTTTTATTTTTTTTAGGACAAATCTCTTAATTATTAGTATTGTTGCTGTTTGACAACAAATATGATTTCAATATATTAAAATTTAATGAATATATATATATATATAGGATGAAATTTGAAAATGATGAAGAAAATGTCTAACAATCGAATAATCTGTGTGAAATTTATTTTCGTGAAATAGAAAACTAAAAATAAATTAAAACTAATGACACTATGACA
Source organism: Dendrobium chrysotoxum (assembly GCA_019925795.1). Classification (NCBI taxonomy): domain Eukaryota; kingdom Viridiplantae; phylum Streptophyta; class Magnoliopsida; order Asparagales; family Orchidaceae; genus Dendrobium; species Dendrobium chrysotoxum. The sequence goes on along the minus strand of CM034302.1, from coordinate 23,250,246 downwards.
GTGTTGTGTGTGATTGGCTTAACATATATATATATATATATATATATATATATATATATATATATATATATATATATATATATATATATATATATATATATTCTGAGAAAATAAATTTAAAAACCGCTTTACATTAAATTTAAAAATGTCTGGCTTAAATTTTTTTTGTTTAATATTCATATTTATATATATATTTTTTAAATTTTAATATAATGACATTTGTATTTTTTTAAATATTTCTAGATTAAAATTAAATATATCAATTTAAATATAATAATTTATATTCTTTTAATAATTTTAAACAAAATTTATATTTATATATATATATATATATATATTATGGTATTAAGATAAAACTTTAGCTGAAACCAAATTTAATATTGTTAATGTTTTTTTTCCAGTTAATTAAAAAAATATGTTAATCTAATTTATTGGATTGATTATTTAGGCTATTTGGATACTTATTTAGCTATTTTAGTATTTAAGAATTTATATAAATATAATATCTTATTAATTAATAATTTTTAAGCTATTTAAAATAATAAATGCTTTTTAGTCGAATTTAGGCTTCGTTTGCATGTTGCTTTAAGAAGCAGTAAGAAAGTCGTCCCAAACAAATTAAAGCTTACACATAAATATATTAAATTGCTTAATTAATATTTGTTAATTAATTAAAATTAATAATTAAGATTAATTTGTTTTTAATTGGAATTGGCTTGAGTTCAAAATTATTCATGAATATTTTGTGTGTATATGTTATTCATTCTAATGACGATGAACTCGTTTAGCTTGAATTATTAAAAAAAAAATTATCTAAAAAAGCATGCATAAATAAATAAATATATAAATTAATTTCAATTTTCTACTAGCTAACTAAATTATCTATAAAAAATCTAAACTTATCCTAGAAAATTTAATTTTATATATATATATATATATATATATATATAATATCGCTATATCTCTCTCCCCACCCCACTCTCTCTCTCCCGACAAGTCTCTATATGTGATGAAGTTTTAATTTTACTATTTATCATTTCTCTGACATGATGCACTTTATGTGATAAAGTTCTAATTTTTGCATTTGTCATTTCTTTGATATAATTTTTTTTTGGAAAATTAAGAGACATGCATCACATGCCCAATTTTCATTTCATATAAAGAAAATGACAAAGTGAAGTACAAAACTCAGTATGATGATCCATTTATAAAGGAGCTACAAACAAAAAACAGCAATGCTCAAGATCTTAAAATCTAAACAAAGGGATGAAAAGCATATGAGAAAACCTAAAAAATACAACACAAGAACGAAAGAAATCAAAATAAAAAGGAAGATGGACTTAGAAGGCAAATAAAAATCCCCAAATCACTGATGCTTCAAGAAGAATGATGCTCTTGGTTGCCCGAGAAGAAACAAAGACCGCTGAGCGAGCAAACCAAGGTAATAAAAACTGGTCATCATTGAAAATGGCCAAAATCTTGAACCAACTAAGTTTGGGGCCATATAGAGAAGAGCTACGAGAATGCTACAAGTGATTCTTAAAAATGAGCCAATTATTCCATCTAAATAGCTTAAGATGTATTGCTTTTCTTCCCTAGCAGAGAACAAACTATAACTATCAAAATGATTTCCATATTTCCTTCCATTACATTCCTTCTAAATATAGTACAAAAGAGCCCAAATTAACAAATGGAACACATGTTTAATATCAGATGGTATGTCCAAATTATCATCAATGTAACTTAAAGCCTACAGCAAGTTCAACCATAAGAGATATGAAGAAAAACAAGGCAGCATATTACATATTAAACCAAAGGTAAAATTGCATTCGAAAGAGAGGTGACCAATAGTCTCTTTGGTAGAATTTCATAGAACATATTCTGAGGAAACTAGAATGTTCCTTTTAATAAGCATATCCATAGTTTTCAGGAAACCTTATGAAGCACAAGCCATCCATAAATAGAAAAACATAAAAAAGGCATTCATGCCATAGCTAATTAACCCAAATAGAAGAAGCAATGTCCTTATGTAGCTACTCAATAATGGCATGATTATTAACATTAGGCAGGCCATCCCAACATATAGAACTCTTAGCATAAGGTAATATGGGAATGTTAGTGATAAGATCATTAACATTTTCACCAAGAAAATTGGGAAGTTGCTAAACACAATAATTAATAATAAAATTAGAAATAGGAGCTTTGTAATTCAGCCTTAAAATTATATGAGGGCCCCAATCCAAGGTAACAAGAGAATGACCCTAAATCCACTAGTCCCAGCAAAATGAAAAATCACAATTAGGCTTAATATTAAAGCTATGAAAGGGCTTTATCTTGTCAGCATTGTTAAAAATAGCATTCCACCATTAGAGCAGTTGCCATAAAAAGCTTTACAGAAAGATACATAATTTTGGTAGCAATAATCACTAAGTAAAGTGTGATTGGAAATGCAACTCTAGAATGAAGTGGTGTTATAAGCAAATATAAGATCATGAATGTAAGGTAACCCCAGGCCACCATAATGCTTTGGGTGATGAGTATATTTCAAAGAGATGAGGTGAAATTTTCTAGCATTAGTATCACTGTGATAAAGGAAGTGAGCACATAACTTGCAAATATTTTTAACACAAGATTTAGATATAATTGCTCCTCTGATCCAATATGTAATCATGTTGGAGATTAAAAATTTCAAAAACTACACTCTACCTGCAAGAGATAAAGACTTACCTTTCGAACCATCTAAAAGATAAATGGCTTTGCTAATTAAAGGATGAAAATCAGAAACTTTGAGCCTTCTAACATATATAGGGATGGTAAGGTGGTTGGTAATGTCAATTACTAAATGGAGCTTAAGAATGTTGTTTAAGGACAAGTGATTAATATTATAATTGGAATACATAATGGAGCTTTTATGAAGGTTAACTTTAAGACCAGAAACTTCATCAAATTCATCTAGAATCCTTTTCAAAGCCTAAAAATTCTTTATATCAGCCTTGCCAAAAATTAGAAAATCGTCAACATGCATGAGGTGAGTGAAAGATGAGATTCTGGCCTTAATACCAACAAAAGAGTTAACTTGCGCAGCCTGATCAAATTAAGTATTGTGGGTATCCATTGCAATACAAAAAATTTAAGTAGAGAAAGCAGACAACCTTGCCTTAGACCCAATGAGGAACTAAAGAAGCCTTCCAGAATCCAATTAATGCAAACAGAGTAGTGTACCTTATCAATGCAAAACAACCAATAAACAAGTAAGGTATACCTTTATCATTACACCAGTTAAGAACTCACAGTGTCAAAATCTTTGAATATATCAAATTTTTCACAAAAGAGGCATCTTTTTAACTTTTTTGAAATCAAACAAAAGTTCTACAAAACGTAAAATATTGCCAGTAGAAACCCTTTTCCTGATAAAATCAATTTTTTTGGGATTAATTAGGTAAGGCATATGACTTCAAGCCTTTTAGCAAGGAGTTTGGCTATCATTTTGTAGAATACATTACATAAAGATATGGGTCTATAATAAAAAATGTGTCAAGCAGTAGTCTTTTTTGGAATTAGTGATATTCAAGTGGCTTTAACTTGATTTGGTTGGTAACTCTTCTTGAAGAAGTGTTGAACAGCCTTGCATATAAAATTTTGAGTAATTGACCAAGTAAAAATATAAAATTTTAAAGGGAAACCATTCGGGCCAAGAGATGAGCCCTTAGAAAAGAAGATCAGCTACTTAATTTCTTCATTGGTAAATGGCGCTGCTAATGAAGAAATCAGAAATTGGGGATGATAGTTACTAGTAGGGAGAGTAAAGGAGGATCAAGGAATAGGTGAATTAAGAAGCTAATCATAGTGGGAAATAACAACAGATGCATTGTCATCATGAGAATTGAAAGTCCCAACATAGTAGATAATTCCCTAATGAGATTATGATTATGCCTCCCTTCAATTTTGCCATATAAAAATTTCAAATCCACTTCCCCATTAGTGAGCCAATGAGTTTTGGCTCTTTGAATCACCCAAGATGCCCAAGCTTCATAGAAGAAAGAAAGCTTTTCAGAAACATTCTTAACTTAATAATTGTGATGATGATTGGTTGGGTCAACAATAACAAGCTCAAAATATTGCATTTGCTGCTCTTCTAAAGATTAATGGAGATGTAATTGGAGGACTCCCATCATTGAGATTTAATTTTCCTTCTGAGGTTTTTGAGTTTAATATAAAGTGAGGAAATAGGATCAATATTATGATTTTAAGAGAAAACCAAAATGACCTCTTCCCAAAACTTTGAAATTTTGCTCCAAAAATCCTTATATTAAAATCTGACTTGTTTAGGTGTTGGAGGTTAGACGTACGTAATAAGAGAAAAGTGATTAGAAGTTTATGGGCAATCCACTTTGTAGAAAGAATCAAGGAATTTGATCAGCCAGTTATCATTATCCAAAACTTTGTCGAGCTGTATGTGTATAGGATTATCTAGATGACAATTATCCTAGTGTATTGAAGACTAATAAAAGAAAGACCAGTCAAAACATTATTAAAAATTATGTTGTTTAGCTCCCCAAGCTTGGAAATGGGGATTGAGACACCACCCTTCTTATCCTGGGAAAATAAAAAACTGTTGAATTCCCTCATCAAGGCCCAAGGCATTTCAAAAGCATAAATTTTTTATTAAATGTTATTTAAATTAGACCCTTGTACACTTCTTTCAGAAGTAGTGTTAAAAGCATAGACAATAGATAAATAAATTTTAATTTGCATACCAACTTCAACAATGCGAAGAATCAACTGAGAACTAATGAAAGAAGGGGTGAATGAAAGCTTAGAAGCATTCCATTTCACCCAAGCATGGCCAGGCTAAGAAAGAAGGAAATTGTGACTATTCCCTTCTTCAAAGAAAAGGGAGTGAGAAGAAATAAACCAGGGGTCAATCAACAAATTCACTACAGGAAAAATGCCAATTATTGGTTATTTTTTTCTGGCGGTTTACATAATGTTTCCAGTGATTTCCTAAAATACTGGTGGTTAGTAAACCATCGGTATAAAATGTGTAGGAAATGATTTGTGGCGGCCAATTTCCGGCAGTTAAACTTATCGATGGCTTTCCGGCGGCATAAACGACCAGTACATACCGGCGGTCATAGCTGTGGGTCTCTGAAAGGGTTCTACGTGTGGGGAACAGAATGTGAAGGATACGACCACACTATCCCGTAGGACAAAATGATCGTAGACCTTCGCACTCTACACAAGTAGACCAATTGGAGGGCAGATGGGATTATACATACGATTAACCATGGAGGATAGAGGCTTTTGCCCACATACCTCGATGGGTAATAATATGCATAACCCAAAAGTCACGAGATTTCCCTCATTTGATACATCAGCTCGAATGGGATTTATTTGATGTGGGGATTGGTCTCCCACAGGTGCGAGCCCCCGTGGTTAATTACATCTTAGATCTAAACCTAAGAAAACTCTCGATTAAGGATACTACATTATTCTCTCACATGAATTTGGCACGTAGAAAAATTTCTAGGCTCTTCCTAATCAAGGGATAAAGATAGGCTCGACTTGGTTATTTCAACACACACAGCTCACATAAGCACTCGGCCGGTCAAACTGAAGGAAACTGAAAAAAGAAATCACTTCATACCATATACGTGAGAGAAAGATGGAAGCGGCGCCATCCATGTGACGCGGATAGGCAGGATTTATAGCCCCAGAAAGAGGAGGAGCTTACCCACCGATGAGGCATACTACGAGACACTAAGTGTAGTAGCCTTGAATCATAAATCTAAGGTGGGCTTAGTGTTCCACACAACACTAAGACACGTGTCCTAACTAATACATCCTGGACTTATATCCTGCCTGAAAAGGAGAGCCAGCTAAACCACCTAATTGTATAAAATCCATGATGTCCGGTCTTTATGAAAGATGGGCGGGTGGCTAAATTTTTTTGTAATTTGAGGTCGACATCTAAAGAGATTTCCTAAATGACCTCTGACTTATGTATGATACTATGCTCCTAATACTAATGTAATTAAATTTTAATTTTTAGTTGGTTACTAATGTAATGCGTGCTGATTAAGTATCCAAATCAGGAATGCATGAAATTTTAAAAAGGCTTATAAAAATAAATTTTAAGAAAGACTAGGCTTCCCCAGGTTCAGAACCTCATCCTCATAGGTCAGATTATCTGAACTCTACCCGCAGGTGGGGAAGTGTTTAAATAAGGAAAATAAGATGCATTGATATGCATGCGACCCCGGACGATTCCGGCTATTCCCTAAATCGTTATCTTTCTATGTTATTTAATTCTTAAAATTTTAACTTTAATTATGAGTAGAAGAATTTTATCCCTAAAGAGCCTAGCGAGTCAGGCACATACACATGCAAGAAAAAAACCTATGAAAATCATGCCATTTCTACTGCACAAACAGGTAAATAAATCATCACATTAGAACCACAGAAAAGAGTGTCCAAAGTCCATGGAAAGTGCCATACAATATACATACCAGAGTACAGAAAAGTAGTGGTGGCCAGGCTCCACCGACAACAACCTGGATTCTAATCCTATAGAACGACGCAAGTTTTAAAATGAGGCATTTTTAGTCTTCATCTTCATCTTCTAGTCTTTCTGTGGATCGCCTTCCCTTAGTCTCCTCGTAGTATACTGCTAGTAGGGTATCCAAATGAAAAGAAATTCCCTGTGAGGGGACTTTCTTTTCCCTTTGGATCCCTAATCTTTTATAAAATACCCCATTTTATAAACTTTCACAACTCGATACAATGAATACATTACATCAGAATCATAAAAGAAAAATCTAGACTCTCCTGCAGGGTTATCCTAGACAATCAAAATCAATCATCCCAAGTAGTTATATATGAAAATAAAAGTACTCAAACCAGCCACACTTGGCCATGCTCTTATTTATTTAGGGGCTAAGCAGCTAAAGCACCTGTAGCAGTTATTTATGATTTATTTATTTTAGCCCCCTTTTAGCGCTGTATGAGCATGAGCACCTGCAAAAAATATCGTCAGTATCAAAATCGTCCCTAACCTATGGGTAATCTATCGCCCATCACATCGCAGAGATAATTCAGTAAATAAAACCACCATCACAGAAATCAACACAGAAATCTAACATAAGAAACTAAAATAACCAGCATATGTGTCACATGCAAATCGCCACATCACAGAAATAGAAAAGGAAGAAAACACCGGCCTAACCTAAAGCTAGGAGTCGTGTCCCAACAAACAAATCTAAGTGTGTGTAGGCTGTGTGGTTTTAGGTGTGTCCCATGTAGGATAGTTTAGTTAAAGTTATTTGCAATTTGATTTGTTGAAGGTAGAAAGAAGTTTTGGTTTTAAGTATAAGTATTAGTAAGTTAAGATTGATTTTAGGGATTTTATTTTAGTATTTGGTTGATTACTATCTTTGTTGCTCACCGAGGCCGTGAGGTTTATTCCACCCTCCTTGGGGCTAACTTAATAGCCTCGTAGGCCTGGGTTACCCAGTAATAACCAATTTTGTTGAGTTAATTTAGTTTGTTGGAAATTAAAGGAGAGATAGATTAAATGATTTATCATTAATTAAGGGTTTGCTGGTTGATTTTAAGAGACTAGATTAATGATGTGGTTAAATCTTAAGTGAGTTATTAAGGTCCTAAAGTTTAAGTTATACTCAAGTTTTAATAAGTCTCTTATGTCTTGTTGATTAAGTTATGATTCATTAGTGTTCAAGGTTAGAGGAATTTTGAATTAGGTGTGTAGTTGATTAGAAGATAGTTTGATTAAGGTTTGAGTTTTAGAAGTCTCTTTACTTAATAAGTTTTGATTTAGATTAGATCTCTTGATTTATCTCTTATCTTTAAGTTTAAGTTTGTTAGAGAATTATTAATGAATTAATTAGACTTAGTTTAGGTTTATGTTCAAGTTTCACCTCTTAATAGTTATATTAATTAAGGTTTAATTAGGAGTTAAGTATCTTTTATGTCTTTGATTTGAATTCTTACTAACTCGTTGGGGGTTTTGATTATAGATTGGTTATTATTAATGATTAGTTAGACTTAGATATCACTACACTAATCCTATAGTAGAATGCCACTATATTTTCTATGTTTTATGGTTTTTATCCTAAAAGGAACATGCATCCTAAGTCTATGTTTTCTAAGACTCATCCTTAGGTTTTTGTCCTTAAGTGTCACTAGTGTCGTAGGAGGCTACAAAGATTTTTTGTTTCTAACCCTTTAGACATATGCGCAAATGTGATTGGGTTTAGGGATCTAAAAGAAATAAAAAGAAAATCCTAATGAAATTAAAGTTACTATAAGGTCCTAATATTGGGGAGCGTACAATCAATGGGGCTCCTAGGGGGCTATCTAAGTTTTGAGAGCACTCACTACACCGGGGGCTACGACCCGGTGGTTCCGCCCATAGCACCCCCATCAGAATGAATGGGGGCGACTGATTTGTTTATGCAGGCTCCTTCGTCACAGCACCTCCAAAGGATCCCTTCTCTTTTGCTTTCCCGGATGCACCTCACAAAACACAGACAGGCAAAGGAAAGGTTGTATTAGAGCAAGTTATTTATTTAGTATGCGCATAATCAAATTTAAATGCAATCAAATAGCAACGTATCTTTTTTCAGGCTTGGACACCAGTTGAGTCGTTTGTGTCTTTCCATTTTGTAAGCATTTCTATCATATTTCATCTCAAAGCACCAACAATGAAAGAAGTAGTAGAAAGAGAAAGAGGGGATGGAGAGAGGAAGAAAGAATGCTATTACATGCTTACCAACAATCCACTTTTCAATAATCATCCAACACACCCAAATTCCCAACACACTACATTCCACCAACACTAACAAGAGGTATTTCAAGCAACTACACTTTATTTACACAAAGAGGCATTTCAGCAATCTCCTTTCCAAAATGGATCCCGAAATGAACATATCACATGAAGCAATGCAAGACATTCTTCCCAAAACTCATAATCACCAAATGACTGAAGAAGTGCAGTAAAACAATTTTTTTGAAGTTCATAGATGAAGTTTTTGAACATATGTCCAACTATTGAAGTGAAAGCTTGCCAACATAACTATAAGTTTTCAAGTTGAATGCCACTAGATATGAAACATGCAAATCATTTTACATACCTTCATTTACTCAAAAAGGAATTCATAAGATTTTCCTATATTCATGTTGAAAGCAAGTTGTAACAACAAATCTCTACCTTGCCTATTTATTCCAACTCAAAGCTCATGCCAACCAAATTTGAGAAAAAGAAAGAGAGACTTTTAGAACTTCACATTCATCTAATAGTTCGAGTAGCCTCCCAACAACCTTTCCATACTCATACTACATTCCACCAAAAATTTCAAAAGAAGAAACTCGCAAACGTATGATTCAGAAAATAAGGAAATCCACCACATACCTCTTGAATGCCAAAATGATATACAAACTTAAGCATACATGCAATCTTCCAATATAATAAAAGAAAACTATGAAATTTTTATTCTCATTGTCTCATGCTTCGCATTGAATTTGACTTATTATAGCAAAACATAAATTATGAGGAGTTCCTTCATGTCAACAAGATGCACATCTTAACATATCTCATGAGTCTCATTAGATGCTGAACAAACATATGGCATTGAAGCATAATCTTGGATATAAGCATCCCTACGTGTCTCATTTCATCACATTTAAACTAATGATGTTAGAAAAAAAAAGCCATTCAGTAAATAATGCAGTAACAAACACATCGAGCCTTTGAGTAGAATTAATCATGGAAAAATGCCACTCTCTGTTTTAGGAAGGAATGTACCAGATACCAACGTCCCATTCAATTCCATTCTATTGAAGTAACTCTAAACCGGTCCAACAAAGCTTAACACAGAAGATAATCTATAATAATCGCTCATAGAAATCATAGCATGCTAGATATTATACGAACGCAAGTTCTGGGTAAAATCACGGCATCGGATATAAAGAAGTTTATTCTCCTAGTTCGAGACTCAAAGCCCAAATAAAATAAAATAAAAACTTGTATAGTAGTATTCAACATAAGATCAGAGAAATAATTTCATTTAAAGAGTCTAACACCTAGCTCATTGCACAAATCCAAGAATAGATGTGAAGGGGAAGGAAGAATGAGATCGAGGAGGAAGAGAAGGAAATCAAGGAGAAAAAGGGAAGAAGAAGAAGAAGGGATAAGTAAAGAAAGAAGAAGAGGAAGAAGAAGAACAATAAGAAGAAGAAGAAGAAGGAAGTATACCTGCTATGCTAGAAGGAGAAGATCGGCTAGGGCAAGCCAAAACCCAGAGACAAGGCTTGCGTCGACGTCGGGCTTGGCTAGGGAGAGGCGACTTCGACCCGCTCCTGGGCTTCGCAGATGAGAGGTCGAGAGAGGAGGGAGGCGGAGCCTTCCGCCTAGGCCTTTCACGAACAGAGAGAGACCGAACCTAGGAGAGGGAAGGGGGGTGCCGTCTGGGTGATTCCGAACAGGAGAGACCAGAGGGGAGGGGGTTTCATCCCCTTTGTCTAGCGAACCGAGAGAGAGAGACGAGGGGGGAGAGGGAGGTCGCGCGAATCGGGCTGAACCGATAGTAGTTGAATGGGGAAGAAGGATGCTCGGAACCTTCATTTGGGATAAGTGCTAGTCGATGCCGAAAGAGGAAGCCCGCCCTTTCTCGTTATCTTGCCTCGGCTTCTGAAATTGCCGCAAGCAGCTTTGCTTGCTGCTCGATACCTGTCCAAGTCACAGAAGTCTCCTGCATAGTGAGATTTAGGCTGAAACGAAGATCGCGCTCGCCTGCAGCCGTCGATGTGATTGCCTGATTTAGAAAATCAATTCAAATTGTATAGAAAGTCAAATGACTTTAAATAACACTAAGCCGGGTTAATCGAGTCAGCCTCGGGTCCGAACTTGACTCAATTCGGATCTACTCAGGCTCGATTTAATTCCAAATTAATTTAATTAAATAAAATTAAGTCTAAAATTAATAGTAATCAAAGTCAAATCGGGCCCGACAGAATCGATATGCGCTTATCATAACTGATCGAGCATAGTCGAACCAAGTTCAGCTCGAGTCGAGTCAATTTAAAATCAGATTCTAATTGATGTCGATTCAACCCGAACTCAGCTCATCGCGGCTTGATTGAGTCGATCAAACACAGTCGAGCCCATTTGGGCCCAAATCTATCCCAATCGAACGACAACCGGTATGCTCGAGGGTCTAAATGCAGAAAACGAGGTCAACAATAGCGTCGGTGACCGCCGGTTAATTACCGGCGGCTTATCATCCATTAAAAACATCAATTCTAACGGCAACTTAATTGATGATTTATCGCCAGTTGACCGCCGATGATCGCTGGTAAACTGCCAGTATTTACCGGCTGCTATATTAAAATTCTGACGATTATAGCAACCTGTCCGGTACCAAGTTTCTGGCAGCCAAACCATCGGTTGGCCTCCAAAAACCTGTAGCATTTTAAAAAAAAATTGACAGTCCCCCTCTATTTACTCAATTTTCCATAATGCATGCACATAATTAAAAATATATATCACAAGTATTAACTCTTGTATACATATCCTTGACATAATCCAGCAATCTATGCTCTATAACTCTCTCCAAAAGTTAGTAAAAGAGAAAAATGCAAACCTTAAATTTGGTTTGGAGCGTTGTCGATCATCGACTTTCACGGGTAAAATGCGGGCATGATCGGCTGCCGGAGTGGGGGCGAGATCGTCGGCAGGAGATAGGGTGTCGGCAGCCGGATTCCTGCGCAGGCACTCGAAGGCTCGATCATGAGCGAGCATCTGTAGAAACAGATACATGATGAAATGAAGAGGAAGGCTCGATTTGGCCAATATTAAGGCCATTTCCGGTGGTTTAGGCTGCAAGAAAAAATCACTTAAAACTGGCAGTCTATGCAACCGGTAAAACAAAAAACAGGCACTCTTATTGGGAGTTATTATACCGTCGCTAATTCCGGTAGTGTATTATAAAAATTGCTAGTTAATACCAGTGATTAGACCGTTGGTGTAACCGCCAGTAATGCCGGCAGTTATACAATTGCTGGTAACGACCGCCGGTAATCTCTGATTTTCCTGTAGTAAGCAGGGTTAATTTTTGCATCCAAAATAGAGATCATGTCAAGGTTAAAAGATCTCATAAGTCTCTTGCAATTAGGAACCCTATCCATACCAAGATAACCTCTGATATTCCAAGAAGCTAATTTGGGAGGGTTCATTTAGGTTTGGAGGGTGGGGAAGGCAATCTTTTGCCTTTTGATTGGTCTTTGTGTTTAGATGTAGAGTGGCTTTGAGAATTTTTTTGTAGTTGAGATTAGATTTTATGGGGGACAGAGGAGAAGTCCTCTAAGCCATAAGCCAAGGCAAAAAAATATTTAATAAAAGGTTTGTAGAGGGTGTTCGTTCATAAGACACTGTTCAAAAAAAAGTATTATTCAAATTCAAGAGATTTCCATCCAAAAGGTATAAAAGGTATACTTGAAGATCTTTGTTCTTGCTATGGATTTAAGGGGGGAGGGGGATTTACAGGCTTTATATGTTCTGAATGAATCACATTGTCGTGCAAAGTAGTGGTGTTAGAGGATCATTGCTTTGGTTGATGAGGATGAGCTTTGTGACTGTGGCTTCTTCCGCTAGCAAGGGGTTACTGAGTTTGGATATTGGAAATGGTTGAAGGATTATTTTGGCATAAAGAGTGGGAGTTGGTGAGTGAGCCACAGTCTTGGAAAGGAATTAGCTTCCAATCATACTGAACTCATGTCGAATGCATCTTCCCTAGAATATTAGCGTTAATTTGATCAAGGAACTTAGAGTTTTTGTCAAATCGCACACAAACCCTAGCAAATATCAATCTAGTTTTGTTTGTAGTGTGATTGTCCACAACTAAGGGATGACCAACAAGACTAGAAATTTTTTAAGTTCTAGTGGGGATTCCAACAAGTGACAGGGAGGTTATGAGTATTAACCCAAAGTGGAAGGGAAGCAAACTCATCTTTCTTAGGAATGAAGTCATAAGACCAATGCATAAAGATGAAAGGCTTTCCAAAAAAGAACCATGGGCAGCCAATATCATGCCGAATAATCTATTTTGGAAGAATTTTTTCTTTATCTTTTATCAGACAACAGTGAGAGCTACATAATTTCATTAATCTATTATAAAATCAGATATCGACGGAACCAAATTCTACTGATCAAAACATCCATATGCATCTATATTCATTTTTCCAAAATGTTATATAATACTAAAGAACTATACAAATATAATCCATCATTTCAGTCATGAGTATAAAAAAATAACTACATACAAAAATAAATGACTAATAATAAACCTAAAGAAACCTGATTAGCCTTACACTCTTGATCTTCTTCCATGACTTAAAATAATTTAAACCACATTTAAGGAGCTAAATAGCATAGTAGGTCACCAAATCCTACAACTAAACCAAAGCACATTAAAGAAGCAGTATGCATGCCTAATCATCAAAATCATCAAAGAAAGGGCGAGCCAAGCCTGTCAGCTTACCAGAGATGGAATTCTAATCAGAATCCTCAATGTTCCTGCCATCGTTTCCAGATGTGAGAATTGCTGAAGCAGCTTCAGCTGCCTTTCTCCATTGATATGACTGCAACTTTAGCCTCTTTAGCTCAATTTCCAGCTCCAAATTCACTGCCTTGGCTTCCTCCAGCTACACTAAAATTTTCACTGCCCGCTTACTGCTCTCTGCCTGATCTTCAACAAGACCTATTCTCATCAGTGCTTCCTTCTCTGCAGCCCTTGCTTCTTAGCATCGACAGTAGCTGTAGTATATTTACTTTGATGTTCACTGTCTCTCTTGTTGAGTTCTGAATTCAAGATTTCTTTCTGTTCCAAAATGCTTTGTGAGTGCTGTTTCTTTATCCAAGAGGTTTGCTTTTAGTTCTATAATATCTATTGCAGCCTTCATTAGCTTCAACTCAGAGTCAAATTGGTTAGCCTCACCCTTCCTCAATTCCTCTCTCAGCTTCTTGTTCCTTTCTGATATGTTCTGGACTTCCTTTTCCATGTCGAGCAATCATTCATTCAACTCTGAACGTTCAATTTTTGGTTTCTCTATGGTTGATTTTAGTTCTGATTCTCTCAGCCTTGCATTAAACTTCACATGCTCAGCAGTTTCATATGCTGATTAGATTTGAATAAGCAAGAACAAACTTACGGAATCATCTAAAAAAACATAGGGAAGGGTTCAAAAATTTCTTGAATGCAAAACATATACAACAAATAGAAAATACCTAAAATTTTAAAATCATACAGAATTGCTTGAATGGAAAAGAAAAAAAATACAGACAAGTTGGCAAATCTGTAAAATTAGGGTTTTACTATTTGAAATGGGAGGATGACAAACGAATCATTGGAGAAGACAATGATTTTAGTTGGCAAAGTATTGGGTTGCATCAACAGTAAAAATATGATGAAGATGATGATAAAAATGCCATGCAGGCAAACAAGTAGAGAGTGAAATGTAAAGGATTTTAGGATTTTGGGTTTAAGGAAATGTTAAGCAAGCATTTCAATTCATTTTTTAAAGTTGAAACCATAATCAAAATAAGCAATTCAAGTTCATGTTAAATCAAATTAAGAGCCCAACTACAGAGAACGGAGGCCGGGTGAGTTTCACTTGTTTTGATGAACACATGGCAAAAATATAGCATTATCAAAATACAAATTATATCAAGATATTCTGAAAAAAAAATCAATAAAATAGCATCTCTAATGTTGGTTAAAGCACTCGCTAATTTACAATTAAAAAAATGACTCTTAATTTTCATAGTAATTTACCTGTCAGCTATCTACCAAACATCGAATAAACATATAAAAAATTCTTAGAGATCTGAAACTATGATGTGCTCACTATTGATCTGTCATTTGACTCTAATACTCAAAATCTTTGTGAATAGACATTGTTGTTCAAAGCTAAGATTTGGCTCATAATTTGTATATCTATACTTAATTGCCAATATTGTAGTCTCCAGACTTATTTATTTAATCATCATTAGTTTCTTTTCGATATTTCAGTTAATCCTTTTGCTAGTTCTTATCACAAATTGCTCGGATTTTTCTTTTTTATATTATCAATTGCACTAATTGTAAAGTAGACTAAGAATTTTTAACCCAACTTAATCAATTTTTAATTACAACTTCCTAATATAAGTTTTTTTAAATATATTATGAATTTTAAAATTTAGAAAATTGAACATATACAAATTAATAGTTTAGTTTAATTTAATAAATATATTTAATTAAATTGACAATAATTTAATAACTTGACTTAATCCTATTTGAATCAGTTAAAAAATAATGCCATTGTAATATATATATATATATATATATATATATATATATATATATATATATGCACTGTTAAACCCTCACTTATTTTGAGCGCAGAGAGCATTAACATCTTTACATTATTTTCTTATTATGTTATCAATATAATCCACATATTTCCAAAAGCATCAATAATTAAACTAACAACAATTTCTCCTAAAAGGGAGTGAAGTTTGTTAAAAAAAGGAGGTTCTCTCAAATATTTCAATAAAGAAATTATGAAAAAAAAGGAAAATGAGTATATTCTCCTAATGTAGGTGGTGTCCTGATGGTCTTCTCCCAAAACTCACCTTGCCTGATGGGAAGTTGGATTTGCATCTCTATGATAATAGAAGAAAGGTAGTGTAAATACATATAAAGGAATACATGTGAGGTTCTTAAACTTCCCCCTATATCTAGTTAAGGAGATGGATGCATTTTAGTCCTCAATGAGAAAAAGGGAAGAATTTTTTTTGGGATGACAAGGGAAAATCTCAGTTCCATTACTTACAAAAACTAAATATATATTATAAAAAGTAAGAAAATAGCTACAAAGTGCTTATGCATCATAAATGCAACACCAAAAATGGGGAATGAAATATGGTACAAAATATGATGCGAAAGAGCTAAAGATATTCAATGTACTAGCCAAAAGGAACAATGCAATAAAATTGGGCTCGAAGGTCATCCACAAAATTAAAATACAAACAGATAGTAAGTCGAATCAAAAGAGACTAAAATTTTTGGGTTGCACATTTACAATCGTGAGCCTCAAATCGAGTAGGCATCCTTGTCTGAGTAGAGAGAGGAGAAAAAGTAAATCATACAAAAAAAGCATCCCTAACATTCATCAAGATGACACAATGAATACATGGAAAGTATTTGATAGTTGGATATGGAATTAGAGTTAAAAGAACATAAAAATTCAAGTGGATATGTTTTCACGATCAACACCTAAAGTTATGATTAAACGCTCTTAATGTGATTTTTGATTCAATATATTGATTGAGGACGATTACTAAAGCCTAAAAAGAATTCAAACAAAGTTTAAAATGATTAGATAACTCACAAATATCACTTTATAATTCCTAGAAATTCATTTGCAAAAATTAGCATTTTACTCTTTTTGGATTCAAACAAACTAACATACAATATGTTAATGTGAGCAACCAACAATTTGCCTAAAACTTTTTTTATCCATGAAATATTATTTGAATTCTGCTTGCAAAATTTTAATAAAAATTGGATTCCAATTTCTGCATTTTTGAATTTTCTTAACGACTCGATTCTTTTTTTTTTTCAATAGATGTAGAATAGTTTTAACATAATAAATCTGCATGCATGCTATCAAAAGGAATATTTCCTTCCAAAATTTCAACCACTTAGTTTAGATGTACATGGCCATATCTTAAAGAGTAGGCAGAGAAATATGTTCAAATCTTTATCATTTAGTAGAAGACTCAAAACATTTGGATAGAAATCCATCTTTGTTTACCTATCAGAAAAGTACATATTGATCGTCAAACAATTTACCTTAAAAGATGTTCTTTCATATGATTTCTTGGGTTTTTTTTTGGACGTAGGTCTGCATTCAGGCAATTTGCTTCAACAAAAAATTTCATCAGCAAATATAAGAGATATCGTTGTTCAATATCAAATGTTTTAAAATTTGTTGTTACTTACTCCGAATCAATTGACTAATTTATTCATGCAGGTGAAATTGATTTGGTATTTTAACAATGCATCAGAAAGGCCAAATAAAAATAAATTCATAGTAAGATCAAAATCGTAGGTGATATAAAAGAAGAAAAAAGATCTTTCTAATCTTTTGTATTTCTAGCACTCGCTTTATCTACTTGATTTGGTTTCTGTGATGAGGGTATTTAAACTCTTCTATTTCTTATATTTTTTTCCTACAGATACCGTAGGTCAACATTAATAGCAGCAAGTTTGTCCAGGTAAAACATTAAACTTCATATTTCTTTTCAGATTTTAATCAATATTGATTCACATTTTTTGCACATACGGTTCTTAATTTTGTTGAACAAATTTTGTATTCATTGTGCATTTATTTATTAATCAGATTTTTTTCAACTTCTATCCACCAGGTAATCATCTATTTATACATGTTTATCTCTCTCTCTCTCTCTCTCTCTTTTGCTTTTGAATTTTAAAGAACTCTCCTCTCTTTTATCATTGAGATCACAACTGGATTCATGCTATGGGTTTGTCCGTTAGCTTGTATCTTTTTTTTTTCTCAGAAAATATGCTGAGAAGGCTGTCAACTTGTGTAAGGAATTATCATCACATATCGTTTAATGAGCCAATTACGAAAGTGATGCCATCAATTATAGATATTGAAACTCAATTATCTAAGTTTAAATTTATTTAGATATTCATTTTTTATTTATATTATAATATTAGAAATATAATTTTTGTTATATTTTGCAGATGATTATGAGAAGTCAAAAATAGTGACAAATGTAGCTTCAGGTTGGCTGTGAAGAAAAAATATAATAATGGCATGCCATCATTGTGTTTTCATAAAAAATAGTAAAATGTTAAAGGTAAAAATAATTTATATCTTATTTTTTTTATTTAAGATTTTAATTTTATCATAGCTATTGTATGTTAGATTTTACATGTATACTTATTCAAGCATCTTTGTTTTTCTCCAAGTAGTAATTTTTTTCTTAATTATGACCTTATTATTTCAATTATTATAATGTAGATGTCTGTTACATTTTATGATGGGACAACAATGGCTGTAAAATTGCGATATCAAGATTGGCAATTTGATATAGCCTTATTGGAGTTGGAGAAACAAATTGAGTTTCCCATAGCCAAATACGCCTTACAAAATGATGTAGAAGTTGGCGATGCACTTTTGTTGCTTGGTAGGGGTATATAGAACCCACATGAAGCATTACTAGCCATTTCAAGGTAAGTTAAACTAATTTAATTTTAGACATTTTTTTATACTATTTTTTAAATATTTTACTTATAATTTAAAGATCAAAATGCTAATACCAACAAGACAAGTGCAGATAATATAAATTACTTAATCGTTGATTATATTACCCCCACAAGTAAGTATTTTTTTATTTAAATAACTTCCATATTGAGCATTATATAGTTTATGATGAATTGTAAACTAAAATGATCTTCTAAATCATTTTATAAATATTACTATAAGTTTTTTTTTTCAATATTTTTCAAGAAATTTCTGATGGCTTACTAATTGATCAAGATGGAGTAGGAATTGGAATGATGCAAAAAAGAGTTGGTCCACTTGGATTTGCTATTCCACTTGGAAAAGCATTACTTGATCTATTAAAAATGGATATTTTTTCTTAACTATTAACAAACTTAAAATAATATTCTATTCATCACTTTCATTTTTGTTATTCCTATTGTTATATTTACATATTGCAATAGAAAGTGGAAAAATAAATTTTTAGTAGTTTTGTATTCATTTTAATTTATCTAAAAGTATATGTATTGTTAGCATCACTTTAACTGTTATTAGTAGGATAAAATTCGTTAAAGAATTTTTGTGTCAGATGCATTAGTTGAAGTCTTCAAGGTCAGTCTCTATGTTTGTTAGCGTTACCACAGCAACACAACTTATATAGCGAGACCCCTTTCTTCTACCTCAAGCTACAAATAGATCTCCAAGAGATTTTAGGTCTCCCAGAGCAAGGCAAGCCTGTAGGTGAAAATTATGGTTAGAAACTCTAACAAAATAATCTTGGTCATGTATTAGCCTTGTAGATGATCTTTGTTGATATATGCAATGAAAAATTATGCTTTGAGTGATTTTAATTGGTTGGTGGAAGTTACTCTAACAGTAACAAAAATAGGAATAAGGTCAACAAGAGTAGTGAAAAAGAATATGTGAAATGGTATATCAATAGTTAGGATGTCAATTTTATAAATGCAGAAGGTTGAAGTTATCCTTAAAAAAAACTTGTATTGAACTCATCAAATCATCAAGACATATAGTGAATAATTGTGGAGGAGGTTTACTGAGAGTTGAACATGTATTGAACTATTTCCAATAACAGATCAGAAAAGATGGACATTAAAATATTGATATCTACATAATTCTTTTGTTTTGCTTCACTAACTGTGATTGCTAAGAAAATGTATAAGGCTATCCTGCTTGCAGAAAATGTTTTTAAAAACAAATCTATTGGGCAAAACAAATTTTATCACTACAATTTTAAGTAACATTATAAATGTTTACCCCTACTCCATCATTATATTAAAGTTGAAAAGAAACTTTCATATTAACTAATATATTAAAATTTGCTACAAACCAAGTTGTACCTGTGGATTTAAGAAAACCATGAATTTAATAGATAATAGTTAAAATAATTCTTTTTAAGAAATATAGTTAACTGGCTCCACTTATATATGGAAATAAACTACAACAATCAATTGCACTAATAATAAATACATTTAATTGCATGCTCTTACATCAATCAGTTGCACTTATAATAAATACATGATTATAGCTCATTGTGTAGCCTTTGAATCCAAAGAGGAATAAAATGTTAAATAGGATAAAACTACATAATTTTGTTAACTTTCATGTCAAAAGGAACCAAAGAACTACAGTAGAAGAATAGAATGCTAAGGAAAATTAAGTACAACCATTTCTAAAAGTGTTTTTACCTAAATAAAAAGTGTTAAATATCATCATCCTCTACTATGAACACCTACAAATAAGAATAATTAAATGTATATCTTTCTAGATAATCCATTTCACCTAATGCGATTCTTTACCTACACTATTGAACACTAACACAAGCTAAAAGTAGTGTTGGTTTCCTACAGTAGAATAAAGAAGATCACAAATAATTAGTATATGTCTAGTGACATGGAGAAGATGATTTTCTTTAACTTCAACTCAAATAGATAGAAGATTTGGAAGAGACCCGAGAAGACAATTGACAATACTTGAAAATTGGCTCACTGGCTTTTAAAATGGCAATAAAAAGTTTGAGTTATATAAATTATTCAGTAGACACACCAATAGAGATCAAGTAAAATCATGATTAGCGAGATAAATTTATCTATTAGATCCATTCAATAGCGGTTGGAGTTGAACCCCTTATCCCACTTTTTGCAAGGTTGGGGCAACGCTACCCAAACTAATGCTCAGTTGTTAGAAGATAAACTTATGACTAGCTCTAACCATGATAGATCCAAAATTAGAGATAGGAAATGTTATATTTCTCATTACATACTTTCAAATTGGGCCCTCAAAGAAAAACTTCTCCAATGCTAAATTTAGTTTTGTTGTAGATGAATCTATAAAATGGGAGATAATAAGTTTGACATTAAGAATCACATTATCAATGCATATAGGGAATGTTCTATCTCTCAGATTTTAGAGCAATTGGTAAATTAGAGTGGGTATTGGGTAACAATAATCTTATTTCACATATACCATGTCTTCAAACTTACACTCAGAAGTTTGCACTCAAGTCAAATTAGAGCAAAAGTGGAAGCTAGTGAGCAGCGCATGCGCATGCGTGCGTGCGCGCGCGAGAGAGAGAGAGAAATCTAACAAGTAGACAGAGTATCAAAGTTGATTTCACCTGAAAGGTTTAATAGTATAACTTTAGGTAGCAAAGCAATGCATAAATTATTAACATGTTATGATGTTGCTCTTATAGTAAAATGGATATAGATTGGCAAGTAAAATGAAATGGATTAGGTGACAGCACAATAGTCCAGTAGAGAAATTATTCTTAAATTTGGTTAGCATAATAAGACAGAAGAAAGATGCAACTATTAGCTTGGAAAAGATTCATGAATAGACGTTTTTGGTAAATAATAAGCTTTGAACAATTAAAAAATATCCATGAATTATTATAATGAGAAGCATCATTAACTTTGTGTCCTATGCTCCATTCTGCTTTTGGAAATCTCGATTGATCATGTAAGTATAACACGAGTGGGTTCTTTGAGGCGTTATTACTGTCATATTGTGCACTTTGAAGAGATCCATTATCGACATCAATTTAATGTTTTTTGTACTAGTGAAATAAAATTGTTGAGTTATATATTCTCATCATACACAGCTCACATTGGCCTATTTGTTGAGAGCTTTGGCTACCAACTAAAATGCCTTGGGTTCGAGTCTTTGTGTATGCGTTGTGTGTGTGAGTTTGCCTTAATTGGCCTAAATGTCCCAAAAAATATATAATCATCATATTCGGTTACTGAATCAAGATTTGCATAATTAGGATTAAATAAGCTGCCATTCATAAGAGGTATTTGTTAGGGCTCAAAAATACTTCAGCTACCTCAATCTATGGTGTGTTCCACCCCTGTCAAGATGTTTTGAAACCCTAGTTCAAGAATTTGCATAAATTTATATAAAACACAAGGGCAATCTAGAATCTTGAGATAATAAAGTTGAGGAATTCAATAATAGCGAATCACACAAGAAACCCAGACGAATTAAGATCCTAGATGGACTTTGCAACAATGGGCTGATCACCTTCGCGATCAGCAATAGAGAAGAGGAAAAGAGCAGAATATTTACCTTTTGCATTATAGCGGCAGTTGACGTTTGGCAATGTAGTGACAATTCACATTTGGATTGAAAGAAACAGTAGGCAAAGTCACTCAACATGAAATGATATGAAAAATAAGAAACACCTCTGCAATCAGTCGTAGAGAAGAATAATCAAGCAGTACAAGAGAATAGCTGGAGGTGTTTGAAGGAAATACAATGGCACAGTTGAGTATTAGATTCTGAAATTGATAGGTGTCGTAGGTGTTAAGTGGAGATGTGGAGTCTCGGGTGCTTTATTCATGAGGAGAAATAAGAAATTGTGATGTGAGCGAACATGTTTTTTTATTGCCAATTATGTTAACACGTTTTTTTTTTTTTTTTTGTTTAGCGCCAAATATAGTTGTGCTCTAATAGGTATTTTTAGGACATTTAACTAAAAATGTCTTAATATTTCTGTAGTAAAAGTTTTTTTTTTAGCATGCTTGCATGTTTCATGTTTGATTCTCATTAATAACATAATAATTGTTTCAATTATGCATTTTTTTTATTATCTCAACTTTATCTTCATAAATTTTCACCTTTTTTAATAAAATTATTAGTAACCTTTTTTCTTATTTTAATCATATTTATTTCTTCACTAAATATTAGATTATTATATAATTTACTACTATATTAATTTCTTGTATGTTTCATAGAGTAGTTGTATGGTTGGAGCACAGTAAATTGTATGAAGCTTTTATACGCTTTAAAACCAAATGCCATTTTATTTTTTTATGTATATATGTTCTCATGCTCTATCTTGCTTAATAGTTTTTTTTTCCTTGAGATTAAATTTGTAGTCTTTTTTTTTTTTTAACGTTGTACGATTGTCAAATAAGCATGTAATATATCATTTTTGCATGCTCATCTTTAGGATTTTCCTACAACTACTATTAGTTATTGCTTGGTTATTAATATTTTTTTTCAAACAGGCTCATAAGATTGAGAGAAATTTCATTTTTCCGAAAGGATATTCATCCATTCTTTTTCATATAATTTAATGTCAAACTGGAAAGCCTTCAGTACACCCAAGCTGGCATGGGGAATGATAAGCTTTTTCAAAGGATTGATCAACAAATTTAACATATGGAGATGAACAAACAATCATGCAAAGTTGAGTGACAAATTATAACAAACTTTAAAAAAGTTTTCTTGGCTGTCTTTAAACTACTTCACCTACAAAATTATGTTGATTTTGGAGTTTGATGTTTTTATCATTTCATTGGTCAAGTTATTGATAGTTAATGCATTCTTTCATTAGATTGTTATGTGGGTTTGTAGAATGTGGATTTCATTAAGGTGATGCTTAATTGGAAAGGTATGGAGTGTTAAAATTTTAATGTTTAGGTAGTTGAATTGCAAATTCAAATATTTGTTGGAAGAATTTAAAACACATATTTAATTGACTGTTTGTGTATTAAAAAATCACCGAAATATCGATGTTTTATCACGACCTCCAGACATAGAGCTCACATCATGACTAAAATTTCTGTCGCATCGTTGCGAGCTCTTATCAATTTTTTCCCTTATGAGCTCGTTTCATGATCGATTCACTCTGTCATTGCCATTCATGCCCTTGAGGGATGCCAATGATAATCTTGTGCACTAGGTATATTCTTTTATTTTTTTGTTTAATTTATATACTAGTTTCAATCAATTAAAAAAATCCCTAAATTTAAAATGCATTATATTTTAAATATATTATATTTATTTTTTTAATTTTAAACACATTCAACCAAACATCCATGTCCAAATATAATTTAACAAAATTTAGTTAAATAAATCTTAGTTCCAAAATTAATTTAACAAGAAATTTATAATCAGGTCCCAATTATTTGCTTATATAATAATTATTTAAAAATAGCTAAATTCTATCTTGTTGGGTGTAATTAGAAACTAACAGTAGTCATAAATTCTTTTTCTTTATCAACTGTAATTTTTTTAATAAAATTAAATTATTATAACATGATTTTATAAACAACCAGCCATTGGAGCCTTCACATCTAAATAAATGATGGAATTCAATGAATTTTATTGCTCAAGCAAAAGTTGCTTTCTTTTAAGGCTCATCTGATTGTTGTTGACCTAGAACCACTGATTGGACCCAAAGGCCAATCCCACTGCCCATGATTTCACAACTACTCCCCACGTAACTCCTTTGCAAGTATAGAAGAATGAAAGAAACGAATAGGAAGGGTATGTGAACTCACATTCTCTGGCAATCGAGTGAACCCCGTAAAGGCCTCCTCTCCGACTATCATGATCTGCCCGAAGCTGACCGTCTCCCTTGCTTGTGCATTATACTGCACATTCCCTCTGACCTCCAAATCTTACCAACTGTCGCCTGCACTTGTCATCATGCCCTAGCCAATTCCTGCCTCCGGCTGACGTCCATCCCTCCCGTCTCAATCTGGGACCGCACACGTCGAAGTCGGCGTTGTTTCGCATGGCCGAACCAGGCCTACTAGACTCTGACCTCCAGCCACTTGTCGCCGTTGGCCTGCTTCTTTGCCGTCGACCAACTCCCATGCCCTAGCCGCCATTGAGTCCGACTCGTACCACAACAGGAGAAGACTCGAGATATCCCGGGGTGATTTTGTCCCCCGAAGCCCTCGATCTTCGATTTAATCCGGCCGAGTGGATAGAAGGTTTGAAGACTAATTCCATGGTC
This sequence comes from Dendrobium chrysotoxum, assembly GCA_019925795.1. NCBI lineage: Eukaryota > Viridiplantae > Streptophyta > Magnoliopsida > Asparagales > Orchidaceae > Dendrobium > Dendrobium chrysotoxum. The sequence goes on along the minus strand of CM034302.1, from coordinate 23,225,624 downwards.
GATTCGCTCCCCCGAAGTCCTCGCCCTTGATTTGATCTAGCTGAGTTGATCCAAAAGGGCAGGTGCCCTCCCCAACCTCCCCTTGCGGGGAGGGGGCGCCGAAAGGCTGTTGGATTTTCAAGGGTCATAAAATTACCTTTTAAAATAAAATAAAATTACTTAATTAATAGGTTGCATGCAATGGAGGATTGGAAGACCAATTATGGGGTCGATTTGCTCCCCTGAGGTCCTCGCCGTTGATTTGATCCAACTGAGTCGATCCAAAAGGGCAAGTGCCCTTTTCAATCTCTCCTCGCGGGGAGAAGACACCAGGAGGCTACTGAAATTAAAAATGATAAAAGAATATAAATTGAAGATTAATTCTAAAGCTTAGGATGAATTTGAATTCAATGTGCAAAGTCAATTCAAAATACCATGATCCTCGAATAAACCAAGCCTTATAGGGGGATCGGGAGATCTAGTTTGGCATTAAAGAGAACTTTATGACTAAGTGTTTGATAAATCTCATTGCCTAAAAGAATTTGATGAATTTGAGCATGTTTCTGGACATGATAACTTATTATAAATCCTGGAGCTAGCTAATTCTACTAATAATGACCAAGAAGATAAAGTTGATGAAGTATAATGTCTTTCTCAGACACCAGCTATTGAAGTTAGGAAATCCGCCATAATATCAAAGCTAGTACAAGTGTATTCTTCTTTGTTGTACTATTTATTGCTGACAGATAGTGGTGAACTAGGGTATAATGATGAGGCCATTTAAGTTAATGATTCAAAGAAGTGGGAGCAAGCCATAAATGATGAGATACATTAACTTGAGTTGAATCAAACTTGAGATTTGACACAACTACTAGATAACCAACGAGTACTGCAAAATAAGTGGGTTTACAAAGTAAAAGAACATGATTTTAGCAAGCTCTGCAAGGCCAGGCTTACAGTTAAAGGTTTTTAACAGAAGGAAGGAGTGCACTTAACTGAAATTTTCTCTGTAGTAATGAAGATGACTACAATCAGGGTTGTACTAAGCATAGTAGCAGTGAAAGATTTACATCTAAAGCATATGAATGTAAAGGTAATATTTCTTCATGGTGACCCTTAAGAAGAGTTATAAATGGTGCAACCTTAGAGACATATGGTCACAGGTAAAGAAGATCTAGTGTGTAGGCTCAAAAGAAGCTTATATGGGCTGAAGCAGACACCAAGATAGTAGCATATGAGATATGATAGATTTAAGTCAAACAATGAGTACATGAAGTGCGAGGCAGATCATAATTTTTTTTTCAAATATTTGATAACTATTATATTATTCTACTTTTGTATGTAGATGATATGCTAATTGTTGGGTTAGATATGACAAAATAATATGTCTGATGAAGAAGTTATCTAAGGAGTTTGAAATGAAAGATCTGAGCTAACCAAAAAAGTTTTGGTATGAGAATCAATAGGGATAGAAGTGCAGGTATACTGAAGTTGTCTCAAGCTGAGTATGTTAAAAGGGTGTTGTAGAGAATTAACATGAGAGAGGCAAAGCTAATTTACACTCCCTTGGGTAGTCATTTTCAACTATTTAAGAAAAAAATGCCTAAATTTGAAGCAGAACAAGAGCAGATGGAGAGGACTCCATATGCTTTAGTAGTTGGAAGTATGATGTATGCTATGATATGTATGAGACCAGATATAACATATATAATGGGAGTAATCTGTAGATTTATGAGTAACCTAGGAAACTTTATTGGGAGGTGGTTAAGTGGATTCTCAAGTACTTGAGAGGATCTGTAGACAAAGCTCTTTGCTTTGGATAATTTATATGAGTATGTAGATTCTAATCTTGTTGGAGATCTTGATGTAAGATGAGCACAACAGGTTATATCTTCACCTTGGGAAAAGCTGCAGTGAGTTGGGTTACCAAGTTACTAATGATTATTGTGCTCTCAGCCACACAAGTTGAGTACATTGCTATCACAGAGGCTAGTAAGGAGATAATATGGTTGTAAAGTTTCTTGGTAAAACTTGGCAAGGGGCAAAGGAATGAAAATTTGCATAGTGATAACATGAGTGCAATTTATCTAGCCAAAAATGATGCATTCTAGGCCAGGATGAAGCATATACAGCTTTGATATCATTTCATCATATTGCTTTTGGAAAATGGTCAATTATCTTTGGAGAAGATACATATGACCAAGAATCCTGGAGACATGCTGATGAAGATGGTGATAATTGATGAACTGAAATTATGTATAGCTTTAGTTGGTCTTCATAAAGGATGAGAACAAGGGGAGAGCCACAGTATATGTACTATGACTAGTGTTACAATTCAGGAGAAAGATTTATCACAATCAGTTCCAAGTGGGAGATTATTAGTATGTGGGATATTATTTACCCTAGCATCCCAGCATTGCATAGTTTGTTGTAAGAAAAGATGGCGAACATAGCGCTACAATGCTCAAGATCTGGCACTGCGATGCTATTAGGTAAACTAGAGACAGAGCGTTGAGTACCGCGGTGCTCCAAACTGGCACCGCAGCTTTGTGAGGTTGGCTGGACAGTTTTTTCTTATTTTTATTAACGGTGGTATCCTTTGGTGGTATGTATTGTATCTCTTTGTTTGTTCTTGTGTAAGACTGATATAAGAGAGAATGACAGCCAAGAGAGAGTAAGAGAGAAGAGAGATATGTACTAATTCTCCTATTTTTTTATAGTGGATTTCTTGGTGTGGTGTGGCTCCAAGGGTTTTTCCTAGTTTTGGGTTTTTCCACATTAAATCTTGGTGTTCTTTACTTTCTGCTAAATTTCTATTTTTTTTATTTGTGTTCGTTGTTTATTTTACTTTCACCCCCAATAGGGCAGTAGTGGTCCACACACTATAATCTAACTATAGTGGTTTGAGAATCATAGTCACACATATCAATTATGGTCCTCAAATTGTAGTTACCCAACAACAATCCTTCTAACCCCATCACGCCAACTGTGGTCCTCGAACCATTATCGCTTGACTAAGGTCCTCGAACCACCATTGCTCGACTATGCTCCTTCCGACCTCCATTGCTTGCCAACTACATTTCTTGGACCATCATCACTTGAATATGCCCCTCTAATAATCATTTCTAGTCTAAGGTTCTTCCGACCTTCATTGCCTAGTGACTACAATCCTCTGGCTTACGTTGCCCTCTTACTACGATCCTTAGTCAACCATCACCTGACTATAGTCTCCGACCACTATCACCTGACTATGGTCCTTCCTACCACTATTGCTTATCGATTATGGTCCTTAGACTACCATCACTTCACCACGATCCTCAGACCACTATCGCCTGACTATAGTCCTTCCAACCTCTATCGCCCCCGACAATGTTCCTTGGACCATCATCACTTGACTATAGTCCTCTTACTATCATCACTCATCTACGGTTCTTCCAACCTTTATCACCCGTTGACTATAGTATTCCTATCTTTGTTTCCCTTTGAATATGATCCTCGAACCACCGTTGCTCGCCTATAGTTCTCTGACCACTATCACCAACCAAAGTTTTTACAATCTCCGTCGCCTGAAGACAGTCCTTAAACCACTGACACTTAATTATATCCCTTTCGACCTCTGTCGCCCACTAGCTACGGCCCTCAGACCACCAATCCCGACTGCATCCTTCTAACCTCCATTGCTCGTGCGCAACGATTGTCAAATCTCCATCACCCACCAACTAGTCCTCTAACCTATAATCTGTTAGCGATTATCACCTGGCACATGTAGTCCACTATGGCTATCAAATACTTTGCAAACAACTAAATATATATAGTGCTGTGCTTTTTCCCTCTTCCAAATTTCCTCCGTAAAAATTCTACTAACTCTTATAATTCTTTCACTCATCTCTTATATGTGTGTATATGCAAAGGATTTTCCGGCAAAGCTAAGATGTTAAATTTCAAATCCCTCTACTAACGTAAGTATTTCAGTACGCAACAAAAATATACATGATATATATATATATATATATATATATATATATAAAATTGTGCAAATCCTTTTATTCAATATCAGCTCACTGAATGAATCAAATAGCTTATGAGTTGCTTGCAAAGTATTTGATAGCCATAGTAGAGAAGAGTACATGATAATGTTGCCGGGATCTTTCTGGGGATGCATAAGATTTCAACGGTGTTGCCAAGAGCTAACAAGAAACATTTCAGGAAGAGCAGAAGTGTTGAGAGGAGCTTATAAAATGTAGCAGAGATTTACCAAGAGCAGAGGAGAGGTTGGCGTGCTAGTCGATGGTTGCAAGGAACAGAGCACCGGCTGTTGGCATTTATATTACACGATGCCTTGACAAGGACTCGCCTAGAACAAGTGTAGTGGAAGATAATTAAAATGTATTTACCAAAGACGTACAAGAATTTAAACTTTACATGGCTCATAAGGCCTCAATTTGGAGAAATATGCACCGTATCCGTATATTTTTATTTGAAAAAAATATATATTATAAAACTTATTTTGAATAAATTTACCTATAATGAGAAATAAGATTTTGTATTTGTAAACTACTCATTGAATTTGTAAGTCATTTGAGATTGATTTGAACCAATTTGAATTTCAATTGGTTCAAATCTAATTCAAGCTTAGTTGGGACCTGAGTGGAAACAAGGTTCGAATCTTTTGTCATTCTTGATAGACGAGTTTGTGATAATCTCGTCGATGCTTTTCCCTAACAATCTCCTGACAAAAACCCCTCTTATCATTCACTTGCCGTCCTTCTTGTCGATGCTGGCTCACAATAAGCTCTCATCACGAACTCCTCTTCATCAAATACCGTCTATCTTGTTGATGGTTGTCCTAGCGAGTTCTTGACACAAACTCATCTTCTCCATTACACAAAGTAGGTACCGTTGATGCTTATCACATCTCAAGGTAATTCTTACTAAAGGTTTGAATCAGATTTAAATGTTAATAAATAAAATGATTTCTTTTTTGGATTTGTAAAAAACATTTATGAAGGTTATTTTAGATATTTTAGACATAACTGGTTTGACAATTCGGCTAATTAGAGAATAATCAAAGATACAATTAAAAACATTAAAGATTAATTAGTGCTTTGTATGATGATTAGACCCACAAAATTTATGAGTAAATTATCTAAAGATTAACTATTTGTAAAGGTAAAGCAATGATTAGTTTAGGTCATAATCAAAGTCATTAAAATTTTATTAGTGTTTAATATTATTAGTTAAGCTCAGATTACCATTAAATTAATGATTTTTTAGAGTAAATAAATTAAACTGTTTCTCATATCCTGCCCAAATTTCCAAAAGCGTCTCTACTATTCTAGACATAACTGGTCGCAAGCTTGCAATTTTCTAGCCCTGGAATAAGAATTCATTTTGCCAGAGGCGAGCCCAATGGGCTGAAATACATTTCCAACTTGATTTCTTCCCTACCAATTAGGGAGAGATTATTACGTGCGGAGTTTAGACGGGAGAATTATCTAGATTCTGTGAGTGTACACAACAAATACACACTAAATACACTGTAAAAAACAAAACTATGTATTTGCTGTATATTTACTGTGTACACTCACAAAATCCAGATGGTTCTTCCGTCCGGACTCCGCACGTATCCGATATAAACTAGTTGAGTCGAGTTCAAGCCACCTCTAACTTGAGCTTGAGTTTGATTAATTAATTGAGTTTGAGCTCAAGCTCAAGCTTCATTCTACGAGTTCAAGCTGACTCATTTATTATAAAAGAAAGTAAATGATTATGATTCAAGTAAATAATTATAACATAAGGATAAAATGAATGAGAAATAAAAAAAAAATCACAAAATATAAGACAGAAATATTTTTTAACTCAATTTTATACTTAAAATCTTGAATGTTAATGTACTTTATGTTCATTTTATATTAATATTTTTTAAATGAGCTAATTTATGAGCTAACAAGTCAAATCAAGGTGGCTCAAGCTTGACTCATTAGCTCATTGAGCTCAGCTCAGTAGCCATTTTTTTAGCCGAATCCGACCCGGCTCATGAATCAACTTGACTTAAGAGTCGTAAACAATTCCTATAAAGTTCCTAACAGCTCTTTAGATCCCAAATATTGAGTATGAATTTCTGTAAAACATAAGACTTATCATTTCACTGCGTCTTCAGTCAATTAAAGCAAAAAAAACAAAAACTGAAATCATTCTCTTCTATTGCAAAATAGTTTCACAACTTTAGCGAATACAAAATTCAAAGTTTAATTTCTCTCAAGCTTGCGACAGCCTTTGTTCAATAAAAATTGAAACAGGTTATTTAGCTTGTCAAAGTTTCTCCAAAATGTGAAAAAGTTCCTTTCAATTCAAAGCTTCTTGCAAATGTTTTCTTCAATAATCAAAGCTTTCAAAATTTTTAGAATATTTTGGCGAGTTTCCAGCAAATGATTTCAAGCCACAAGAAGTATTGGTTTTTGAATTACATGATTTTTATAACATCTTGATGAATTTTCATTCAAGTAATCATTAGCAAAATTATATAAAATGTATCATTTACATAAACTTTTTGTTCATTTTTCTTTACTACTAAGGTAGAACATATAAATCCAATTGAAAGTGATGTCCTTATGGAATAATAAGGAGTGTTGTGCATATGTTGTTGCATAGTAATATGTTTCTATTACTTATAAGAACATTTGGCAGTAGTGTTGGCTGAATCGAAAGGTCGACGAACTCGATAACTATTTGTACATGTAAGTGATAGACGTTTTCCCTTTTTCAGCCAAATTTGATCTTATATGGGCAAATGAGGTGTGGTATAATTGTTTGGTGGTGTGAGTGCTTGGCATTTTGTCCAAAGTAGTGGTGGTAAGCATACAAAATGTTGTTGTAGTGTTGGGGATGGTGTGGTTAGAAGAAGTATTTGATAGTTTACTTTTTATTAGCTTTGCTAGTCTACTACATGGTTGAGGGATCATGGATGGTGTAAATGAACCTCATTATACATGTTTTGTTTTAGTTCCAACATCAATCAACTTTATAGGAAGAGCTCATCAATATCTGTGACTTGGTTATATATATTTTCGAATTATAGATGATATTTAGAGAGTGTTGTTATTTGAGTGAGCTTAGCTAATTCATCGCATATCTCATGGTACTTTGAAGGACTAAAAAATATGTGGTGCAAAAGTAAAGTTGGTGGTTTTCAACGTCTAGTGAAATCGTTACCATCCTTTCTAACTTACTTCCACATGGAAGTCTCTCATCCAACTTGATGGTTTGCATTGGCAGCCTAAAGCTCTGCTTATTAGGTTGTTAATGGGATCCCTAATAATATATATATTCAGCTCATCTTGATCTGTTGGTTGGCAGCTTTGACTATTAACTAAGAGTTTTTGAGTTCGAATTTTCCGTAGGTGATGCATATATGAGTTTATCTTAATTATTCTAAACATCCAACAACAAATTCTTTACATTCCGAGCTTTTAAAAAAAAAAAAAAAGATGGAAAGAAGAGGGGAGAAAACATAGTATATGTTTGTCTTTATTGCGAAATTATTAAAGGATGTCCAAATTTGAAATATGAAAGATAGCAGCTTTATAAGAAAAAAATGAGATGGCAAATGGCACACCTCCTTGATGGATAGCCACACTATTTTATTTGTGGTGGACGGACGAGTCAGAGCAAAGGTCACATCTAATTGAAAGCTATCAAAGTAAGGGCCTTTAGGCTTTCTCCTTTAGTTCTTTTAACTCCTTGAAAGGCTGCAACTTTTTCATCTTTACTACATGCCCATAAAAAATATTCCTCCTATACTATGTAAAGAACTTTGTAAATTTATTTAAAAATTTTATAAAATTTATCTTTATAATAATGTTAAAAAAATCCAAAATAATAATAATAATAATAATAAGCTGAATCATGGTTCCAATCAAAGATAATATATAAGTAACCCTTTTGATCACATGATTAAAAATTTTTTAACTCTTTTCATAAAAAAATAACATTAAGTTCTTAATCCACTATGTAAGATTTATTATATGAATATTTTTTCTCAGTTATTAATAGTTAAATTTTTATTTAAATCTAATAAATAATTATTTTTAATACTTTCTAAATAAGTCTATTTATATTTTTTAATATATATCTATCTTTTTTAATATAGGCTGAATCTATTATATCTATCTACTCTCCTAATGAATCATCTGAAGGCTAATATTTTGTATAAACAAATCTTCTAAGATCACTCTTTCTAATCTTATTTGTCAATGGGGCTACTCCAGCGTTTTCATGTATATATTTATTTCGTAAAAAATTTTAACTCTTTTCATGGGGTCATAAATTCCAGGCTTTATATGTGTGTGTGAATTTATAATTATATTCATTTAATATCTCGAAAGATATATATATATATATATATATATATATTTAATTATATCTATTTCAAATATTAAACTAAACTATCTTCATTTATGCTATTAAAGAGTATTAACTCAAGAAATAATTTCCTTAGTTCCTAATTTAGAGATCTCAAGTATTAATAATTGATTTTATTTTTTAAATTCAATGTAGATTTAATATCATAAATTAGCCTCGTCCTCATACTATCAAAAAATAAGGCTATCGCAGCACAATTTTTGACTTATCCCGACAGTTATAATCGCCATAATTTTCTTTGCAGCGGTTCTAAAATCGCTATACCCATACTGTAATTGCAATGCGCTGCAACGACATTCCATAAAGATTTTAGGACCGGTGGGGTAGATTAAAGGATGTGCTAGTTTTAGCAGCAGTTATAACCGATGCAAAGTTACATATAGATTTATACTAACTTTAGGCATCTTATATTTATACATCGGTTATAACAGATAAATTTATACAACGGTCATCTTATATTTATACTAACTTTAGGCCATCTTAATCAAAATATAAGATAGATTCTATCTTTAAAAAAGAAAACTAATTTCATTTATAATAATGCAATAAAATTTCAATAAGTAATTTTTATTTTTAAAAATTTCAATGAATTGATAGTTCAAATACCCAAATGTTTAGAATTTTTGTATTAGTTTTATAAGAGATAAAATTTTTCATCTTAAATTATTCAATTATACTCAATTCTTGATTCATAAATTTGATTATTTGCTTGTTGTTTTTATCAAGAAATGAGTTACTTTTAGAGAAAAGAAATGCCATTAATTTTTTTTTCAAATATAGTAAACTTTAAAAAGGTACATTGCTATTAGGAATTTGATTTTATATGCCCTATAATAAAAAAAAATGGATAAATATGCTTGCTATTTATTATCTTGGATAAATATACTAAAAATTTCCTTCAAGATCAAAGTACCTCGGCTTTTGAGCGCACACTACTTTTTAAAGTCATCATGACCAAACTTCCTAACAAGGTTGATACCTATCCGAGAATATTTTGAGCCATGTTTGAATATTAGTTGAACCCAATTTGAATGATATTTTTTGATTCAAAGATGGGTTCAAACATGGTTCCATTTAGATTCAAATATGTTTTACTCATGATTCGTGTAAGATTCATACATAACTCAAATAAGCTTTATACGAGGTTCGAGTATGGCTCAATCATGTTGAAAGGGGCTCAGGAATGGTTTGAACAAAGTTTGAAGATGGTTAATATATCATAGCGCAGTCACAACAGCTATTATGTAACAGATTATAATATACACAACAGCGTAATCCAATAACTAGAACACATCACAAGGAGAAGCATTACATCATTGTATATGATCTATAAAATCACAATAAGAAGTATTATATTGAATTAAAGAAGTTATAATAGTCTTATTGTAATAAGGTGAGTACAATCAAAACATTTACGCACAACAAACAAAAATGTTGATACATTGAACGCAATCATAATATCTATAACACAACTCAGTTGAATTACTCTCTTAAGCCTTAGATGGGTGTTTCAATGCTTAATATTAATGAATCAAATTTCTTTCTATTTAGTACTCATTTTATCTCTATAAATTCTCCAAATGTGATCATATTTATATCACCATACTTTGTCCAAATCTATGATCAATGAGACTCCATAAAATGTGCTCATGAAGATCATCTTGGTTTAGATTATTCTCATCAAGCAATAATACGTATATTTTCAATTTATAATATTGAGCTCATACGACTAAGAGAAAATGAGTGATAAAAATTATTTAAAAAATACCTAACAAAATTGCCCAATCAAAAAGCCCATAACATTGATCTTCAAAATACATTCAAATATTATTTAATATAAAATTCAGTAATGACAAATGTTGTATCTTTACCTTAACATTCAACACAATGGTGTAACTAGCCTCAAATTATCTAATAATATTCTCCATTACACCCCTAACTCTATATGTGACCCGAGTAGTATAATGACTATCTTTAGGTAAGATTAGATCATACATGTACTTACATAGTAAAAAATACTCAAATGAGTAATTCTAATAGAGATCATGACTAAAAAATAATAAATTCAATTCATATTCATACTATGTTCAAATAATATTTGAATCTTGATTAAATTTTGCTTGAATTATGCTCGAATATTGTTTGAACCATAATCAAATTTTAACCAAACTTGCTATAACTTATTTGAAAAGGGCTCCACCATTGATTGAATTGTGTTTGGACCTTGATCAAAATATTTTTGAATTATGATCGAATCTTCTTCAATCATTGCTTGAAGTTTGTTTGAAAATATGAAAAAGATTTGAATAAACTTTAAAGAATGTTTGATCATGACTTGAAACATGTTTCAATCTTGACGAAAATAATTTTTTATGGATGCTTAAAGCTAGTAATATAAAATCTAATGTCCTTTTGCTTTTAGAGTTCAAAGTGTGAATACTTTTTTCAAATATAGATAATCAAACATATGAAATTATCAAGTTTTTATAGCTAGTTGGAGATGCAGATAGAAACTTTATCTAGTGGCTTTGCCACATAACCATTACTCGCAAATTATAATCATCAGAGATGGCGTTAATTGAATTGCTAATTAATTTTTGAATTAAATATTAGTTGTTAAGTAATTTTATTAATTTGCATTAGCCTGTTTTATTTGAAATACCTATTTTTATTGCTAACATTGCTTCTCTCTTATGTAGTCTTATATGTAGCCTATTGTATTGCATTTTTTTTCCTTTTTTATTAAGAAGGTGGGTCCAATGGTTGGGAGATAGCGATCAAGAGAGGCAACTGAGAGGCTCATGTGGGAGGTGAACGAAGAAGTGGATCGAGCGGCTTCTGTGAGAGGTAAATCGAGTTTAGAAGAGTGAGAAGGGCAATGGGGCATTAGTTAGAGCTCGTTCTTACCTCGTGATTGCTGGCAAAATTGAGTAATGAAGATGTATACGATCCTACTATAGCCCTGAAGGTTCTTGAGGGTGATTTCAATAGTAAAATCAAGCTAGGGCTTCGATTTTAGTTAGTTATTTTAGGCATGAAACATGATAAAACAAAGAGGTAGATCTGAGAACGTTCCCTTCTTTGTTCTAGAATAGTTTTGATAATGTGATGTCTTTCTTTTCTCATTTCTTTAAGGAATTTGTATGTTCTCTTACAAAGATTTACCATGATTCAATCCTTGTTAGGGTTTGTAATTTGCTTGTGCATCTTAATAAAAGATCGAGCCCTCTTTCTCCCTGTGAATGGTGGCACAAATGTGCCAAACCACGTAAATTTCTCTTGTTCATTTCTTTGGTGACTGATTTTGTATTTGCTACATATATCTTGTTTAGAACATTTTACAAGATAGTGTATAAGCTGGATATGAACATGTAGATTCATGTTTGCTTGCTGATTTTGGTGAAAATAATTTGTTCTTCGTATAGTTTGGAACCAAATATTGTGTTATTTATTCAAATACTTGAGATATTGTTTATCAATATTAGAGAATAAGTTTTGATTAGAAGACCATATTAGTCATAAGCTTGTGCATGTTTTAGTGAAAGGTTCTATCTAATTAATTGGAAATAATTAATTAGCATGTTGATTTTAATGATTGTAATTAATAATTAAAATAATTCTTGAATTACTTAAATCTTGATTTCATTGGATTATGTGTTGTGTCCTAATTATAAGATAACCAATTTTAAGTCTCTAAATCTTTCATACAAGTGGTTTGCGAGTGCGTATTTCCAATCTTAAATAACAGGTTTTTTATGTGATCCAAACGCTTAGGTGAAAGTCTTAGTGGATATCATTTCAAAAAGATCCTAAGTCACTTGGGTTACAACAATATAGTTTATTACAAATTGGTATCAGAGTTATATATTGGTTAGGATTTAATCAGAATGGGGGGTTTCAAAAGCCAAGACTAAGAGGTTTGATGGAAAAATTGATTTCTTAATTTGGCGGAAAAGAATGAAAGTTGTTTAGGTCAAAATGAAAGGTTCTAAGGTGTTAGAAGGAGAGAGAAGTTTGTTAAGTTCTTTAGATTCAGATGAGAAGGAAGAAATCATAGAGTTAGCGTATAATATGCTAGTGTTGCATTTAAGCAATAAGATGCTTTGTGAGGTTGATAAGGAAATTACTGCTGTTGGGATCTGTTTGAAATTAAAACAAATATATATGACTAAGAACTTGTAGAATATGATCTATTATAAGGGCAAATTGTTTAGATTCAAAGTGTCTGAGTCAAAAAGTCTTTAGGATAGCATGAATGATTTCAATAAAATTGTTATTGGTATAATAAACTTGGAGTAAAGTTGGATGATATGAATCATACAATAATCATCCTAAATTCACTTCTTAAATTATATGCTCATTTGTTGAAATAATGAAATATGCTGGAGTGACTTTTTCATTGAAAATAGTTTAGACTGCTTTGAAATATAAACATATAAAAACCAAAATTGAGAATGAATCAAAAAGAGCTCTAGGTTTGAATTAGAGGAAGGCTAGAGAAAAAAAGAAAAGAACAAATAAAGATACAAGTCAAGGTCTAAATCTAAGACTAAATTCAAGTGTTTTCACTTTTATAAGGAGGTGTATTATTAGAAGAATTATCTGGATTTGAAAAAGAAGGATAATAAAAAATTAGTTGAATTTGGGGATGCATCAGGAGAATCAGATAGATTTATGGATTCAAAGATTTTGGCTATTACAACATTTATAATAGGGAAGATTGGATAATGGATTTAGGGTGTTCATTTCATATGATTCCAAATAGGCACTGGTTTAATTCGTTCAAAGAAGTCAGTGTGGGAAGGTGATTATGGGAAATGATGCAGCTTGTAGAGTCCTTGGAATTAGAACAGTTAGAATTAAGATTGATGTTGGAGTGATTAGGACTCTTACTAAAGTTAGATATGTGCTAGACCTGAAAAGGAACTTGTTATTTCTCGGTACTCTTGATACGATTGGTTGCACATTTAAGGTAGAGAATGATGTTCTTAAGGTGATCAGAGGTTCTCGATTATAATTATAAAGGGCAAGAGGTAGAATGGATTATATTCTCTATTGGGAAAGATAATGACCGATTCAATAGGAACTTCAAATGTTACAAAGACAAATCAGACAAAGCTTCAAAATCTTTGGCTAGGTCACATGTGTCATAACAGATTAAATGTTCAACAAGAACAAGGAGTTTTTGGTAAAGATAGTGTGGATAAGATTAATTTCTGTGAACATTATATCTTTGGAAAAAAAAACTTGGATAAAGTTAGCTATAGGGTAACAAATTATCAAAGGGATTGTTAATTTTATTCATTTAGATATTTGGGACCTGCTCCTATTTCAACTTTGGGTGGAGGTAGATATTTTAGCTCCTTTATTGATGATTTTTTGAGAAACATTTGAATTTATATTTTAAGACATAAGAATGAAGCATTTAAGATATTCAAGCAATAAAAAATGCAAGTTGAAAATCAGACTAGGAAGGAAATTAAAAAGTTAAGAACAAATAATGGGTTGGAGTATTTGAATAATAAATTTATTGAATTTCATTAAAAATAGAATTTTTTGATGTAAGATTGTAAAAATGACTCTGCAATAGAATAGTATTACTGAGAGGATGAATATGACTTTATTAGAGAAGGTTATATGTATGATATCGTGTGTAAAAATGATAAGCATTTTTTGTGAGAAGCAATTAATACTACTTGCTACTTGGTGAATAGAAGTCCACTATAAATCTTGAACTCAAAACTTCTAAAGAAGTTTGGACAAGAAAACAGGCAAACTAAAATAATCTAAGAATATTTGGATGTCCAATGTATATTCATATCAATTAGACAAAATTGGAACCAAGATCTAAGAAATATAAATTCTTAGGATACCTAATGGAGGTGAAAGGGTACAGATGTTGGCTTACATATGAATCCAAGTATACCATTAACGGATTTGTTATCTTTAATGAGTATGAAATGATGATTTTTTATATTACTAAAATAAATTAGGAGGCTACAGAGGGCACTAATAATGTAACACTTTAGGGTCAAATTTTGGAAGAATTATTTATTTATCTATTAATTAACCAATCATGACATTTATGATTTATCAATATAAATTATTCCCATGGAAGTAACTAAAATTTTTATACATTAAAATATAAAATTATTTTCCTCAAATTTCATGTAAATAAGCCAAAAGATAAATCATTACATCCAATTAAACTTTCTAAGCTTCTGATTATAAAAGAATAAAATTAGAGAAAATATAAAAATAAAATAAAATCTAAATTTTTTATCTGTCCTCACTCCACTGAATCCTGACCCCTTCCTAAAAATATGTAAAACTACCAAGTGAGTTAACAACTCAGTAGATAACCAGAACTTACAATTAAAATTAATGAAATATAATATGAATAGTATGTATGTAATCATTTATAAATATGAATATATAACTGTAAAAGTATGTAGCAATCAATGAAATAGTAACATGTCATATGATCAATAGAAATCAATACGATTGTATATCTTAAGAGTAGTGATTAGTAACCAAGTAAACAGTGATTGATAAACTCTGTCAATCCTATACCCAATAGTTATAAAATAGTTTATATAACATCTTATCATATTAGTACACATGTTATTATCACATGCATGTCATATAATATCTATGCTATACATGTATTTAATGTAAATCGCATGATTCATATATATCAAATACCTTTGTATTAATTTTATTAATCTAATTAAATACTTGTATCAATCATAATCTATATCTTATTTAAATCATGTCATATTAATTATGTAATTTATCATATATATATATATATTCCTATTATATACATATGCATGCACTATAACCAATAAAAGACATCCAACTATATATAATGTTTTTCTCGCATTCAATCATGTAGGCGAATTCTATAGAAATTAGTTTCAATCATAAATCATTTAGGCCATATAGCTTTCATATCAAAAGTCATCACCTCCTACCCGTTGGTATATTATATCATATCAATCTGTCTTATTATATCTCTTTTTTTATATCATTTAGGATTATACTATAAATTTTATTTTAATGAAAAGCCCATCGGCCACCCTTCTATACAGGATAACATGTCTCCAACTAACATGAATCAGTCAATTATTTCTAGCTAGCCTTTCTTATATACACATATTTCATAACATATATAACATAATAAACATCTAATAACATACTTAACATTCAGTTCACTGTATAATATTAATACATGTAAAATTTATATATGAATCAAAATTAGTAAAATTTATAAATATATAGTGTGTTCTTTTTCACATTTGTGTATTCATAATAGCTATATTATAATAAGCATATATGCTATATACGCATATAAAAAGAT
This sequence comes from Dendrobium chrysotoxum, assembly GCA_019925795.1. Taxonomy (NCBI): domain Eukaryota; kingdom Viridiplantae; phylum Streptophyta; class Magnoliopsida; order Asparagales; family Orchidaceae; genus Dendrobium; species Dendrobium chrysotoxum. The sequence continues at coordinate 23,209,861 of CM034302.1, read as the reverse complement.
TTTAATAATTATTTCTTAAATTCTAAATCTATCAAAATTACCAAAAATTAGGATATCTCCCAAAAAAATAAAAATACATGTTAAAAAATTAATTTGTTCTAGTCAAAATGCTCATACTAATGACATCTATCACATATCAAAAGTTATGTAGTAATATTTTGCTAATAATCAAACTAGCATAACTTTTATACATTTTGATCAAATTAAAACTCATAAAATACAAAATATATAAAATTATTAAAATTAGAGGTAGAGTATAGGCAGTCTACCTCAAGATAAATAACTTTTTCAAAATGATCGACTACCAAAAAGTGCTCTATACCTTTAAATCTTAGCTTTTTTTTCTCTCTCCTCTCTTATCCTCTTAGTTTCTTGAGCTGAATGGAGGGAAAAGGAAAAGGGAAATGGCATTTAGGGAGTGGAAAGAGATTTTTATAATAAAATATTAAAAGGAAATATTCATAATTATTCAAATTATTTAATTTTTCAATAAAAAATTTGTATAAATTCTTTTATATTTTCAAATTCAAAGCTCTAAAAATTATAAAAAAATATTCATAAATTAGCACAACATATCTAGAAGAAATTGGTGAAATCGATTTGCAAAATGGACACTTAACAATCCCAAAAGCCCCACTTGTATCAATATGTGTCAATTCTCTATATTGTCTCTAAAATTAAAAGAAAATTATTATAATTTAAACACAATAATATCTTTATTATGAGAAAGACAGTTTACACATTTGACTTATATTGACTTTAAAAAAATTTATTCGGCTCTATCAAAATATAGGCTATTATAGATAACATAGAGAATAGTGATACAAATCAGTTGTAGTAGAGCTAACACCAATAGATATCAGTGGTCAAAATCATCAAGAAGAGGCTGCTACTTAACAACATTAAAATAATGTAAGAGCATCAGATCATTTAGGTTATTCTGATTTAACCATATATGCTCTCATAGCTATTGAAAAATTACTGGATGATGAGCCTAGATCATAAAAGAAAGTAATGAATAGTGATGAAAAGGGTTTTTAGAAATAAGCAATGAATGAAGAAATGGAATCCCTAAAAAAGAACTGTACTTAAGAACTTGTGAATAAACCACAAAACAAGCAGATCATGAGATGTAAGTGGATATATATAAAAAAAGATGATGTTTCAGATATTAAACATGCAAGGTATAAGACAAGATAGGTTAATGGCAAAGGGGTTCACTCAGAAAGAAGGAATATATTTTGGTAAGATTTTCTCACCAGTTGTCAAGCATACTTTGATCTAAGTGATTTTGTCAGTAGTTGCTAGATATGATCTTGAGCTTAAACAGATGGATGTTAAAATAACTTTTCTGCATGGAGAATTTGAGAAAGTTATTTATATGAAAATAAAGTTTGTCTCCTTAAAAAATCTTTATATGGATTAAAGTGTCTTCACTGGTATAAGAAATTTGATTCATTTATGATTTAGAAATATTTCAAAAGTTGCTTTTTTGATATGTGTGTTTACTACAAGCAATTTTTAGAAAACAACATAATATATTTGTTCTGTATGCTGATGATATGCTTATCACTAGTGATAATGTTGTAGAGATAAATTAATTAAAGCAGTTACTAAAAGTCATTTTGAGATGAAGGATTTTGGTTATGCTAGACGTATAATTGAAATTAATATAATAAGGGAAAGAAATGAAGGCTTATTATATTTGTTTCAAAAAAAAAAAAAACTATATCTGAAAAGTTCTAAAGAAATTTGGAATGGAAATAGCCAAATAAGTTTCATCGCTACTAGGTTTGTAGTTTAGGATTTTAGTGTCACAGTCACCAACAACAGAGAAAGATCAGTGGTATATGGGGTTAGTTTCGTATATAAGTGCCACTGGCAATTTGATGTATTCTATGATATATACCAAACTAGTTTTCCTCCTCTTTAATGGTTTTGTTGTTGGCGTACAGAAATGAATAAATGATGAACAAACTTTTTTTTCTTTTAATCTGCCATTAATTTCTTTCACTCATTTTTGGACTCTGGCAGATATCAGAGCTTGGGCAACAAAATCACATGGGGAGCTGAATCTCCTGCAAAAATTTGCTACTGTATTATATATAGTTCACGTTAGTACGTAGTAGATCTGGAAAGAGGTTGATGTATGTATTGGTGTTCAGATATTTTAGAGATGCGGGTGTTATTGCCTCCAGGCTCCTTGTTATAATGGAAGAGTATGAATTACAGATTCATGGCTAATTCAGGAAAGAGCACCGGAGGGATGTTAAGTTGTTCTTCAGATAACTCAGAGGATCAGTTGATGTTGGGTTGGCTTATAGAAAGGAAATTGGAAGAGAGAGAGAGAGAGAGAGAGAGAGAGAGAGAGAGAGAGAGAGAGAGAGAGCATATTTCAAGTTTTATAGATTCAAATTATGCAAGAGATCTCGATAAGCGTAGATCTTTGACAGTATATGTCTTTCAAGTTTATAGTAACACAATTACCTCAAAATTTAATCTTTAATTAGTTGTGGCTTTATCAATTACAGAGGAAAAATACATTGCTACTATCAAGGTAATAAATTAAGGCATCTAGATTAAAGGGTTTCTTAAAGAGCATAAATGAAATCTATTATCTGGTGTGATAGTCAGAGTGCTATTCAGCTAATGATGAATCATGTATTTTATGAAAGGACAAAACACATTGATATCAGAGTGCATTTTATCAGAGATGTTCTAGCTCAAGGCATTATGGAAGTTTAGAAAGTTTATACATATGAGAATCCAAATGACATGCTTACTAAGATAGTGTATGGAACCAAATTCTAGCATTGCCTCACTTTGGTTCAGGTAGGTAGGTCTCCTGGTTAAGGAGGCTTTGGGAGAAAGAGGTAGTTGGGCTTATCTAATATTTGATAATTAATTTTATTAATTTGCACTAGCTTGTTTTATTTAAAATACCTACTTTTATTACTAATATTACTTCTTTCTTGTGTAGCCATCTATATAAACTATTGTATTGCATTTTCTTATTTTTTTCTCTTTTTATTATAAGCAGGTTGGACTAATGGCTGAGTGAGGGATAGAGATCAAGAGAGATAACCACGAGGCTTATGTGAGAGGCAAACGAAGCAGTGGATCAAGCGGCTCCTCTAAGAGGCGAATTGAGTGCAGGAGAGGGAGAAGGGCAATGGAACAATAGCTTGAGCTCATTCTTACCTTGTGGAGAGGTACATGTTTTGACTGTAGCCTTGAAGGTTCTTGAGGGTGATTTCAATAGTAAAATGGAAGCTAGGGCTTTAATTTTGGTCAGCTATTTTAGGCAAGAAACAAGATAAAACAAAGAGGTAGATCTGAGAACTTTATCTCTTTTTTTTTTGGAAATGTTTTGATCAGGTGATATCTTTCTATTCTCATTTCTTTATAGAATTTATATGTTCTTTTAAAAAGATTTACCTAGATTCAATCCTTGTTATATATGTTTTGTAAATTGCTTGTGTATCATAATAAAAGATTAAACTCTCTTTCTCCTCATGGATTAGGCACAAATGTGCCGAACCACGTAAATTGCTCTTGTTTATTTCTTTGATGGTTGATTATATATTTCTTGCATTTATCTTGTTTATAACTTTTCACTAGATGGTGTAGAAGCTTGATATGAACATGTAAATTCATGTTTGCTTGCTGATTTTGATGAAAATAATTTGTTCTTGCTATAATTCGCAAGTGAATATTGTGTTATTTAACAAATACTTGTGATATTGTTTATCGATATTAGAGAATAAGTTTTGATTAGAAGCAAGAACATATTTGTCATAAGCTTGTGCAAGTTTTAGTGAAAAGAGCTATCTATTTGATTAGAAATAATTAATTAGCTTGCTGATTATAATGTTTGTGATTAAATAATTAAAATAATTCTTTAATTACTTAAATTTTGATTTTACTAACTTGTGTGTTGTATTTTAATTATAGGCAAACCAATTTTAAGTCCCTAAATCTTTCATATAAGTGGTTTATGAGCACGTATTTACAATTTTCAATAAATAGGTTATTTTACATGATTCGAACCCTTAGGTGAAAGTCTTAATGGCTATCATTTGGAAAAGATCTTGTGTTTTAGTTGGGTTATAAGAGTATAGTTTATAACAAATGGGAAATGCATTAATAATATAGGAATGGTCCAGTAAGTTATTGCTCAAAAGCTTGCCTATGTAATGCTAAGCACCCTTTTATATTCTAGTGGTATTTTTGTATGAACATAAATTTTGGGTTTATTTTTTCCAAGAAATAAAATAACGTGTATATTTTTCCAATTTCATGCGTTACGAGGCATATAAAATTACCCTTGCTTTTTGATATAATACCTTCTTATTCCTATAATTTTTTTAATTTAAGTAAATTTAATATTTTGTTTGAATGGATCTTTTTTTTTTAATGATCCAATTTATTTAGAGGAAGAGAAAAAATTGAGCCATGCAAAATATCAAGCAATTTTATAAGAAAAACATTCCTTTAAAAAGTTAAGCACAAAAAATATGAACTTAATATGAAGAAGATCTAATCATCTAATTTTAATAATAATCTTAACTATTTTTATCAACTAATCTTGATGACACCCACATCTTATCAACTTTCATTTCTACTAGGTGGGGTGACCTTTCATTTCTGATAAAGTCTCTGCCCCTCTACCAACCGATTGATTGGGATGGTCAACCTCTTTCCCAACATAAATTAGTACTAAGGATTAGAGTGAGATGGATAGAGAGAGAGAGAGAGCAAGAGAGAGAGAGAGAGAGAGAGAGAGAGAGAATCCTCTCTCCTTGCAACATTTTCCTTTAATTCCACTTTCATGAGAACTAGTTTTCCTCCTCTTTAATGGTTTTGTTGTTGGCATACAGAAATGAATAAATGATGAACAAACTTCTTTTTTCTTTTAATTTGCCATTAATTTCTATCACTCATTTTTGGACTTTGGCAGATATCAGAGCTTGGGCAACAAAATGACATGGGGAGCTGAATCTCCTGCAAAAATTTGCTACTGTATTATATATAGTTCACGTTAGTACGTAGTAAATCTGGAAAGAGGTTGATGTATGTGTTGGTGTTCAGATATTTTAGAGATGCGGGTGTTATCGCCTCCAGGCTCCTTGTTATAATGGAATGATTTGATTGAGGGAGAAAATGCATTGTAGCACTGTTAATCATGTCATTTGGTATAGATTGAGGCTTGTTTCTTTAGAAAAATCTATTGTTTTTCATGTGATAGTCGACAAATTTTACTATTTCTCATGTGATAGCGAGGGATGGAGTGCATCATGTGAGCTTTTGTTGTGCTTGAAAACTTACTCTAATAAGGTAAGATGTGTATGGCTGAAAAAAGGATGTAAATGAGGCACTTTGTTTAATGAAACTGAGATTTTAAGCAAGAAAGATGCATAGGTGAATATGGTAATAGATTTGTTTTGGAGATACAAATATCAATATATGATCCCTGCTCAAACTATAGAAATTTATTAGATGCATTTAACTTAATAAAAGATAGGTAATTGAAATATAATGTCTAATCTTAGGTTTTAATAGTCAAAACATGCTCATCATGAAAGTAAGGAGGATTGTTACGCAGCTCGTCGTGATCTGTTGGTTGGTAGTTTTGATTATCAATAATGAAGTCTTAAGTTCGAAGCTTCCGTATGTGATGTGTGTGTGAATTTTTCTTAACTGGCTCAAAAATCTCCTCGCAAAAAAAAGAAGGATATAGGAAGTGCTGTTAGAAAGTTAAAGTATGTCCTTTGATGGCGTACTGATGTGCATATATGATATCAAATTGAAGTAAAATCATTCTCCAATTGGCTAAATGACCTATCAAAGTCAGCCTCATAATCAGGTATTACAAGAGATTAATAAGAAAAAATAAATTAATATTATATCACAACATATAATATCTTAACTTCGATAAACAAAGATTAGGGCTTGTCAATGTTCTCAGTATGAGAATATTTCATCTTAGTTGGTATGATTTGACGATTAAGAAAAAAACTAAGGCATTTATTGGTCATTCTTATCAACTTATGCTTGAAGAGGCCTCAAGATTTATCAAGGGCTGCAATATATACGACCAATGGCTTACATAATATTTATGATTTGAAGACTGGATAATGGTGCCTATGAAATCTATTAGTTGTAAAATGGTAGAAATTAGATATCATACTAAAGAAGATCATTAGTTGTAAATTAAATTAAAATTCTTCCAAGGTTTTATTACATCGGTAGCAAATGCGGCTTTGTTTGAGATAGCTTTTGATCATTATTTTTTCACTTCTTTCAAATAATTTTTTTTACTAGAAAATTGCTGTAGACAATGATAAGAAAAATATCACAAATGAAATATGGTTGTGAATTAGTTTTAATGGAGGCACATAAATTAATTTTATCACTGAAAAGGAGTAAAAGAATAATTTTTTTATTAAATAGGTACTCATAGATGTCTATTATACATAAAAATATATTAGAAAGCAGATGCAAATCTTTTGTTGTTTAATGGTGGGGCAGATCGTTTGCACGTCATAATTAGAAATTAGCGATGTGTGAGATCATATGTAGGGGTGTCAATATTTGACACGACATGAAAATCTGACTCAAATTTGACCCAAAAATTTCGGGTTTGACCCGATCCGTTTTCAAAACGGGTCAGGTTCGGGTTCCAGAATTTGACCGGTTTGAAAAACGGGTCGGGTTTGGGTTAACCCGACAGGTTGCCAGGTCAACCCGTCGACCCGTTTAATTGAGCTGCCCGCGAACCTGCCCGTTGCTGCCCGTGTTGTGCCAACCCAGCTGCCCACGCGACAGCGTCTGCCGGCCCGCTGCCCGCGTGCCCGCAGAGGCTGCCCGCTCGCGCTCGCCTGCGCGCACCCGCGCGCGCGTGCCTGCACGCACCCGTTCGCGCTGGTCCAGGCGTCCCTGCACGCGCCCGCTCGCCCGCTCGCACGCGCCCGAGGCCGCCAGCTCGCACGCGTCCGCCCGTGTTGGGTCGGGTCAACCCGGCAACCCGACGGGTTGGGTCCGGGTCCACATTTCTGACCCGTTTGCATGCCCGGGTCGGGTTAGGGTTGACCCGTTTGAACCTGGATCAATTCCGGATTCAACCCGAACCCGACCCGTGACCCGAAATTGACACCCCTATCACATGCGCTACCACAGTGGTGTCTCACTACAGTTCCGCGAGGAGAACACGTGATAGTTGCAGCAATGCAAATCAGAACTGATGAAGCATCTGCACGGCATATGGGATTCTGCAATTTGAAAGGAAGAGCGTGGGCTCAGGAGGAAGCGAAAGGCATTCACGCTTCAGGGCGGCTCAACGTGGGCGTGAGCCGTTGGTATTATAGAGAGGTCTCGGGTAGAAGAACGCATCGCGTTGGGTGGTCGAAGTTGGGAGTAGCCAAGTGGTAGCGAAGGGATTTAATATTGAGGAGGCAAAACAAAGCTCAGAAGCACGTTGCTGAGGAACATCGTCGAAGGACAGATGAGTGGGGTAGCAACTGTGAAGGGGGCGGTACACGTACAATGGGTAGAGTGGGGGCGCTTGCAAGCCACGATGCATTTGGGACCTCGTCGAGGTAGGAGTCGAGAGAAAGAAGGGTACTGTGTGGTTGGTGGTCTATGGTTACACGTTGAGTGCGGTGAAGGTTTGTTGAGTTTGCATTGTAAGTCATTAATAGGGGGCAAGATCTCGACCGGATATTAAAGGTGTAGGAATTTGGAAAAAAATATAAATAAAAATATTTTGATCAAAATATGAATATAAAGAGTTTTAAAGTTGGCCATTTTGTTTTTAAATGAGTTAAATAAATGGGTAAAAAATTAAAATTATTTTTTTTCAAAGTAAATTTAAAATTTTTGACATTTTTTGGGATAAAATTTTGATTAGGATATTAGAGGAGATGAAAATAAGTAGAATATAATTGATAAAAGGAAAGGGGAAATAGGGAAGAAGAAAAGTTTGGAAAAATTTTGAAAAAAGAGAAAATCTAGAAGGGACTAATGCACTAATGATGTACGGCGTATGACCTAATCCAAATGCAACGATAAGACTTATAACTCAAATATATAATAGGTTAAAAATGCTCATGCCCTGGACTTACAATCTTGTCCCAAAAGTACTATCAAGTAGAGACATCAATAAATTAATATTAAATTAAATAGTTAATTAATATTAAATGAAATAATTATGTTGTCGTTTTAATATAATAATTTTATTTTTGACAAAGTCGAAAATATAATACAAAAAATAGTATAAAGGATACAACAAGCAGTGGAAAAGTCAAAAGTCAGTTGGGCTCAGTCCTTGGCAATAATCTTTTTACCACCACCTAAAAGCTAGACAATGACAATCCAGAGGAGGAAGCAAGCAAATGTCCACACTGACAAGGCCACCAAACAGAGCAAGAGAAACACCCCCAAAGGTTGCCAACATGCCACATATATCTAGGTGTTGATAAACAAGAAAACTGCCACATCATTGCCCGGATCTTAATCCGTGAAGGCCAAACCAAAAAAGTCCCCAAAACAGTCCAACCAAAAGGATCGAGAGCAGTACCCACATTAATATATCAAAGATGGAAAACAGCCCCAACCATACTCCAATAGGAGATAAACCCAAAGAGAGAAATCATTTCTTTTTGGATTTCTATTTTCTATGCTCACCACTCTTTTTAATGAAACCAACATCAGCAATTTGAAGTATACTTAAATCAAAATTATCCCGAGACTCCAAATCATTCTCAATCATTTCCTCCCCACCTGCTGAGGAAGTGTCATCATCAAACCAATCACCATTCATCACCTCCTTCTCCCTTGATTTACAAGCAAGTTGAGCTAACAAAGCATCACTCGAAAAAACTGATATAGGCACATCAACCAGAGGGACATCAACAACAGTCTTAGCCACCTGAACATCACCCTTGGGCAACAAAGGACTAAATCAGGTAGGAGTAACCAAGACATTAGCCACCTCACCACTCCCAACAGGCGAAATCCCACCCACAGGTGAAACCAAATCACAGTCAACAGAATCATCGGAACTCACAGGTTCAGCATCACTGGCATCCACATTAGAACTAGGAGATACATTAAGACTAGCTAATGAATTGACTAAGCAATGATGCGGCTTAGTATCCCCAAACCATCCTCATTAATTCCACAGGAAGGAGCCACCAGTACAGCAACAGGTGATGGGTAAGAAACTCCATTAACTAGCTGAGCAACCTCTAAGAGATTATCCCCGTTAGCCTCACCCATATTTAGCATAACAGGAGATTCAATAGGAATTTCCACGTTAACACCAACAATGTCAAGATCAACCTGGGAATCAAGCCCATTAACCAAATTTTGAACAGACGGCTTAGGAACAGGGGAAAGGTTTATCAAAGGGTCAGAAGTCATAAAATCGACAGCTTCCTAAATAAGGTCCTGGGTAGAACCAACATTCCCCATAGAAACAGCTGCGGGATCAACCACAATTGGAGGCCTCTTATAGGAATGAGGGTGAAGCAAACTACAATTTTTTTTAAAAATGACCCAGGGATTTGCAATGATCACAAAATGGTGGAAACTTCTCCAAAACAACTAGTTGAATATAACATAAATTATCCGGACCAATCCAAATAGACTCAGGATATGATTTAGAGATATCCAACTCGACGAGGACCCGGGCAACAGACAACTGCGATCCAACGGTGGTAGCATGGTCAGTTTTCAAAGGACGTCCAAATAAGGAGCCTAAACCATGAAGAATGCGAGGTGAAAAAAGGTGCAGCCTAAGGTTTGGGAAGGAAACCCAAATTAGAACGATCAGAGACTCCACCGAGATATCAAAAAATGCGACCATTTAACCAATTTCATGTAACAATTGGCAACAAAATATGAACGATGGGAAAAAAACCCTACTATAATCCAAATTGTTAAGCAATTTGACTAAAACATGCCTTGAATCCAAAACAGTCACAGAACATTCACCGATTAGCTTAAGGTTAAAGAAAAACTTACGAATCGCTTCAAGTGAGGGTCTGCAAATCAGAAATTTACCCACTAGAGCAAACTCAAAAGGCTTGGCAAGAGCCAAGACTTTGGCTTTGGAAATCTACAATGCCGGCAACCCGCGATGAGTTGTAGTTTTAAGATCGGGATACTCATTAGAAGAAGAAACCCCCGACAAAGCTTCAAGAAATGAACAAGACGATTTCCGCCCATCCAAGAAACCACGGTCATCGAACCGAATTGACGCCATCCAAGCAAAGAGCAACCGAAAGGGGAAAAGAAGAAGATGACGACAAAATGAGTAGAAACCCCAAGAAACATAAGGCCATGGAGTGGCCAAAGAGACGGGAAAGCCAAGAGCGGCTGCTAGGGCGAAAACTCTAGCAGAGCGCTCAGAGACGATTATTAGCAGTGGGTATATAATGAATGTTTGTTTGAGCTAGATTCTTTTGAATTTAGGGTTTATGGTCATTTTAATATAATAATGATAATATATTTTTACAGATTTAGGGCTTCAAATACTTGTTTAATTTGTTTAAAATTTAAAAGAAATTTTTTTATCTTAATAATCTATTTAAAAATATTTAAAATATATGTAAATTAAATAAACACATGCTTATAAACAAAAATGAAAAGAGTCAAGCCACATTTTTCTTCAACATCAGGGCTTCTATTATATTTGGTCAATGCCTAAAAGCATGTGACTTTAACAATGATCATTATGTGTGTTGATAGTTCATAGATAATTAGTGTTTATTAGATAGTTAATCGATATTTAATGAGACTTCTTAGGAGTCTATATCTTTATAAAACTAATATTGGGGAAGCAATGATTGAATAATATGATGTAAGCCTCCCTCAATATATTTGTTGGTTTCTTTTTCTTCGCCTATTGATCTACTAAGATTTTTTTTTTAATACTGATGTATCGCCAAAAAATTATCTTGATTGGGCACGAATCTCGAGGAAAAACTCAAGTTGGAAACTTCAAAAATTAATTCGGAGACCATTTAAACTCCGATTTAAGCAAGCTTATAGTCGAACTGAGCGTCTCGGAAATACGAGCCCAACGACACCAAAGTCGACTCAATCCGAGCCCAAATGAGCCCAAATCAAGTACCCGAAGTGCTGTTGGAAGCATCGAACAGCAATTTGAGTTACCAAACGGTCTCCGATTTTGACGAGCTTATAGTCGAATCGAGCGGCTCGACTAGACAAATCCAACGAGCCCAAGATCGCAGAATTCTGATATCATTAAGACCTTCAAATGCTTGATAAACGGTTCACGATCAAGGGATTTAATATCGGTCGTTCATCCGGATCACTCCTTATTTGCCCTTGATCCCTCATCTATTTACGGGCTATGCCACTCCAGAAAAACTATAAATAGCCCCTCATTTCTCTTAAGAGGGGACCCCAAGCCAAGAAGAGAAGAGGAGAAGGAAGAGAAGAGAAGCCTAGGAGGGAATAACTCCTCCTCGACCACCGCCGGAACACCGCCGGAACTCCGCCGGAATACCGCCGGAACACCGTCGGAACACCACCGAAGCACCACCAGGCGCCCGAGGGACGCCGGAGCCCTGCCCGACACGGGAGCAACGTCGGAATTCTGCCCGACGCTAGAATTCTACCCGACGTCCGAGTGACGCCGGACTTCTTTCCAAGTGACGCCGGAATTTTGTCTGACGCCCGAGTAACGTTGGAACTCTGCTTGGCCTTGTAATTGATACTCATTATAATCTGATCGTCCTGAAGTTAAAGGATGAGTCAGCCTCGTGTATTTCAAACAACACTAGTGGAACTTTTTCAACTGGGCGTGGCCCCGTGGTTTTTCCCTTTTTCAGGGCTTTCCACGTAAAAATCCTGGTGTTTCTTTCACTCTTCTGTTTGTGTGCTGGATATACGTACAACGCTGAGACGGAAATATTAAACTCTATCGCCGCGTATATTTGAGTCCGCAACAAATACGATCACAATAATACCATCATATCAATGGTGCTCTTCTTAAGTGTTTGTTTGGGATAGTTTTCTTACTGTTTTGTTTTTTTAAATCGCAACCAGCTGTTCGGCTACTACTTTCTTAGTGCTTTCAAGAAATTTTTGTGTTAGAAAAGCTAGTTTTTACAATAGTTTTCAAAAAAATTATTTTCTCCATAACAATTTTACAATCATTATTTTTTCAAAACGCTGCAGCCGTCCCACACAAACCTAAATCTCACCGTCGCCGTGTTTCCCATCTTTTATTTGAAGTTCTGCCGCTTAGATCTCAACCACATTCGAACGGCATATTACACAGCCTTAAATGACACAAAATTTTTGATATGCATTCAATGCTAAGTTATATATACATCGACATATATCCATAATGCTAATTATCAAACAATATCAGCTTCAACCTTTCAAGCAAAACAATTTTCATAGCCAGTTTTATTGATAAAAGCTTCCCAATCAATCCGAGCCAAATACATATCCTACGCTTCAACGTTTTGCTACTGTTTTTTCGCTGCTTTCTCATAGCTTTTTAGTAATTTCTATTTTACAATCAAAATAGTTAAGTAATTTTCTCCATAGCAATTTCACGATTAGCTTTATAAAAAGTTACAGCTGCCTCAAACAAAATTTTAATTTCTCTATGTTTGCATTTTCATCTATCATGAAATAATTCTTCTAGCAATTATCTATCACAACCCTTGTTTTGCATAAGCTTTCCCTATCACAATATAAGAGTAAACAAGGGCTCCGTTTGGGACAGCTTTCTTACCGTTTTTTAAAGCAGCTTTCATAAGCTACTTTAAAAAGCGGCAAAAAGTCGTCCCAAATAAAACCAAAATCTTAAAAAATCTTCTACAAAATTATAACAGTCAGGCTATGATTTTTAATTCGACTAAACATTAAAAACTGTGAATGAGCACAACATTAATTGTCTTATTCACAAACAAACTGCATTGCTGCACGAATCTGCAGGCATTTAACAACTCATTCGGCCATTGTGTACATTTGCATTAAATAATGCTGCATTAGAAGCCGATTTATTAGATAGTTAGCACTTTAATTTGATTGTCGTGGGGGCCAATTAATGAACTCGCCTATATTATTAAAGAGAGAAATAATTAGTTGAGTATAATTGACAATATTTTATGATATAATTGTATTTTAATTTGTTCCTTTTTTTTTTTTTTTGAACTATTTGAATACAAATCTAGCATAAAATATAGAATAATATTGTTAATATAAATTAGTTAAAAAATTTAGATAATCAAGTTAACCTTGATTGTTGAATCTTATATTTATACGCATGATATCTAATTTTTTATATATATTTTGAGTCATCACTCCTTGTGTGGTGAGTCTTACCTTGAAACAATAATATTTGATATTAATAATATTAATAATTGAAGATAAAAAAATCTTAATTAATCAAGAGCTAGAGCGTTTTTAGAAAGCTAAATCTTACTATTAAGACCAACTTTCTTCGCATTACTTAGCAGTCGAGCAACAATTTCATTATTAGTATTGAGATGGACAATAGACATGAGCTTAAGATTGAGGATGCATTCCATTATTCCTACTACAGGAAATTCGCTTAATAGCGACTGTTAGTTGACCGCCGGAATTACCAGCGGTTTGATCGCCGCTACTAACCACCGGTACCATCGGTGTTTTCTTTTCATGGCAACTTTTACCGGCGGTTTAGTTGCAATTTTTAAGTAAAAAGTTTTTGGCAGTTAAAACCCTTGAATCTAAAGGTTGATTTTTAGAAAGCCTTAAGCCCATATCATTTTGCTTTAGTCATGCATGTTCTCAGTAGACATTTGCAAGAGGATGTACCTTAGTTTATACTTTTTGATGATGATATTCTTCTTGTTGATAAGACTAGAAAGGGAGTTGAAGGTAAACTTGAATTATGGAGGTCAACCTTAGAGTCTATAGGTTTTCGCTTGAGTAGATCTAAGACTGAATATATGGAGTGTAATTTTAGTAGTAATACACCTAGTGAGGGGATTGTGACTTTGGGCGATCAAGTTATTTATAATAGTACACGTTTTAGATATATTGGATCTATTGTTTAGAGTGAAGGTGAAATAGATGAGGATATTATCAACAGAATTCAAATTGGATGGTTTAAGTGGAGGAATGCATTGGGGTTGTTGTGTGATAGAAAAGACCCCCTCAAACTTAAGGGAAAATTCTATAAGATGGTGGTGAGACCGGCAATGCTTTATGGTGTCGAATGTTGGCCATTAAAAGAGAAGCATAATATTAAGTTAATTTTTGCAGAGATAAGTCACCTTAGATGGTTTGGTTGCTTAAAACGACCGCCTTCCAATGATCCAATTAGGAAATTGGAGGTATTAGATTTGACTTATATTAAAAAGACTTGGCTAGAAAATATTAGAAATGATATTTTTTATTAGATTTAAACAAGATTTAAGGTTGCATCTTTTCTAATAATTTATTTCACAATTATGTAGGGAACATTTGCTTTAACATCCAAATGACTATCCAAGAATAGAGATATTGGATGTATAACAGATTATTATCGGGTTGAAGAGGATTGACAAATAAAATTATAGAGGGAGTTGAGAATTTTATTCAAGTCACATATCAACTACTTTCATTTAAGTCTGATGGAATGTTTAGATGTCCATGCTCGAAGCACAAAAATCAAGCATTTCTTAAGCTTGATGATGTAAATGTTGATTTATATCGTAGGAGATTAGTTCCAAGATACTGAAATTGGACCTCACATGACGAGTACGAGCAATACAGAGATACTCATGCCGGTCCATCCACAGCTTTTGAAATAGTTGATGAAGATCAAGTGAATAGACTATATGAAGAACTGGTTTTTGATGCAGCAGGTCCAAATTTAAGTGTCAATATGGAAAAGCCACCAAACACAAAAATTGAAAAATCCTTTAAATTACTATATACTACTCAAAACAAATTAGGGATGGTTATATAACTCATTCAGAATTATCGGTTGTTGTTAGGATGCTAAGTATTAAAATTGAATATAATATTTCTCGTGATTATTTCAATGACTCCATTGGTCTTCTCAAGAAAATAAATCCAACGGACAATTTAATCCCTATAAATTTATATCGAATAAAGAAATTAGTATGCAAGTTGAGTCTCATCGCTATGAAATTGATTGTTATATAAATGGATGCATGTTATACTACAAGGATGATGCGATAAAAGTTTATTGTCGCACCTGCAAAGTGCCTCGGTTTAAACCAAACTAGAAAAAATAACATCGTCAAAAGAAAGATATTTCATATTTTTGTTTATTTTATTTATTGATTATTCCAAGACTTCATCGGCTCTACGCATTAATGAGTTTAGTAGGTCATATAAGATGACATAAGGAAAAATTAGCACGTAGTGGTATTTTTTCTCATATCCATTAAATGCTGAAGTGTGAAAATATTTTGATCGAATGCATTCTTCATTTACTGCTAAGCTACGTAACATAAGATTGGGATTATGTGCTGATAGTTTTACTCCACATAATTAGGCATCTTCATCATATTTTTGTTGGCCAGTTATACTAACACCATACAACCTTTCACTAGAGATGTGTATGACTATCCCATACACGTTATTAACACTAATAATACACGGACCATATAATCTAAAAGCAAAAATTGATATTTTTTTAACCATTAATTGATGATCTCATATTCTTATGGTATGTTATCGGGCTGGAGCATAACAGAAAAATTAACATGCCCTTACTGCATGAAGAATGCTAAATCTTTCACACTAGAACATGGAGAAAAAATATTTAGTTTGATTGTCATCTTATGTTCTTATGTGCTAATCATCCGTTTAAGAGAAATAAGGATGTATTCATTAGAAACAGAGTTGAGAGGTTACCTCCTCCACCTAGATTAAGTGGTGATGGCATACTATAGAGACTTTATGACATTTTATAAATTATTGATTTTCCAATATTATCAGAGTATAAATTTTTGGCATATCGTGTTCAACAAAATTGGATTAAAAAAAGTATTTTTTGGATATTACCATATTAGAGAATAAATTTGATAAGGCATAATCTAAATATTATACACATTGGAAAGAACATTATCGATAATATTTTTAATATAATTATGGATGTTAAAGGTAAGAGCAAGGATAATATGAAAGCTAGAATGGACATTAAAGAGTACAACCGGTGAAGAAATCTAGAGTTAGTAACAAGTATCGACCACAAAATAAGGAAGCCCAAAGCACCTTACTCTTTCACATTAGAATAAAAAAGATCAATATGTCAATGGTTTCAAGATTTAAAAATGCCTGATGGCTATAGATCAAATTTAAGTCGATGTATAGACCTTAAATCTATAAGATTATTTAGACTAAAAAGTCATGATTGTCACATAATTATGGAGGTTCTACTTTCAATTATAGTATATCTGTTACTAGATTACACATCAAATCCAGTGATAAAACCTAGCATTTTCTTCAAAGACCTGTATTCATCTAAACTAAGTGAAGATGCTTTATAGAGGAGCAAGGAGAATATACCAATCATCCTATATAAGTTACAAAAAATATTTTTCTCTGGGATTCTTTGATTCTATGGAACATCTTCTAGTCTTTCTATCTTATGATGCTAGAGTTGGTGGACCTGTGCAATATCATTGGATGTACCCTTTTGAGAGGTGAAACATATTTTTAATATATTGTCTTAAATAGTTTTAATTATAACTGATAATTCTAATCATCTAGTAGATATTTGAACAAGTTGAAAAAATATGTTAAGAATAAAGCATGACTAGAAGGATCGATATGTGAAGCATATTTATCTTAAAAACTCAATCACTTCTGCTCCTACTACTTTGAGCCCCATGTGAGGAGTATAAAAATAAAGATTAGTCATAACATGAACTTTAATGTCGAAGAACAATCACAATCTTCACTATCAGTCTTTAGAAGTCATGGAAAGCTTAGTGGCAAATGTGTTGAAAGATTTCTCAACGATTTAGAAATCAAAACAATGACTTAATATGTGCTACTGAACTGTCAGGAAGTCCAACCAATTTTAGAGTAAGTTATTCCATAATATTCAAAAGGAATCATGTAAATTTTTTAATACTAAAGTCTTACTTGGATGATTTTTCATCAGGTATTTTGTAAGCAATTTACCTCTAACAGATACTAAGATGTTGAGCAACATGTTACAAATGAATTCCCATGTTAGTTTTGATCTTACACGAGCCCTTAAATTTCAAATTTTTTATTGATTTATATCTTATTTAATATTAAAAGCTCTAACATTTAAAAATTTTCTTAGGTACAAAACTCCTGTCACAAGATTTTTGATAAAAAGATGTAAGCACTAGCATGGGGCCCAATGCAAAAAGTAAACACCTTACCAATATATATAATTAATGAGTTCAGATTTCATTCCAAGTCATGGAGTGAAGGAAGAAAAACTAAAAATTATGGAGTTTGTGTTAGAGAAAATACTTATGAAGAAGATGAGTGTGATTATTACGGTATTCTAAATGAGATTCTTGAGCTACAATACCGACGAGAATATGAAAATCTTGTATATTTGTTCAACTATCAATGGTACTATCCAGTACTGAATAGAGGCATAAGGTTTCATCCTGCGTATAGTTTAATAGAAGTAAAACATAGTATAAGATACATGAAGTTTGATCCGTTTATATTAGCAGGTCAAGTTATTCAAGTTTATTTCAGCAAATATCTAGTGATCTCAGAGATAAGCAATATTGGCTAGCTGTCATAAAAACTAAAGCACGGGGGATAATTTATCAATAATATATCGTACCAATTGCATATCAAGAGGACGAGATGTCAGATTATAGGTCTATTGAAATTGATGAGATATCAACTACAGTACATAATATTAAAATATAGTTTAGGATGTGAATAATTTGACAAGCTCTTCAAGTAAGAATGAGGAATAAAGTGAAGATACCATAGACAGCAATAAAAATAATTTTGATTTTGAATAGTTTTTGTAATTTAAGTGACTAAATTTATTATAATTTACTTGTTGTATTGTAGTTTTTGAAAATCAAGTTAGTAAATAAATATTGATAAATATCTCTTATTAAATCCTATTTATATGTAAATCATTATATATTCTATAATATTTTTTTTAATTCTTCATGTTTGTTACAACTTATCAGTCTATATTCTATATTTTTTTTATTTCTACTTATGTAAATCTTTATAATTGTTACAACTTAATTTTTTATATGTTACATCAGTTTACTAATTGCTTCTTTTACTATAAATGGCTTCAGATGATGATCATCCTCATAGATCCTTTACTTCAAAGTTTTCTCGTAAGAAATAATAGAGCACTAGACTAAGTAGGTCTAGACAAGGTGATGAAGGTCAGGGGCAGAGATCAGTTGCACCAGTAATACCATCACCACCACCTGGGATTCAACAGTAGTCCCCCACTGAGCAGGGTCAGGGACAGATAAATCTAGCTATGGTTAGAGTACCACCCCTTCCTAGGTACTTCCCTCAGCCTACGTCTATGAGTCATCAATTTCCTTCTCCAGATTAGGCACACTTAGCTCCATTCTATCCATATTATCCCCCACTAACATCATAAACAACTCCATCAACCTACCCTTACCCTCCTTACCACCACCCCTATTATTACCCACCTCTTATCCAGCCAGAATAGGTTGGACCATTAATACAAGCAGAGTTTGGTGCTGGGGAGCATGCAGCAGCAGCAGATAAGCAGTATACATAGAGCTTGAGGATGATACGTAAGTTCAATTTATTTTATAAAGTTATTATAATCTAATCTATTATATGTTATTGATAAAAAAAATTTACCTGCAGCTTCAATCCCTCAAGGCAGCCTATCCATAAGATTCGTGACATCATACAAAGCAAATAAGATGCTCATTACTTATCATGGAAGAAGATCCCAAAGGAAGTTAGGGATATATAGTTTAGAGAATTTCAAGTATATTTATTTAGCATTAGTTAAAATTCTTTATTTTATTTATATTAATATTATTTATTATGCCTATATTTTATAAAAAAAATTTAGGTGGTTGTTTGAGTATGGTATGAGGATTAGAATAAATTTTGAGAGGAAAGGATCAACTCATCTTAGGAACATATTCGTGGACATTAGAAAGTCTAGGCAGTGTCTATTATGGATTAGCGAGGGAGTATGGGCTGATTTTAGCAGAGCTTTGATGAGCCCTAAATTCACCAAATTGAGAGAGCAAAATAAGCAAAATAGAGCATATGACTATGAGGATTTATGAAGCTCTCTTCATACTGGTGGTTCAGTGCCCATACTGAACATAGATGACAATTAATAAAAGATTATTTTAATTAGTTTAATAAATATTTATATATTATTTTAACTATATTTTATTTATAGAAAGAGTATCTTGGTTGGGAGCCGACGCCATTGGAGCTGCATATGTGGACTCACCAACATCAAGCTAATCATCATTAGGTTGATGAGAAGGCGAATAAGCTTACGTGAGTATAATTTTTTGAGTAATAATATAAAATAAATAAAAATATAATTTTATGGGTTTATTCTCATAGGATGATTTTATACGACTTTGGGATAGTCAACAGTCTACTAGTGAGGGATCATCTTTAGGATCAACCCAGTATTCTGAGTATCGCACGTAGTTAGATGTTATTGGAGGAAGGCAGAGGGGGAGGGTTTATGGCTTAGGTTCATAAGGATATGCTTATGAGGGTAGTATATCTACTTTAGTATTATATGATGTTAGTGGAGCTGAAGAAATTGTTAGCCAGAGGGTTGCTGCCCTGACAAGAGAGATAGAGAAGATGAGAACAATTCAAAATGAGATGTAGGTAGAGTTGTGAGCATATCAAACTGAAATCAGAAGAAAAAGAAGTAAGAGCCTATACTTGAATCACAGGGCAGCCAGGACACGGACGATGCTTAGCATTGTTGTTATTTATTATTATTTATTTGAAGAACTGTTTGGTGTATTTGGAACATCCTATTGTGGATTTCATATGTTATGTTGATTATGAAACAAATGGATGTATGTCATTTATTTTAAGAATTGTTTGTTGTTATTTGGAACATATGCACTTTATTTATTTCATATGCATTGCTATTTATTTGAAGAACCATTATGTTAATTATGGATTGTGGATGTATATGGTCAAAAGTATTATATATATATTTTTAATTGCATGCAAGTAATTGTGGAAATTTGTGTGGATAGAGTGGTGGTTATTAATTTTTTTTGCAAATGCTACAGATTTTTGGTAGCTAACCGATGGTTTAGCCGTCAAAAACTTCAATACCATACGTCGTGAAGGTGCCGCCAATTTTTTTATTTTGTAGCCGGTAATAACTGGCGCTAAGCAACGGTTTGGCCACTGGAATAAACCAGCATTCGTAGACAATCTTGTTGCTAGAATTTTTTGATGGTTTACCTGTGATTTTAGGTTCATTAATTTCTGACTGTTTGAGCCACCGAAAAACTGATGGAAATTCTGTCGCCAGAAATTGACCACCGGTTTGCATTTCCTACATGATTTATTCCGGCAGTTTATAAATCGTAGGAAATTTTCCAAGCTGTTGGAAAAAAGATCAAAACTGTCAGAAATTATCGCCGGTAATGGGCGATTTTCCTTTAGTGTCCCTTTCGGTGGAAAAATAAAAGGGGGTCACCTTGATTCCTAGGCTTAGGACTTTGTACCCTTCTAATTTATATCTATGCATATTGAGAGGTCTATTGCTAGTTCTAACCCTTTCACCAGTAGTGTACATACCTGTAGGACTTTTATTAATGGAGTCTCTAGGGTTCTTAAGATTCCATTTCATTTAGTTGTCACAAAAAGGCTAATATCGAACAAATGTTGATGCCATATTGTATTTATAAATGAGTCCAAGAATTTTGATGAGGGTTTTATATAGGAACTTCATAATGACTCCTCCCATATTTGATATAGAGGTTGAGGCCTTAAAGTAAACTCAATTAGGAGTAATTGGTTTCATAGCCATCTCTAAAGAGATACTTAGGATTGGAGAAACAATGACATATTTACTATAACTATAGTGTATGGCACACACGGGGTGATGACATTGTGTGTCTTTAAAAATTTGTAGAAGTTTAAACATGATAATTAAATATCTTTATGAAGTGAGGTACGAGGAAATTTTTTAATTTGTTAAATTCAGAAAAATAACTTAAGACACTTCTAATACAATATAAGAGCAAGTAAAAGAAATTTTTGTTTTTAAAATAAGCTTCAAAATATAATAACACTTCTTCTTGTATAAGTTAATTTTTTTCTTCTCAAATTATATTACAGCTTTTAAAAGATTTTAAATTTTCATAGCTTTCACATCATTATTATTATTATCATAATAGCACATATAATAATTATTTTCTTAGAGTAAAGTAATAGTGCAGGAAAATAAAATGCAGATAAGAAACAAAATGAATCCATTTATAGTGATTCAGCATATCGGCCTACTTCTACTCCTCAAGTCCTCTCCATAGAAATTTTACTATATCTCTCTTTTTGCTCTTAGCAAGATGGAGAAGCCTCACTCTTTCATAATTATTAGAGAAACCCTTACATCACTTCTCACTCCTTTTGCTCCTAGTAAGGTGGAGATGCCTCTCTCCTTCATGGGTATTAGAGAAACCCTTACACTTTTTCTCTCCTAGATACAACCTTAACCTCGCTGACTAGAGCCACATAATATAAATAATTTCACAAGATCAACAAATTCTCTACAAGCAAAGCTCAAGAAGCACAATAGATTTCTAAACATATCATGCATATCATGTTGTCTAACACATGCATTATAATACAATTTGCAATTAATCATGTTGTTTTAATTTGCCACCATGGCCCATCTTCTTGGATGGAGTTTCAATTCTAGCAAGCATAAAAACAACAACTTCTTTTTCATTATTTATTCCACAATATTTATGGATTTTGTACAATGCTTGAAATTGACATAAAATCAATTGGAGGGAGGAGTTTGGGTTGATCCACTTAACGAGGTGCAAATGGTTAGTTATAGACCTTTAAAAAAGTGTAACCACCTTTATCAATGAGAAGGTCAAGCATAATATCACAATCCAACCCGATAAGACTCTCAAACTAGATATGTCCTATTGTGTTGGCTTGCAACTGGCAAAAACCAAGATCCAGCTTTAGAGGTTTTTAAGAAACCTTCTTCCAATTAAATCGCAAGATAATAATTAACTAAACCACAAAGCTACTAATAACATCCGGTGTACTAAAAATAAACTCATCCATAAAATTTCTTTTCATCTCATCATCAAAATGTATATATACAATAATTACATTACAATATATGGCTAGAGATAAGAGTACATGATGGAACTGAATAATAACTAGCCATGCTGTACAAAATCGAAAAAGAAAAATACATATATATATATATATATATATATATATATATATATATATATATATATATATATATATATATATATATACTGCTACTCAACTGGCTCTTTCCTTATTCCAGACCCTAAACAGGAAACAAAATATATGTGAGATAACATAACTCAATAAGCCACATTTTAACTAGTCTAAGTTTCCAAATAATTTATCTATTAAAATACTAATCAATTTATAGTAGTTCATCCTATCATCCTATACTACTCCTTATATCTTCTACTTAGAAATTTCATTATATCTCTCTGTTTGCTCCAAATAAGATGGAGAAGCCTCACCCTTTCACAGTTATTAGAGAAACTCTTACACCACTTTTCTCTCATTTTGCTCCTAGTAAGCTGGAGATGCCTCTCTTCTTCATGGGTATTAGAGAAATCCTTAAACTAATTTTCTTCTAGAAAAGTACAACAACCTTAACCTCACTAACTAAACCAACAAAACATAAATAACTTCTCAAGATTAACATAATCTTTACACGCAAAGCTCGAGAAGCACTTGGCGAACTCTCAAATTAGAAGTTTGAAAGGATATGATTTGAGAATAACCAAGAGTGCAGCCTTACACAGTAATATCTGAGGGAAATTTAGAAAACTCATTAGAAATAGGGAAATTATAATATAAAATTTTATCTCCTCAATTTTCTCAAAGCTTTTAACAGCCTTTTTTCAAAAGTTTCATCATAGGATTTTTAGTGTGTCACATTTATATAGTGGTTTAATTAAAAATCCAAAAAATTACTATTTTTTAAATATGTCAACAAGATCATATAGTCTAATTGTAGAATAGTACAACATGATTAGCATAGATGACCTAAACTCTTAAAAATCATCTCTATTTTTTAGAACTGTAGAGTATGATTAGTACTTTTATTCAACTCCTAAGGAAAAACCTTATCTATTTGATTAGCCTATATGAACATATTTTTAATGTATGATATATATGATAACATTATGAATTTGATATTAATACATTCCTTGATTCTTGGCCCTTAATTAGGTAAATTGCATACTTAATCATACAATATAATATATATCGTACAGTAAGATTTGTTTAATTTTGAATTTACTTATTTAATGAAAGAACATATAATGATTATTTAATCTAAATAACTTATCATATGATCCAATATGTATTGTACATTATGATTAGTTTTTTAATTTTAATTTTGAAGTTTTTGTTAATTAATATGACTTAATTTTTTAGTATTTCTAAAAATTTCATGCATATCACATAGTATGACACAAGTCATACAGTACAATTTGCAATTAATCATAATTTTTTTTAATTTGCCACCAGGCCCCATCTTCTCGGATGGAACTTCAATTCTAACAAACACAAAAAAAAATCTTCTTTTGATTATTTATTCCATAATATTTACTGATGTTTATAATGCTTGAAATTGAAATAAAATCAATTGGAGGGAGGAGTTCGGGCTGATCTACTTGAAGAGACGTAAATGGTTAGTTATACACCTTTAGAAAAGTGTAACCACATCTATCAATGAGGAGGCCACCAACCCAACCCAATAAGACTCACAAAATGGACAGGTCCGATCATGTTGGCTTGCAACAGGAAAATTCTAAGATCTAATTTTGGAAAATTTTCAGAAACTTTCCTCCAATTAAACTTTAAAACAAAAATTAACTAAACCACATAGTTACTAACACCATCCAGTGTACTCAAAATAAACCCATCGATAAATTTTCTTTTATTTCATCATCAAAATATATATATACAATGATTATAAAATAGTACATGACTACAAATAGGAGTATAAAACATAAATAAATAATAACTAGCCATGACTATACAAAATCAAAGAAGGAAATACTTTTTTTGGGGAAATTTTTAGGGCAAAGCCCGTATCATTAAAAAGAGAAGTTATATATGTGTAAAGAAAATGTAAACCAAAATTGTGAGAAATCCTGGATCACAGAGACAAAACGAGGATCCAAGAGGTACAAAAAGGAGAAAGAGAAATACAAATAAGAAGGACTCAGGCAGCTCTTGTTTGTGGTCGGAAGGGTCAAAATCTCGAAGGTGTCACGCAAGAGCATAGCCCCTGGTTGCCACAAGGGCCGTCCAAGGGGCAGTTGGAGGGCCAGCATTCATCATCGTCCTTCCAAAAAAAACACGCAGGCAGCAGGCAGCAGGGAGAGGGGGAGCCTTAGAGATTGCAAAGCCTTGTATAATCACATAAACCATTTGGAAATTGAGCAGAATGTTGAACTTTCCATTTGGAGACTTTCCTCATAACAGGCTTTTTAATTCTATTGGCAACTATAGCTTGGCAATAAAAAATTCTCCCAAAAATTCTATCATTCCTAGCCCTCCATAGATGATAAATAACAACACAGGAGGTTAACTTGTAAAAGCAAATACAAATACTAGGAAGATTCTGCTCTAGTATACTGTCGAAAACTTGGTGGATGTTAGGTCTCATAAGAAGGTTACCCAGCCAAGGAAGGAACCGTTTAATAATATGAAAGGTAAAACTGCATTCAAAGAAGAGGTGTTGCATGTTTTTCGCCTCAGAAAAACAAAAACAGCAGCTGGCATCAGTATGAATTCCACGAGCAGCAAGAACATCCGCAGTTTTTAATCCCCCTTTGAAAGCCAACCAAGCAAACGAAGAAAATCAGAGGGCATATCTTTTATGCCAGACCATATTATGCCAAGTAACCTCATCCAAATAGGAGTAGAATTGCTCATTAAAGTTTTTAAAATTAGGGTTCTGGGATCCCATCCAGAGATGAGTAACAGGGAGAGAGGCAACAGGAATTTGTTGCACTTGAGCAATAATCTCTGCATCAAAGCAGAGGGGAAAGGACCAATTGTTGCCATCCAAAACAAAAGAAACCTTCGAACTAAAGACATCAGAGAGGCAGTTTATGGTGTTTGGGTTGCCCAACCGTTCAAAAATGGAGTTGCCATTGCACCAGGGGTCCCATAATAGTGACAGGTTGCTATTAGAGTGAATTGATAAAGAAATGATGTTTCGAATAGAAGCGGCAGTGATGCAAAGTTGCTTCTAGTAATTAGAACATTTTAAAGTTCTGGGATTCCATAGGGAGTGATAAGTAGAGCGCCACCAGTCGAACAGAAGGTTATTAGAATTGAGGAATCTCCGAATGATCGAAGCTTAAAAGCTATGGTATAAAGAGTGGGACTCTTGTGGAGTGTCTTTAGACAGCAGAATAGTGCTTTTTGGGGGGTTTATATGCAGCCCAGAGGTGTTGGCAAACTTCTGAAGGATGGTGATGAGGGTGTTGGCATTGTTAGGAGTAGCTTTCCAAAAAACTAATAGATCATCAGCGTACTTCAGGTGGGTTATGGTGGTGTTCCCGATAGCAATACCTGAGAAGGTGGAGTTAGAAGTTGCTAAATCAAAGTAAGAAGAAAGCCCATCCATAACGATGCTAAAAAGGTATGGCGAGAGGGGGCAGCCTTGGCGAAGCCCAGATGTAGAATTAAAGTATCCTTCCAGAGCCCCATTGATATTGACAGAAAAATGGACCTCAGTAATACAAGCCTTGATCCAATAAATGAATATTTCTGTAAATCCCTTGGCATGAAGCCTATCCAATAAGAATTCCCTCGAGACAGTGTCGAAAGCCTTTGAGATGTCATATTTAGCACATAAATATTTATCATGGGGTTTCAAATTGAAGGAACCAAGAAGTTCAGTGGCAAGAAGGATGTTATCAGTGATGATACGTTTCTGAATAAATCCTCCTTGGCTAAGGTGTATAATGTGTGGCATAACAGCTTTCATTCTATTGGCAAGGATCTTGGCAATTACTTTGTAAATCACATTGCAAAGTGAAATGGGCCTAAAATCATTGACACAGCTAGCATGTGGCTGTTTGGGGATTAATGCAATAACCGTGGCTTTCATGGGTTTATGCATCATGTTTGGAAGAAGGAGTACACAGCATTGCAGAGTTGGTTTTTAATGATATTCCAAGTGGACTTATAAAAATCAAAGGTGAAGCTGTCCGGGCCAGGGGCAGAGTTTGCAGGGCCAGAAAAAATAATGCTTTTAATTTCATCCTCAGGGACTTGGGCAGTGATGACGGGGAGCAGCTGGGGAGGAATGATGTTACCAGAGGGGATATCCATGTGGTGATGGATTGGGGAGGGGGTGTTAAAAAGGTTGGTGAAGTGGTTGATGAAGGTTTGGGAAATGTCTTTATGAGAGGAGGTAGGCCCTTGGTCGGTGAGGAGATGTTTAATCTTGCTGTGGTTCTTGGAGATGTTGATTTTGGAGAAAAGGAACTTTAAGTCATCTTCCCCAGAGGTTAGCCATTTGACTTTCACTCTTTGTATCATCCAGCTAGAGAGGGTGGCATGATAGTGGGTGAGTTTAGTGTTAATGCAGTTCAGGGTATGGTTGAGGGTGGCATCAAGAGGGCTGTTCTGAATATGGGAGATGATAGTGTTTTATTGAGCAGCGGGGAGTCAATCTCCTGTTAGATGTTATTGGAGTTGGACCATTTTTTGTTTTTGATAAGGTTTTTCAACATTTTGAGCTTGTAGTTGAAGGAACAAAGGGGGCTGCTCTTGTTAGGAAGAGAGAAAACCTCAATGAGGCAGTCCCAAAATTCAGGGACCTTGGAGCAGTAATTTTTATACAGGAATCTATGCTTTCGGACGTGAGCTGCGGCATTAACCAGGATAAGGGGGGAATGGTCGGAATAGTAAGGGTCCACAACTCTGTAGTAGGAGTCAGGGAAAGCAACAAGCAAGTTATCATTAATGAGAATCCGATCTAGCTTGATATGGATGGGATTTTTCTGTCTTTGGTTATGCCAAGTGTAGAAGTGACCGGTGGAAGAGAGATCATGTAAACCAGCTTTGAAGATCATATTGTTAAAATCTCCAAATTTACTATTGGGGAGTAAGGTGCCACCAGCTTTTTCAAGTGGAGACCTACAACAATTAAAATCACCAAGAGTTGCCTAAGGGAGGTTAATATTAGTTGCAATGTCTTGTATTTGATTCCAGGGAAGTTGCCTTTCCAAATAGGAGTTACCCGCATAAACTACAGTGATAGCACATAAAGGGTTGCCAGCAATAATGATGATTCCATGAATCATTTGGCTGGAGGAGAATTGTGGTTTGAAGTCCACCGTAGCAACATTCCATTTGATCCAAATACGTCCAAGGGATGAGTGCATAAAGTTGTCATAAGAGGCTTCCATAGGAAAAATTTTGTGGGTAGCTTGAAACCAAGGATTGGCAGAATTGGGATGAGAGATTTTTACTTCTAGGATGCATATGAGGTCTAGGTTATGAAAATTTACTAGCTGTTTATAGCTTAGAACCTTGTATGGGCTGTTAAACCCACGGATGTTCCAAGATGCAAGTTTGGGGAGGGTCATTGGCATTTGGGATGGGGAGTGGCTGCCTTTTTGGCATTTTGGCTTTGGTTTGTTTTTGGCTTTGATTAGGGGGTTGTGGGGTGTGGTGAGTTTGGGCTTGGGAGTTGGGAGAGGGAGGAGGCTGGTGTTCCTTAGGGGGAGCAGGTTGGTGTTCCTTAGGAGGAGGAGGGATATTAGGTTGGTGGTGTTTGGGGGAAGTTTGTGGTGGGCTGTTTTGATTAGAGATAATAGAACTGGATATAGTTGGGGGTGGCAGAAAAGCAGATAGGGAGGTTACTGGGATATCTTGGTTGGAGAGGACATTGAATTTGTTGTTGGTTGGGATGTTAGAGGATTCCGTAAGAGGGAAAGATAAGTCAGGTGGTTCAGGAGCATCACCAGAGGGGGAATTTAGATTAGGGACAAGGGGGCCAGCCGAGGGGTTAGCGATAAGAGGGGTTTTGTTAATGATGGGGATGGGTGGCTTAAGGGGAGGGGCAGGTTTGGGGATGGTAAGGTGTGGGGGAGGGGTGAGACGTGGTCTGCGGCTTGAGCTTCGACCTCTTGGCCTAGAACCAGGAGGCAGCTGTGGAGTTGGGTCTTTCGGGCAGAGGGTGGGGGGGTGCATGATAGAGCCACATTGAGAGCATGGTTCCGGTTTCCAGTCGTATTGCACTTTAAGGGATGAAGTAATGCCATCAACGCAATAGAAAATTTCATCAGGAAGGGAGGAAGAACTGGTTATTTAAACACAGACCCTAGCAAATGTTAGACGGGTCTTGGCAGTAGTAAGGGCGTCTACATCAAAGGGTATTCCAACACAGCTAGCAAGTTTAGAGATACCTTCTGGGGTCAAGCAGCATAACGAAAAGTTCATGATTTTGATCCACAGGGGGATGGAGGGAAACTCTTCCCGGTGTGGGACAAAGTCCAGTGTCCATTTCTGCAATATAAAGGGTTTGTCGAAGAAGAACCATGGGCCACCGGACCAGGCATGTTCATAGTCTTCAAGTGCAGTGAATTTGAGGAGGAAGAATCCATCGTCCATGGTGAGGAGGGATAGGGAGCCTTTGAGAGGTCATGTCTTTTTGATCGTCGAGAGTAAAGCTTCATAATAGGGTCTTTGCCAATGGAGTACCCCACTAAAGATAGAGACCACTCGGGGGCCCCTGCAGTGAACTGCTCTTTCGTGAACTGGGCAGTGTGGTTGGGGACTGGGACATAGGAGAGGGAGTGAGAGAAATCAGTAGAGACTTGGGAGCTAAACGCTAAAAGGTTTTTCCAATCTAACAGAGGATCAGGAATAAATGAGGTGGCAGGAGTGGAGGTGGCAGAAAGTGTGGGGAAATCAGTGGTGGCCATGGGGAGAAGTCCCTGACAGGGGAAAGCGGCGGGGCCAAACCAGGGGAAAAAGTAAAACCCTAGCAGATCTCAAAACCCCACCCGTCAAGAGAAAACAAAGAAGGAAATACATATACAGACTCAGATCAAATCTTGAACTTGCTACTCAATTGGATCTTTCCCTTTTCCAAACCCTAAAAATAAAAAGCAAATATCTCTGAGCTAACACAACTCACCAAATTATATTAAAATTGATCTGAATTTCTAAATAACTAATTTATTAAAATAAGCAACTAAAATTTTTTAAAGGTATTTCATAATAATCAATACACTAAACAGAATCATACTTGCAGTTTTCATAAAACTTAAATTGCATTGCAGAAAAATAGATAAAAAAATACTTCGTATCTTAGAGAAAACATCACATCTCCTTACACCTCCTAATGCCCATCACTAGAATAGAATGTGCTTATAACACTAGAACATGCATAAAGACACCATAACATGGCTTTTTGCAACTATAACTTGCCTTATAGGCACTGAAATATAACTTGTTCTGCCTACACCAAACATCCCCAAAACTTCTCATTTCAAATAATAAAAAATATAATTTATTACAATAATTAAAGTATAAATAAACTTATCCTTGAATTTTACCAAATGCTATAATGGCAGGCAACAAAAATATTACTAAGAAGAAATGCACTATTTCAAAATTTAATCAATTTATAAGAGATTATGCAGAATATTATCTTAAGACTCTAATTGTATTACAACAATCTTTTTTAAGTTTAGAATTATTTTCTAGATAATTAAAATAGTGCACTTTTTAAAATACCTGGTGTAAATTTAAAAAAAAAAATCTTAATGTCCAAAACTAATGTCTCTACAAAATTCAAAAAATTACATGAAGAAAGTTTTATTGTTGTAGAGTTATCCTCATTTTTAGGCTATAGAAATATAAATTTAATTAAAAAAAACTAGAAATTATCTTTTTTTTAAAATTAATAGAGGCAAAATATCACCTATCCCAATCATGATAACTTTCAGAACTGGGATGTTAGTGAATAATGACCTAAAGCGGCTAAAAGCAAACTTTTTATCTTTAAAATCAATCTCAATATCTCTCTAAGTTGGCTACCTTAAGAGAAACAAATGGGTTTGAATAGTAGTTTTAGATATTTTAAATATTAAAAAATTGGCCTAGTGCCGCCATGCGGTACCCGTTATGATGCTACTACAGAAAGCCCATAGTACTGATGAGCCTGTCACATGCCGGAGAACAAAATTAATTTCAATTTTTTTTGAGAGAGAACTCCTGTTTGGGCACTACCAAACCCAGCACCACAACGCCTAATGGGAAAAACTTTAGATTTCATAAACATGCAAATAGATCTCTTGGACCTGCTTCAGAATGCATGTAGACTTTCTCATACATATAAAATATTCTCAAGTACACACACAAGGGTTCAAAATGCAAAAAATCAACAAATTACATGAAAATTGATTGGATTAGGATGGGTTGAGTTGAATATTAAATCAGGAGGTGTTACAACTCTCCCTTCCTTAAAAAATTATTATCCTAGACATTTTAGCAATCAAAACTCATATCATAGAAATAGAACCCTAAACAACTGTTTTATCACAAACTCTTTCTCCCAAGTTCTTATTTTTTTGTATTGTTCTTTCGCTAAACTTTAATAATTGGAATCTATTTGTTCCTTAACTTCCTAATATAGTAAGTTAAAATCATCTCTAATTCTTCTTTATAGCTTAGATTCAGATGTACCTCAACTTTTTAATAGATATACGAGTTTTAAAATCAGATACTCACTTTCTTAGAAGTGACATGTGAAATATATTATGAATTTCACATATGATATAGTAATTATAACTTGTAGGTAGACTTCTCAATCCTTTTAGTAATTTCAAATGATTAAACATACCTAGGACTTAGTTTTTCTTTTCTTTTTTTTTTTTACAAACTTTTTGATGCATTTCATCAATCTGATCTTCACATATGCAAAATTTCTTACATGAAATTCTATAACCAATACTTAGCATCAAAGTATTACTTTTGACCTAGTGGAAGGCAAAGGATACACTAGACGTAATTATACATATGACTTCGATCTATTTTTGTGTTATCTTGTTGTATTTTATTTAATTTAGGACCGAGTTATTCCTTTCTCTCAGTATGTGCAAAATGGGTTGGGTCAAGTTCCTGATCCATTGTTATCTTGTCCATCTATTTTGCTTCCCACTAGAGATTTTTTAGTTAATAAAAAAGTCTAAGTATGTAGATGTGAGATTAAAATCACAAATAGGAAGTTAGAATTAGATTTGATTTTAATACAACAACAACAACAACAATAACAAGCCTTTGTCCCACTACGTGGGGTCGGCAACATGAATCCTTTTTCTCCATTGTGTCCGGTTCAAAGTCAAATTCTCGTTTAAATCTAATAGAGAAAGATCATTTCTAATATTTTCTAACCAAGTCTTTTTAGGTCTACCTCTACCTTTCTTAACATAAGTCAAATCTAATACCTCTACTTTCCTAACTGGGTCATCGGAAGGCCGCCGTTTTATGTGACCAAACCATCTAAGGCGACTCTCTCTAATCTTATCCTCCACTGGAGCTACTCCAACCTTTTCACGTATATGCTCATTTCGTATCCTGTCTCTAAGAGTAAATCCACTCATCCACCTAAGCATCCTCATCTCCGCAACACATAACTTAGTATTATGCTTCTCTTTTAATGGCCAACATTCTGCACCATAAAGCATTACAGGTCTCACCACCATCTTATAGAATTTTCCCTTAAGTTTAAGGGGGACTTTTCTATCACACAACAAGCCCGATGCATTCCTCCACTTCAACCATCCAACTTGAAAGTGATACCACATGAAAGTGCTCTGCTACCACTTAAAAGTTGTTATGACACATCAAGAGAGAAGTGAATTAATTTTTAAAAATCTTTTGCTTAAAATAAAAATGCGATATATGAAAGTGTTTAAGAGAATAAAATATTCAAACCAAAACGAAAACCAAATAAGATTTTATTTTATAACTTCTTAGAAAACACACACACACACACACACACACACATATATATATATATATATATATATATATATATATATATATATATATATATATATATATATACAAAATAAAACTTTAACTAGAGATTTTATCACCCACAAATCTTTTACAAAGATAATTAAAAATATACTAGAGTGCAAAAAATAAATTACAAGAATGTAAAGAATACACAAACTATATTTATAGTGGTTTGGTCGAAATCGACCAACATCTATTCCCTAAATGTTCTCCTCTTTAGGTATTGCACTAAGTGACGCTCCTTTAGCACATTACTAGGCAAATAAGCCCTTCTCCCTTACCAAGTGGAGAATGAACTTTACAAAATCTGAAAAATCTCCCTCCTTCCACCTCCCGACCCAACGAAGATGCCTCTCTCTCATTTATCTCGTCACTACGGTGGAGATATAACACCCTCCTTCTGCTCCTGCTACGATGGAGATATTTTCCTTCCTTTAACTCCTTGCTCTAGCGAAGATGACACTCCCTTTTTTGTCTCCTTGTTATGACAGAGATGTCATCCCTCCTTCCATCTCCTGGCCCAGCGTAGACATTGCTCCCTAGCCTCCTTTGCTAATAAGTCATTTGCCCAAATACTTTTCTTCCTAGAGCTCTTATCCAAGAGCTCCACCAACATACAGAAGGACCTAAGGTGTATGCTAACCAAAGCAACAGTGTGAATCCCCTCACACCTTTTAACTTCCTCAAGGAAAACTCTCCCTCAACCTCACATCCTCTCTCTTCCTTGTGTTGTCACTTCTCTTAATGCTTTGATTCAATAATATTTTGAATAGATCAATTTTGATTATATTATATCTTAAATATTTATCTTTCTTGATTATTTGCATGCTTCAATTTAAAAATTTAAGATGTAACATATTTTATGCCGATATGTATAATACATAGTAATTGATTATTAATTCTTAATATATTTATTATCATCCAAATTTAAGATTCAATATTGGCTTGAGGGATAAAAAATTTTAACAAGCAAATATTGATGTTCATTAAGTAATCAGTAACAAAAGATAAGTACATAATAGCCCGAGATATAATAACATTTATAGAGGAAAGTGACAAGAGATTATAGTGGCCTTTTCTTTTTAAATGGTTGATTATAATTATAAATAATTAGTAGCAATTAATTGAATGCATTCATTGAGTTATAGTATTTAAATTGGGTATTTGATGAAAATTTAAAGTATTTTTATATAATCTCTTATAAATAAATATATATATATATATATATATATATATATATATATATATATATATATATATATATATATATATATATATATATATATATATATATATATATATATATATATATATAATTCTCCTTACATCATAAAATTTAAAATATATATATTTAATAAATTATCATCATATTATAATTTATGAATCTAAATACAAATTTTAAGAAAATAATCAAATTTTAAAATCAATCATATATATTTTATCTCTCTTATTGTGATTAACGAGGGAAGAAATAGGGACTTGATTAAAATAGTGAAAGCAACCTACCAAGAAAGGAAGCCTTATCAACAAGTAATATACATAACCCTCTTTTCATGGTGCACCCCCTCCCCTCGGCATCACCAGAGGACTCTCTGTGAAATCTCTTAAGTAAAAAGAAGTTAAACTCTTAAATATCGAGACGCATTATGCTATAATGGTTAAAATTTTATCAAGAAAACTCCACAGTTAAGAGTGCTCATTTCAAAAAAATTTTGATATGGGTGACCTCTTGGGTGTTGCAAATCTGGATTCAAGAAGTATAATTTTGATGATGACAAATATGTTTGTGTTCTATTTTGCTTGGCTAATCATTTCAGGTACAAAAGATCAAATGCAATTCAAGCCAACTAAAGATCAGGTCCAAGTGTGCTTAAATGTAATCTTTTCCCTTTCTTGAGTCTAATGTAATGTAATTGATCCCCTAGCTAAGTAACCTTGCACACACACACTCAGGGGGAGAGTTTTAGTGAATTAGAGTTTTTGTTTTCAATTTTTGTTATGATCATCCCGGACGATATTCACATCATTCTAGACGATCTAGTGAAAATAGAAACCCTGATTAGGACGATCATGTTAAGTCAGTTTAATTAAACTAATCATCCTGGACGATAGTAATATCGTACGGGACGATATGCTCAAATTGGAAAAACTCAGCCGCTAGACTGAGTTAGGCAAGTTTTATTTTTAGATATTTGGTCTAATCATCCCGGACGATACATGTATCATCCAGGACGATTCATTACAATCATGCCTAAATTAGTCTAGTGATTAAGAAAAGTAATTAAGGTCTGATTGATTTGATCATATCATCCTGGACGATCGCAGGATCATACGGGACGATGTGTTAAAAATCCTGACCGTCCAGTACCTATCACCTGTACGTCCAGAGCTGTGTGTAGGATGATAATCCCATTTTTGAACTAATTGTACGGGATGATATCCATGTCTTCCCGGACGGTCAAGTCATTTTGAAATCGTCCAGCATGTTCTGACCTATACGTCCAGAGCTGTGAACCGGACAATTTTTGGCACTTTTTGAACTAATCGTAAGGACGATAGACATATCATCCTGGACGATCAAGTCATTTTGAGATTGTCCAGCACAAGTTCCCCTAGACGATAAGAGCGGTCTTCTGGATAAAATGCATGAGTTATACTAATCGTCCCGGACGATCTCTGAATCGTACGGGACGATCTGAATAACTCTTGCCTACTAATCGTCTAAAGGAACCAGATCATCCAGGCTGATACATGTGATTTTGAACTGATCGTACAGGATGATCGATGATATTGGCCGACCAGTTGAGATTTAGGGAAAATTTTGAGCCCTTCTATAAAAGATCTTTTTCTTCCAACAAGAAAAATCTTTTACCACTTTCCTTTCCAGACAAACCTTGAGAGAGAAGAGAGCTTGGGAGAGAGAGAGAGGATCTTGTGAGGGGGAGTTTATGAGGGATTCACAAAGGTTACTCCAAGTAAGGATCAGAGTTGTCTTCTCCATTCATCGTCTCTCATCTTGTCGGTGTTTTCTGTAGGAGGATCGTTCGTAAGAAGATCTGAGTTTTCTGCCCGCTTCAGGAGGAAGTGAAAGGAGTTCAGATTCTTTTCCTGCTTCAGGAGGAAGCGAAAGGAGTCCAGGTTCTCTGCCTACTTCAGGAGGAAGCGAAAGGAGTTCAGGTTCTATGTCTGCTTCAAGAGGAAGCGAAAGGAGTCCGGGTTCTCTGCCTGCTTCAGGAGGAAGCGAAAGGAGTTCAGGTTATCTGTCTCACCAGGTTGGTGGAAAGAAGTTTTGTACAGGCTTCTCTGTCTTGCTGTGGGAGCAGAAGGAGAGTCACTTTTGTGTTAGTACAATACCTGGAGGGGAGGTTCCGGGGAGTGGACGTAGGTCAAGTTGACCGAACCACTATAAAATCCGGTGTGCTCTTTCTGTTTATTTTCTGCACTTGATTTTTTTGTTATTATCTGCTTGGGTGAAATCTGTGGTTGATCTTTTCATTTCTGTTTTTACTTATTTTCACTGTAAATTATCAAAAAGATATTTTCTGTTGCTCACAAATTTTTTAAAATAACTAATTCACCCCCCTCTTGGCTAGTCTCAGGACTAGTTCATCAGGGCTTAACATCCCTATCAAACTTTCATTAGGAAGTTAAACAATAAGACAAAACTATGAGGTATTTTGGCCAAAGTGGATAATATCTCGATAGTTAAGAATTTGAGCTGTTATAAATGGTATCAGAGTAATATACCTGCTGTAAGATGGGAACTAAGTGTAATACAAGAAAAGTGATACGCTATGCGAGTCACCTCTTCAACCCTGTATAGGACAAAATGCTATGTGGAGGGAGTTACCACTTAAACTTGTAGGGGTGATGGGGGCATATGATGTGATAAAATAAGGGTGAGCTAATATAAAACTTGTTGGATTTGAAATATACTTAAATTTTCTTTGATATAAAATTTAAAATAGCGTACTAATTTATACAAGTATATATATTAAATTAAATAATAAAGTGATAGAGTATAATATTAAAACCATGAGGAAGTAATCTACTATACTGTAATAAACTACTACTACTTACTCCAAATATATGAATTTATCCTACTGAAATAAAAATTAGGTATTGGGTTCTTACCACTGAATGAAATAAGGAAAAATAATTGATATAATTTTGATAAAATGTTTTGGACTTATATATGTAAATAATATATTTTTTCTAATGAGATTCTTTAATTATAGGTGCGGATCAGAGCATATGTATTCATATATCTCTATTGAGCTTTTAGGGGTGAAAAGAAAGATTGTTAGTCTTCCTACACTTTTACTATCTTCATAGAATCTAGAATATTCAAATATCCTATGTCTAGGCATGCCAATATTTTATTTTAATATTCTTAATTATTCTTACATTTCTCCGTTGAGACTATACATCATGCTAGGTTTTAATTGCACACAGGGTCATTATATGCATGAAATGAAGAATGAGAGATATTAAAAACATCCTTATATTCAATAAAGAAAAAGAGTCAATATTAGTATTTAATATGCTCTTTACATCATCAGCCTAAAATAAAAGATCTAACCATACTTGAAATAAATAAAAAACAAACTCTTATTCATTTTATTCAAAAAAGAAAAAGTACAAGATAAGTAGTAAGAAATTTATCACTAGGATGGATCTAAGCATCTTTTCTACACTCTGTCTTCCTCTATTTACAGAGTTATTTATACAAACACAGCGTAGTCCCTCTAAATGATTGTATCCTGCTCTTCTCTTACCTCCCTTAGACTTTACTCTAAGGGAGCATTAAAGAAATATATTAAAAAAGTACTTAATTACACTCAGGTAACTCCTCTTTATAAATAATGGAATTGACATCTATTTATAATAAGTACATGATCGAACTTGAGCACTGTAGCACTAAACAGGGTGGCGCTGCAGTGACAAAATGTAACATAGCACCTCGGTGCTGAAGCGTTGGCTCCGTTGCAGTGCTAAGTGACATGGCATAGTTAGGACCTGAATTGGTGCATCTTTTCATTAAGTTGGCATGGCTCTTAATAGTTGTAACTTCTCCATTGCGATGCTGTAAAATTTGAGCACTGCAGCACTTGGAATGACTTTTAGGTGCTACAACATTGGAAGGATTGGCGCTCCTGTGTGAATTTTCTCGAGACACATAATATTGTGTCACTAATTTTGTGCACAATGACGATATAATGCACTACGACATTGACAATTTTGATGCTATGGAGCTTCCAAATAAAGAAGGTCGGCGCCACCATAATGAAATCAGTGCTTCGACGTTGATCGATACGGTGCCACGGCATAAACCATGTTGGCGCTGCATGCCCAACACTAGTAAATTTAGTTTTTTCATGCATAATGTTTATACAAACATAACTAAAATAATATATTTTTATTGCATTTAACA
The DNA here is from genome assembly GCA_019925795.1 of Dendrobium chrysotoxum. Lineage (NCBI taxonomy): Eukaryota > Viridiplantae > Streptophyta > Magnoliopsida > Asparagales > Orchidaceae > Dendrobium > Dendrobium chrysotoxum. Next base: position 23,172,114 of record CM034302.1, on the reverse strand, counting down.
TAATAAAAGTAATATACAATTTACGCTTATCAAAGTTTTCCCAGCTTAAACTCTTGTCTTCAAGCAACAATTACATTCATCCTTGATCATCTTAATAATCAAAGAAAAATTAATAATATAAAATTACTAAAATATATATTAATACAACACTGTTTAGAAGTAATTTGGAATGAACAACTTATAATTTAAAATTTGAAAAGACAACATTTATCCCAATCAGTCATCGGTGTTATTGCTTATATTTGAATTTATCCACTATCTTTAAAAATATAAAATTAACTTCTAAAATATAGAATGAATAAAGTAGTCTAGGGATTAGTTATTTATAAATTAAATAGAAAATTTATAAATGCACTATTACATATACCAAATTATTATTTTATCCTTTTTAGTTATACAGTAGGATGAAATTAAAATCAAGCTACAACTAATATCAATTTTTTAATGTACTTATATTATTTATTTTGAACCATTTCCATTTTTCTTTTTTTTTATTTTCTTTTTCTTCTTATTTTATGAAGTACATACTTAATGATTTTGAATATCAATTTTTGTTTTTATTCTCTTACAATCCTTTTGAATTAATGTAAGGATTCAATAAATTATCTAGTTATATTTTCAAGTTTAACTATTATTTTCTTGATTTAAGCTACTTATATTTAATCCTTAAATTTACTTATTCATTTTTAATTTAGTTGTCATTATAAGTTAATGTATAGCTTTCAATTTAGTTGTCAATATAAGTTATTATATATTTTTTAAATTCAAAATTAAGTTAATAACTTAAATGATCTAGATTAGTTAAGTGTTAGGTTTTTCAAAGTTGAAATTATTATGCAATGTTCATTCAAACTATAATTTATGGTTTTATAATTATCTTAATTTTATATAATTTTTAATTATAATTTTTATTTGGGCTAAATAAGAAATCATGTACAATAACTGTAGAGAACAATATGCAATCATTTAAACATAAGGGAATTTAATAAGATGTAAACAAACATAAAACAATCATAGGGTACTAACAATGATTGAAAATAGATAAAATATATCTGTTTATGAATGATGAAAAGTTCAAAGGTAAATATATAATAATTGTAGTAAATAAAAAAGAACTAGTGCCCAAAGCACCATCCTCCTAACAATAATCACTCTGGCTCTCATGGCCATCCCTAATACTATCACAAGAACAAGTCATCACATCACAACAACTAGGCTCTCCCCTAAAGAAAAGAAATGAAAAAGAAAAAAAAAATGTTACAAACAAAGTAGTAAAAAATAACAAACTCTCTCATCACTCTCTCCCTCCCACCATCCAAGTACAAACAATGATAACTAATAATGACTTCTAATCATTAGAGTCAGGGTCTTCCTCCTCATCATCATGACCTTTCTCCTGAGGCTGTCGAAAAAAGGGCTCATAAATAGGTGCAGAAGGGAACTAAAGCTAGTCTGGGTGCTCCACAAAAGGACCACTTCTGAACATCCCCATAAGAGCTTCATTGAAATCATATGTATATTTATAATTCTTCTCACGCTGACCCATTGTGTGGGCCATCCTCATTCTTATCTCAAATTACCAATCTTTAGATTCCTTGTAAAAATCTAAAACTCCCTCCATTTGAATTCTAAGATCTGACACCTGCTCACATGTAGTCTTAGGGGTCCTAGGACTTCTCCCTTCCAAAAGATCTAGGTTCACTAGGCCCTCCCTCATCATCACCTCCTTCTGCTTGCTTAAAACTTAAAAATTTCTATTAGTCAAAGTAGATATGAGGAAAAACTACTCCTTAGACTTATCTTCCTTAACACTAGCATTAACACATATGGCATAAATAAGAGAGGGGCACCCCAAACCTACATTAGTAGTGCCCCTAATGATATAGGTTAATGATAAATAAATTAATTTCCCTACATCAATAAAGTAACCAACCTGAATAACATAGTTCAAAATGACACTCTCTCAGGTGACTTCACTAATGTTCCAGTTAGGTAAAAGGTAGGCATAAATGAAATAGTGTTAAGCTTTATATGTTTGAGTAAGAAAAGTGCAGGAAAGTTAATGACTTTATTTTCCCTCTTCCTCCAAGTAGCTCCACTATTAGGACCATATAAAACTCTTAAAATTTCATCTGGGTCAATCATAGTCCCAAAAAAGGCAGTGTAATCATCATACTCAAAATATTTTAACTTATAGAGGCTAATGGATATAAAATTAAATATGTGATGGCGTTTAGTTTTGGAAACTTAAGCATTACTTTATGCAGGGGAATCTACTGTAGTGTTGCAGTGTTTGAAAAAGACTAACTTCATGGCATTATAACTATAATAATAATAATAATTTTGACTTAGCACCATAGCTCTAGAAACAACGTGCGATGCTCACCAAAGTACCATAATGAAAAAGTTATAATCATACGATTACTTTTTAAACTGATAGAATTGTCTTTTAACTTTTTGTACCTAATGCCACAGTGCTTAAAGGTGTAGCACAGAGGAGTTATATGGGTAACTGAAGCACTGTGGTGTTCAAGTAGATTGCATTGCAGTAGTTCAAAGGAGTATTTTTTCGAGAGCTTACCGCTACGATGTTAGATTTGAATGCCACAATGCTCATCATGTTAACATTGTGGCACAAAAATCCCTAACATTGTAGCGCCAGTTCAAAGTTTAGCACCTAAAATTTTTTTAGGAATTAAATTATAACTTTGACTAAAATCAAATATGAATATAGAAATATTATAAAACATTTAAAATTACAAAACATAAAACATGAAAATTATAACAATATACAAAGCATGCATAAAAGCAAAAAAGGGTTGCCTCTAAAACAACAATAAGTTTATAGTCTTCAGCCAGACTTATATAGATATATTAATTTGGCTGAGGTACATCACTAACACTCCTTAGGTAGTTTCCACTATGATCTTTTCCTTTCTCTTTTGGATTAACTTCAGTATTGTTGACCTTTTATTTTCATTCGAGTGCCCTTGAGGGCCTTTAATTAATTTAATCAACCCCCGTCGAGTCCAATTCGAGCTCGAATTAGCTTGAATTGAGTCAAAGTAGACTCGACCGTATCCGATTGAGCCCGATTAGTTTGCCTTAGGCCCGTCGAGGTTAATTGGATTCGAGTGTTCATTTTATTTAAATTTAACTGGGTTAATTTGAGTAAATCAAATTGAATCCCAAATTGACCCAAATCGGATCTGACTGTAGGCTTGATTTTAATCTAATTAGCTTAATTTAATTTACTTATTTATTTATTTATTTATTTTTTCATTCTCATGAGCTTAAATTTATTCCTAAATCAAGCAATCAAATGGATGGCTAATTAAATCACCTTAATTCCCTCCTAATTAATCTTAGGATGAATCCCAGCCGTAGATCTAGGGCCTTAATCATTTAAATACTCTTTTAGGGCTTCATGAAGGGGGCTTGCTTCTTTTTCTTTTTCCTAGCCGCTCTCAACCCTAATTTTCTTAGTGTGAGAGCTCTTCCAATATCTCCACATCTTCCTCCACTCAAATTCGTTGGTAAAATCTTGCCGGCCGCGAGATCTCCTGCGACCCGAGTCATTCCCCTTCCAAAGCTTCTACCGTCCGATCCAAGGTGAATTGGAGTTCAACTTCAACTAGAGGAATATACGAGGACAATCTACAAGCTCAGATATTTCAAAATCTAGAAGATCTAACGGTAAGATTTTATCAAAACTTTAGATCTAGGTCACCACACTTAGATCTGTATATCTTTCTAATAAGTGCTTTTCAGAGCTTTTAAATACCTCCCCATGACTTTTATTCATGTTCTTAATCTACATTTAAAATTTCATCAAAATCAATAAAGCCATTCTTGAGAACGAAACCCTTTTTTTTTTTAATTTTAGGGTTATAGAATTCGGCGTACATGAATAGCATGAGTCGTTGATTTTCTCTTTCTATTTTTTTAATAAATATTTTATTAAAATTAAATACATTTTTTTATAAAATATGTTTAAATAATTTAATAATTATTTTAAATACATTAATTTAAAATTATATCTATTTTATGACGTATTTATTATTATTTAAAATAGTTTTAATTACTTAAAATCTAAACACTTAGTTAATACTAATAATTATTAAATACTTTTAAATGATAATATTAAATATTTTTTTATCTATTTTATTTTGAAATAAATAAATAAAAATAAGAAAAATTTTATTATTACTTTTCAATAATTTAATTTTTAAAATTATGTTAAAATATATTATTTTAAGTAATTCTTAATTAGTTAATTGTTTAAATATCTTAATATTTAATCAAAAATTAATTAATTACTTTCTAAAATTAAAAAAAAATATTTTTTTTATTAATTATTTTGAAATATCAAAAAAATTATTATTTTTTTTATTATTTAATTTGAATTAATAATTACTTTCCTTTTTTAAATTATTCTAATTGATTAATTACCTAAATTACTTAATTAGGTATTAATTAATTTAAACTTTAAATACTTTCTAAATTTATAAAAATTATTTTCTTATTGAATTATTTTGAAATCAGAAAAATTATTATTATTTTTATTATTTAATTTGAATTAATAATTACTTTTCTTTTTTAAATTATTCTAATTGATTAATTACCTATATTACTTAATTAGTCATTAATTAATTTAAACTTTAAATACTTTTTAAATTTATAAAAATTATTTTTTTATTGAATAATTCTAAACTAAGAAAATTATTATTATTATTTTTTTTTATTATTTAATTTCGAATTATTAATAATTTTTACTTTTTTTTTAAAAATTTTTTAGTTTATTAATTACTTAAATTACTTAGTTAATAATTAATTGATTTAAAATTTAATTATTCCTAAATTTATAAATAATAATTTTACTAAATTATTTTCAAAATCAGATTAAATTTTTTTTATTTTAAATAAATATTTTCTATTTTAAATACTTTCCTTAATTATTAATTACTTAATTTACTTAATTAATAATTAATTGATTTAAAGTTTAATTATTTTCCAAATTTGTAAAGAATCTCTTATTCCAATTATGTTAACATATCAGAGATTTTATTTATTTATTTGTTTATTTACTCTTTTAAATTTAATAAATATACCTTATTTTAAATACTTTCCTTAATTACATAAATTATTTAATTAATAATTAATTAATTTAAAATTTAAATATTTTTCAGATTTATAATAAATAATTTTATTAAATAATTTTAAAAATTAGATAATTATTTTTGTTATTTATTTATTTTTATTAATAAATATTTTTTTTCCATTTTAGATTATTATAATTAATTAAATACTTAGATTATTTAATTAATAATTAATTAATTTAAAATTCATTTATTTTTCAAAACTTATGAAAATTATTTTTATTAAATTACTTTAAATTCCAGAAACTTTAATACTTAATTTAATTTAATTTGATAATTATTTTTAAATATTAATTATTTTGAAATTATTTAAAAATCCTTTTTAATACATTAAACTTCAAAAATTCATAACTAATTCATTTTAAATCGGATTTTTGTGTATAATACCTTAAATGTTTTAGAAAAATATGAAATTTTATTTAAAATTATTTTCTGGATTCAATTCTGTATTGTTTGGATTATTTTCTGTGCTACCTAATTACTTAATTATTTAATTATTATTTAATTACTTTAAAATTAAAAATTAATTTTAAATATGAAAATATTTTGAAACCCCTTGGTGGTGGTCAGTGGATCTCCTAGGGATATAACATGAAATCATTTTCAAACTATCTTATTTTAAAAATTATATATTTGTGTACTTAATACGTATATGTATTTTAAACATTTTTAAAACTACATATATTATTAAATCCTTAATCTTGGGAGATCCACTTGGTGAAATCTTAAACCTAGGTTATGTATGTGAAGAGCAATTCATGTGGGAGAAGGATTAGTGAGTGATTGTATCCCAATCATTCACTAATCACTTCATTAGGTTTCTTTACTTAGTATTTTCGTAGTCCTTGCATGTGTAGGTTGCACAAGCACTTAGCCTAGGCTCTCTTAGATCTAAGGACTTGATTGGTGTGTTTATATTTGCTGCATTTACCCTCTTTATGTTATGCCTAAGGGTTAGCTAACTCACTTTATTCCTGCTTAGTGTAGTGACACACTAAGGACAATAATTAAGGATTGTCTAGCGAACTTAGAATATTTCTAGGAGCTAGGATAGATCCCGGATTGCTATGAAACTTTAAACACTAGTGATTAGTGACATCTGAAACCCCCTAGAATTTTCTAAGAATTTTCTGGACTTTTTAAAACACTTAATTGGCAAACCCTAATTTACCCGTTAATTAAGCCTTAGAAACTTCAGAAAAATATAATAAATCCATTTTAAATCAGAAAAATACTTATAATACCTCAAACTCTCCAGAATTCAGTCCCCAACCTTAGATAATTAGGGCCCCCCATAATTGGACCTTAATCTGGACTTTAATTCAACCTTAATCAAAAATCACCTTTTTGTCTTAATTAAATCATTAAAAATTATTAAAAATCCCAAATTTTCCCCAAACACTCGGGAACAACTTCTAAAAATCATAACTAATTACAGAAAACTCCAAAATGGGCAAACTAAAAGGCACCTAACTCTAATTAAGGTCTAGTTTTTTTAAAAAATATTAGGTGTCCAGAAATCAACCCAAAATAAAAAGTTAACTCTTTGGTCAACCGTAGCCTATAGTGTAGGGCCCGAAACTTCTAAAATTTATAACTTTGCGTAGGAAACTCCAAATCCAGCAAACTCAAAGGCACTCAACTCATATTAGGGTCTAGTATTTATTAAAAATATTAAAATTCTATAAATCAACTTAAATAAAAAAAGTCAACAATCCGGTCAAACTTAGTTCAAAACGAGACCAAAACTTAAGAAATTCATAACTTTTGATAGAAAAATCCAAATCGGGCATACTAACTGTCTAACTGATCAGGTTAAGGCCTAGTATTTTATAGAAATATTAGCTGGTCATAAATACCCTTTAATCAAAAAGTCAATTTTGGACCCCCTTTTGCTTAGTGTATAGGTGGACCCCGAACCCCCTAAAACTCACTAATGCAATTTAAACTTTAAATATTATTACCCTAAGCATTAAAACTGACCTACATACCAAATTAAATAAAATGAATCTTAATTCACTAATATTTATACTTTAATTAAAATTTCCTTTTAGACCTACAACCAACCTTGACAGTAGGCAATTATTGGATGCCCAAAGAGTGGGGATGCTGAAACCCAAAGGTTGGATGCCCAAAGAGAAAAGGACACCCAATATGAGGATAGTCCTTTTCTATTTGGGAATCCAAATTTGGATTACTCTACTACACGAGGAGTCCAAGGAAGCTGAGGTCCAAGGAGTCCGAGGAAGCTCAGATCCAAGGAGTCTAAGAAAGAGAAGATCAAGAAGATGAAGACCAAGTGTATCCCACTCAAAATAACTTGCGTCAGTCTTAGGATTAGAAATCCGGGTTGTTGGCAGTGGTGCCCGGCCACTTTAATTTTCTGCAGACCCTGGGTTGTAATTAAGGGCAATTAGCCTATGGACATTTAATTGATTTGTTTAACTATGTATTATGCTTGATTTGATGATGATTGCGTATAGGTTGTACGCTTTTCATAGTTTATTGGCGATCTGCATGCCGCTTTTATTTTAGCATGGATTTCGTTAGGCTCTCTAAGGACCAAAACATTTTCTACTCGCAACTAATATTTAAAATTGTAAGTTTTAAGCAATTTAGAAACTTAACGACCTAGAGAATTACCAGAATCGTCCGGGGTCGCATGCATATTAATGCATTTCTCTTTCCTTCTATAAGACACTTCCCCGCCTGCGGGTAGAGTCCGGATAATCTGACCTATGAGGATGAGGTGCCGGACCTGGGGAAGCCCAATCTAATTCTAAAAATTATTTTATAAGCCTTTTTAAAGTTCTGTGCATACCTGATTTGGATACTTTAACCAGCATGCATTGCATTAGAAATCAACTAAATCAAAATTTTAATTGCATCAGTCATAGGAGCATTCACCCGACATCAGTTCGGGGCCAATTAGGAAATCCTCTAGATGTCGGCCCTATTTCCGAGAACTATAACCCACCTACCCATCTTTCATAAATGACTGGACAGCATGGTTTTAAAGCGATTAGGTGGTTAGCTGGCTCCCCCTTCTAGGCCGGGGTAAGTCCAGGTTTTGCATTGCATTAGTTAGGACACGGGTGTTAGTGTTGCGTAGAACACTAAACCCATTAGATTTAGGATTCAAGGCTACTATTATTTCGTAGTACGCCTCATCAGTAGGTAGGTCTTCTGTCTTCCAGAGACCCTAAACCCTACATATCTGCGTCACACGGATGACGCCACCTCCATCCTTCCCTCATGCATGTTTCGAGTGCATGATTTATTTATTTTTCTCCAGTTTCTTCTCACTACCTTAGTCCCTCCGGATGCTGATGTGAGCCATGCATGTTGACTAAGCCTAGTTGAACCTCTCTTTCCCTTCGAGTAGGACTTCCTAGTCTTCCCCCTATGTGCCAATCCCAATTCAGAAAGTATAATATAGAATCCTTAATCGAGAGTATTCTCAGGCTCCGGCTTGAGATGTAATTAACCACGGGGGCTTGCGCCCATGGGAAACTGAATCCCACTCTCAAATAAACCTCATTCGAGCTAATGTATCAGGTGGGGGAAACCCGTTACGATCAGATCATATATATTATTACCCATCGGGAAGTGCTGGTGAGAGCCGCTATCCTCAATGGTTAATCATATGTGTGATCGAATCTGCCCTTCCATTGGCCAGATACTGTCTCCCCTCGCGGGGCGATGGTGTCTGTGTCCTTTCGGAGGTCCACAGGTTTCTGGCGACCACGGTGGGACAGGTTTCTCTCTCCATCTTTGGATTCTATATTATTCTCTCTTGTGTGTACTCCGGGATTGGTACTCCTTAGATTAGGTCTGTCCCACTCTTAGTTAGGGTCATTCCTTAGTTAGGATCGTTCTTCTTTTTCTTAGTTAGGGTTCCCCCCCTAGCTAGGATTTTTTCTTTCCGTTCTTCTTAGTTAGGGTTTCCCCCTAGCTAAGCTTTCCTCCTTCGAACCTTCTAGGTCATTCCGTCCCTTATCTATCATTCATCTTCTCGTTATTTCTTACTAATTATTTCAAACTTCTTTTCTTCTTCTTGGCAGACAGTGCCATGCCTTCCTTCGTGCCTTCTGTTACTTTCAGTTTTAGTTCTGACGCGCGGGTGACACTTCCTGAGTCCCTGCTAGCCAGTCCTCCCGCTGAAGGAATCACTTTTGGTTCCTTCACTGACTCGGCCTTCGTCACTCTTGGCGGGCCGACCCCTGCTGAGGCTGCTGCCTACTCTCCTCCCCAGAGGAGAGCTCGCGCAGCCATGCGACCTTTTGGACGTCCAGTTGCTCGGCGGACAGCCCGGGCACCTGCTCGTCCTACTCCTGTTCGTGTGCAGCCGGCACACCCTGCGGTTAGGCAGCTAGTGCCTAGACCACTCCCAGTTCAGCCCACTCATCCAGCGGTTAGGCGACCAGTGCCTACCGCACCTGTTGTTCAGACTGCCCCGGCCCCTCAGCGCCGGCAGGCAGTAGTTACCCCTGTTGTTACTCCGGCAGAGGCAGCTCGTGTTCGGGTTCCCCCTCCTTCTTCCTCCAGGAAGAGGGGTGCCCAGACCGAGGCTCCTTCGCCTTCCTCCCATCGGGTTTCAGCTTTCCCTCGACTGTCTCACCCAGAGACCCTCGTGCAAACCCCGACACTTCCCGTACTTTCTGTTCCCCCTGCCACTCAGGTAGTGGGTTCAGATGTTGCTTCGTCTTCCGCCTCCGGCCTTGGGAGAAGGGCCCGGAGGAATAGAAACCGTAGACTTCGGTTGGCTGCATCCGAGGCAGATAGACAGCGGATGGCAGATTCGTTGGCTCACCAGGAGCCAGTTCAGAGGAGAGTGGTCCCTAGGCAGCGGGCACAACGACCAGTTGCAGTTTCCCCTACCCCGGACGTTACAGTTGTCCCTGAGATAGCAGCGGTTCAGGGAGGACACTTCTCTCCACTGACACACAGTGGTGATGAGGAGGACGTTGCTCGCATTACGGCGGCCCCTCCTGTCACTACTACTTTACCACGCGCTAGGGTCCCCAGGGATGATGCTGCTCGAACCCTCTCTCGGAGGATTCGGAGCATTATCCGCTTAGCGTGGGGTCGAGGCCCTGTCAGTCGAGAGAGGTTACTCCACCAGATTTCTCAGGCGTCTGTTCAGTTGCAGAGACAGACTGCTAGGCAGAGGTACAGGTGGCAGATGGGACAGCCACCCAGGCAGCCTGTTAGTTCAGTTCCGTTGGCGAGACCACAGATAGTTACTCCAGTTGTTGGACGACACCCACGTCGTCATGGATAGAGGCAGCAGTTGGAGCCTCTCAGACCCCAGCTCCCTTCAGTTGTAGTAGCCCCGCAGCAGTCAGTTGCCCCTACAGGGTCCTATCGCAGTAGATGGGTGTGGAGACGACGACAGGCAGAGTCCCCTATCGATGCAGTACAGCCAGTTCAGGCAGTTGAGCAGTTAGAGGCAGTTGTTCCTTCCAGATCAGAGGCAGTTCCGATGGTCTGTGATGCAGCGACAGACAATGATGTTGCAGTTTCTCCTAGTAGTTCACCGGTTCGGGCAGAGCCAGCCCTTAGCCCTTACGAGACTTCTTCCCCTTTGAGTTCGTATGCGGAGGACTTCCATCAGACCCTCTACGAGGATGACTTACTCGAGGAGGAGTCAGATGGAGATATACCGGTGCACAGAGTATGCGTGGTTACTAGACGTGGCCACTCAGACGAGCAGAAAGATGCAGATGATGATGATGAGCAGGGAGAAGCTGAGGTAGGAGGATCTCCCTGGTCAGTTGAGACAGATGCCACAGTGCTACAGTTACAGACTCAGATGGTAGAGATGGCCAGGGCCATGGCAGCGATGACAGCTCAGTTGATAGCTTTGGGGGCGATGCCCCAGATGACGGGCGTAGGCACTCCTGCTACGTCCAGGGACTAGCCAGCAGCACCACCTGTAGTAGCACCAGGTCCTGTGGGAGTAGACAGGGCCCAGAGAGCAGTTCCAGTGGCACCTACAACAGTTACTTTTACTACCCCAGTCCAGAGTCACTCAGTTCAGTTGTCAGCCGGACAGATTCAGGATCTGATTGCCCAGAAGGTCGAGCAGGCCATTTCCTCCAAGAAGTCTGGAGAGGTAGTTAGCAGGGGGCGTCCTTACCCAGTAGAGTACGAGCACGAGCCCTACCCCCTGGTTTTGTCCCTCCTAGGTTCAGAGTCTTTGATGGGTTTGGGAACCCAAGGCAGCACGTGGCCCAGTACCGAGCCATCTGTTGCAACATAGGAGGGAACGATGCACTGATGTTGAGACTTTTTGTCAGCAGTTTAGTTGGGGTGGCCTTTGCCTGGTACGCCGATCTCCCCAACGATTCAGTATGCACATTTGCAGAGTTAGAGCAGTTGTTCGTGCAGAGGTTTGTCAGTGCAGAGCACCGAGTTACAGTTGGAGAGCTAGTTGTGACTAGACAACGGCCCCGAGAGCCTCTCCCAGATTACATAGTCAGATGGAGGAACCTCAGCCTACAGTGTGAGCCCCTGTTACAGGAGCAGCATGCAGTAGAAATTTTGTTGAAAAACTTAGATGGTCCGATAGCACCTTATCTGAAGGGTTTCAGCATCAGAACCTTTCAGAAGTTGTTGACAAAGGTGATCAGTTTGCAGGACAGCATACCCGATGCAGTCCCTCCTAAGGTTGAGAGTCAACCTTCACGTAGACCTTAGCGGCAGGAGTCATCAGGAGCACCTCCACCTAGGAGAGGGGAGGTACACAGTACTTATGGTCCATCAAATAAGGGCAAGAAGCCCTTAGTCAGTTCAGCACCACCTCAGCAGTCTCACACATCGGGCCAGTCAGCAGTGCAGTCTAGACCCTCCCGTAGGACCCTAGAGAGTCAGCAGTACCTACGGGAGAAGCTTAGTAAGGAATATCCCTTTAAAAGGGAAAGTGTGATGAAGATCTTCAAGTTCCTTACTAAGAGAAACATCTTAACATTCCCGAACAACAATAGAGTGGAAGAAGAGGGGCAGACAGAACAATCAATCTATTATCCATTTCACAGACATATCAGGCATGTTATAGAAGACTGCTATGTGTTCAAGGACAGAGTTGAGAAGCTCATGGCTAGTGGGCAGATCCACCTACAGGATAGCGACCTGGTTCAGCCAAAGGGCAAGGCACCTCAGACAGTTCAGATGATCTCGGGCTCCAGTAGTTGTAGTGACAGCCAGAGTGACGGACAGAGCAGTCGTAGCAGATCACCCAGAGGTTCTGAGGGAGAGTGGCAGCTAGCACTCTCTCGGAAGACGAAGCAGATGATCCGGCAGACAGTTCAGAGTTCAGAGGCAGTTGAGAGGAGGCCTACCCAGGCCAAGTCGACAGTTGCCAGCACAGTTTCTTCGCCAGCACCTTTTTCTTCTTCTGTTGTAGTGCCTATTGAGCACATTTCTTTTCCTATTTTATGTAATAAAAAGATGTATGAAAAGGAAAAGTTTGTTATAACTTCTGAGGGGAAGACGGGACGCCTTCCAGCACTTACGCTGAAGGATTTCGTTCTCCCTTCAACTGATGATGAAATAATAGAATAAGGTGATTCTGGCTACTTCTGGTGTTCTGTTCCTGCTTTTATTTCTTCTAGCACTCGCTCTTTCAATATTTTAAATGTTTCTTGTAATGATTCTGTATGTGATGAAGAGTCTGAGTGTGATGAGGAACCGATCTTTATGATTCCGGAGGGTGGTTGTTACATGGATTCAGAAGATGAATCCAAGAATCCACTCCAGTCACTTTCCTTGGAGCCAACACATGCCATCACCGCTGAACCAAGTGAATCTCCTGTCAAAGATGACACGATACAGGAAGTTCACTTGCGTTCAGAGAAGGTTCTTCCACCAAGAATGGCTAAGAATACAAAAGAAAAAAATAAGAACATTGTTACCCAGCAGGACGATCCTATCCCTTACTCCCAAGAGCAGTCTAAGGAGAAAGGGAAAGGCCCTCAGCTGGAGGTCGATTACAATGTGTTGGCCCATTTAAGGAAAATTCCTGCCCTTCTCAGTGTCTATGACGCTTTGATGATGTCTTCTGACTTGAGAGAGACCCTGGTAAAAGCACTACTCGAACCAGAGTCCTATCAAGCCTTCTTTGCTTCTGAATCTGTTGGAGATGCATGCCTTTTGAGAGAGATGACATGCATTACCTTTTCGGATCGCGATCTCCTCTTGGGTACCTCTGATCACAATCGTCCTTTGTATGTCACCGCTGAAGTCAATGGTTATGAGTTAAACAGGGTCCTCATTGACCAAGGAGCTTCAGTAAATATCCTGAGTTATGAAACTTTGAAGAGCCTCTCCTTGGGTCATTTGAAGTTAACCTCCGATAAGATTATGTTGAAAGGCTTCAATGACCAAGGACAGCGTGCCCTAGGGTCTATCACCCTACCCCTGAAGTTTGGAAATTTCCTTACTGAGGCGAAGTTTCATGTGATCGAGGCCGATACTTCATACAGGGCTCTCTTAGGAAGGCCCTGGATTCATGAGTATGGAATGGTGCCCTCTACCCTGCACCAATGTATGAAGTATATGAGGAATGAAGTCGAGTACTCCATTCCCGGGGATACCGAACCCTTTTTCGTGCATGAGGTCTCTATTTACGATGATGCTGAGCATTACATACCTCGTAAGAAGAGTAAACCTCCTTCTGCCCAGTAACCAGTGACACCTGCCAGTACTGTACAGGGTCCTGTACAGCTACCTGCGCGAGGTCTGTCACAGGTTAGTATTGAGGCAGATACCTCCACTGCAGATCCTGTTAGATCTCCTTTCCAATTTGCAGTTGGGCACAATGTTCCCCCTAGTAGAGGTAAGGGAGAGCGAGGTAGAGGTAGAGGTAGAGGATTGACTCGCCCGCCGTGAAACTACGACACTCAAATTCCTCCTCCCTCATATCTTTATGCTTCTCCTTTGACTGTCGAGTCCGACTCCTCTGACGATGAGATGATCATTACCCCTCATCGCTCAGCTCCCTCACCAGCCCTGGACTTCACTGATTATAGTTCACTACCTACCTTTTGTAGGTACCTGATACCCGAGGGTGGTTTAGTTATTGACAGTGGTTCAGACGAGGAAGTAGACCCCCGACGTCAGACCACTAGTCAATAATTCCTTTCCCGTCAGATACGTGGAATAAGAGTTGAGGAGTCTCACCAAAGATCTTTGGTCACCCCCTCCACTAGTGATGGTGGTACATTACAAGTTAGAGGTCGCCCTCCGCCTCCTCTGTACGAAACCTTTGTGCCACCACGAGCTAGTGAGTGCGCCTCGTTATCCTATAGTGTAGGTGCCCCACTGGGTCCTGAGAGTCAGGGTTCAGCGGAGACCTCTATGGATAACAGGGTCACAACTGCCCCTCGTTATTTTTTCCCTTTCGTGGAAGACTGTGTAGGGCGGGGTGCAGTTATCTCGACTTGGTCAGATGAACAAGCTCTACGACAGGCTCGTGTTTGGCGGACCGATATGCCTCAGACTAAGCAAGGTCTAGGTTATGTCGAGCAAAGCTCACCTAGCCACGCTAACATTCGAGCGGTTTCCCACTCATATCCGGTTGTTTCTCTTACCGATAAAGAAGACCCGGATAATGACGAGGATAGAGTACTTGATGCTCCTCAGGAGTTTGAAGATGGCATCACTTCTGCCATGGATGAACTGTGTGAGGTAAACTTAGGCACTGAATCAGATCCTCGACCTATTTTTCATAGTGTCTTGTTATCTGACTCAGAGGCTCAAGAATACATCGAGCTACTCTCAGAGTTTAGAGATTGCTTTGCCTGGAACTACATTGAGATGCCTGGTCTAAACCCAGATGTAGCAGTCCACAAACTAGCCATTGAGCCTGATGCAGTCCCTGTTAAGCAAGCACCTCGTAGGATGAGGTTGGAGATAGAACAATAGGTGATCGCTGAAACTAAGAAGCTTATAGAGGCCGGTTTCATTTGTGAAGAGAAGTACCCTACTTGGCTCGCTAATATTGTTCCAGTCCGGAAAAAGAACAGGCAGATTCGTGTCAGTATCGACTTCCGTGATTTAAACAAGGCATGTCCTAAGGACGATTTTTCTCTTCCCATCCCTGAGCTCATGGTGGATATAGCATTATCCCATAGCATTTTCTCCTTCATAGATGGTTCATCTGGTTACAATCAGATAAAGATGGACCCCGAGGAGGAGAATTTTACTGCATTTCACACACCTATAGGTGTGTTCTGCTACAAGGTGATGCCCTTTGGTCTCAAGAATGTCGGGGCCACCTATCAACGTGCTATGACTGTTATCTTCGACGAGATGATACACGAGCAAGTTGAATACTATGTGGATGATCTGGTAGTCAAAAGCAAGGTCCGTGGAGATCACCTTCGAGATCTATGAATCGTTTTTGAACGCCTACGCAAATATGATTTGAAAATGAATCCTCTAAAATGCGCATTTGGAGTTAGTGCAGAAAAGTTCCTAGGGTTTATAGTTCGCTACCATGGTATTGAGATTGATCTTTCCATGATCAAAGCCATAGTAGATCTAAAACCCCCTAAAAGCCTTACCCAGCTAAGGTCTTTTCAAGGAAAGCTAGCCTTCCTGCGAAGATTTATCTCCAATTTGTCTGGTAGGTGTCACCCCTTCGCTGCCCTAGCAAAGAAAGACGCCCGCTTTCACTGGGATGAGCGTTGTCAGGAGGCTTTTGAGAGTATAAAGCGCTACCTGATAAACCCCCCTGTTTTAGCTGCACCCATCCCAGGGAGGCCGTTAATTCTCTACACTACGGCCCTGGATGAGTCCTTGGGTGTATTGTTGGCTCAGGAGAATGAGGAAGGCAAGGAGAATGCCTTGTACTACCTCAGTAGACGGTTGATACCCGTAGAGCTGAAGTACCCGGCAATGGAAAAGCAATGTCTAGCTTTGATCTTTGCGGTACAGAAGCTCAGGCATTATATGCTTTCACACAAGGTCAACCTAATCTCTCGAGTCAACCCCTTGCAGTATCTGATGACCCGTCCGACCCTCTCAGGTCGTCTGGCACGATGGTCTATGATCCTACTGCAGTTTGACATCACTTTCGTCCCTCAGCGGGCCGTCAAAGGATAGGCTCTAGCTGATTTTCTTGCTGCTCACCCGATCCCTGCAGACTCCCCACTCAATGATGAGCTGCCTGACGAGCTGATCATGAGTGTGGATGAGCAGGAGTCCCCTACTTGGGAGTTTTACTTTGACGGTGCGTCAACCGTTAGAGCCTTGAGCCCGAACGAAACTCCTATAGTTAGGGTAGGTCTGGGCCTCATTTTCGTATCCCCTGAAGGTCACACTCTGAGATATTTCTACAGTCTTTCAGAACCTCGTACTAATAATGAGGCTGAGTACGAAGCTCTGATTTTAGGACTAGAGTTGGCCATTCAGATGAATGTCATGCGGGTGAAAATCTTTGGAGACTCACAACTGATTATAAATCAAGTAGCGGGAGTGTACAAAGTACTTAAGCCGGAGCTCTTGTCCTATCACAACAAAGCAATGGAGCTCTTGTGTTTGATTCCTGAAGTGACCTTAGCTAAAATCCCTAGATCGGCCAATGGCAAGGAAGATGCATTAGCTAAGTTAGCAAAGGAACTGGCTGACCCAACTGGCAACCCACTGTCTATTGTTGTCCAGTGCCGTCAAGCCCTATACCCCGCAGACATGTCTTCTCCTGATCAGACCCTCACAGTATTCTCAGTTGAGGAAGAATCAGACTGGAGAATACCCTTTATAGAGTATTTGAAGCATGACAGGCTTCCAGATGATAGATCTCTTGCTGCCCAGATCAGAAAGAGAGCCCTATCATTCACTTATGTGAACGACACCTTGTATCGACGCACTTTCGACCAAATGTGGTTGCGTTGCCTCAACAACGAAGAGGCTCGCAAGGTCATGGGCGAGATACATGAAGGTCTTTGCGGTGCTCATCAGTCCGGACCAAAAATGAAAGGCAGAATTAAACGCCTCGGTTACTATTGGCCGACTATGATCCGTGATTGTATGGAGCACGCTAGAAAGTGCCACCAGTGCCAAATTCATGGCACAGTGATTCACCAACCCCCTAATCCGCTGCACCCTACCGTATCATCTTGGCCATTTGAGGGCTGGGGCACGGATGTGGTGGGTCCTATCGACCCTCCTTGGGTCATAGGTTCATATTAGCTGCCACTGATTACTTCTCTAAGTGGGCAGAGGTTGTGCCACTTAAAGAAGTCAAATCAGAAGATGTGATGCGTTTCTTTCGTGATCATATTGTCTATCGTTTTGGTGTCCCGCGCCGTATCATTTCAGATAATGGCCCGTCGTTTAGAAGCACCAAAATTGCCAGATTTGCCCGCCGCCATAACATCAATTGGCGATACTCTTCAATTTAGTATCCCAAGGCCAATGGCTTGGCGGAGGCATTCAATAAAACTCTCGTGCAATTAATAAGAAAAATCTTGGTTGCAAACAAACGAGAGTGGCACGATAGACTTCCCGAAGCACTATGGGCCTATAAGACCACATACCGTACTCCTACTCAGTCTCCCCCATATGCTTTGGCTTTCGGGGTCGAGGCCATCCTCCCACTTGAGGTCGAGCTCCCCTCGTTGCGTGTGGCAGTCAGCCACAATCTTTCCCATGAAGATAACGCCCGACTACGGATGGAAGAGCTTGATGGTTTAGAAGAACTTCGCCTACAAGCTTATCAGAACCTCAAAATATACCATGCCCGTATGGCTCGATCGCATGATCACCTTGTCCGACCCCGTGCTTTCCGGGTTGGCGAGTTAGTCCTTGTTTTACGCAGACCTATTATTTCGCGCCGTCGCCGAAGTGGTAAGTTCGAGCCTGTCTGGGAAGGCCCCTTTGCTGTAGAGCAAGTCTACGAAGGTGGTGCCTACCTACTCGTTGATGCCAATGGTGTTCACCATATACCTGTCATCAACGGGCAGTACTTGAAAAAGTACTATGCCTGAGTTCGCTCTTCGAGAGGAAGGGGATCTCCTTATCGCCTGCAAATACTCCCCTGTATATGTACCCCCTTTGGAGGGGCTTCTTCACTTTTCGACAGTCTGTGTGGCCACGACGATTTGTCCTCTACCACACGATGTTTGTTACGAGAAGTATGAGGCTATCCTTAGGGGTGATGAGGTGAGATGATATGATTCGTACACTGACATAAACTCTAGTCTCTATCATCTCCCTTGTCTGAACTCTTCTAGGCCAGATTTTGACCCATATCAGTCCAAATACAAATTCAAGTTCTATTTTCAATAGTGGGATCTTTAAATTTAATGTGCAAAGTTTTTAAAATAAAGATTAATCTAAGAAAAGTCTGAGAGCTTAAAACACGAAGTGGACTTTTTAGAGAATTTTTCCTTAGAAAGTACAGAATTTATTTTTCCTAATGAAAGATTTACCCCTGTCTTCTTTAGAAAATTAAGTAATTGGTGGTTGACTCCTCTAAACGCTTGAAGGATGATTATAATGATTCAAAAAAAATATATATATGCCTTCTCTCTTATCCCTTGCTTAGGGATGATTTCCTATTTTGAACTAAAATCTGTATCAAATTGAAATTAGATTTAGAGATGAATATTTTCTCAGTCGTCTTGCAGTTTTCTATCTCACAGGCATCCTTCGCATATTAATGAATCTACCTCATAATTTCCTTACTCAAGTTATTTACTCTTACCATAGGATTGGATTTGGTTTGTGAATTTTTCTTCCTTGCACAAGAGAGTGAGTTTTCCTTCTCTTATGTTTGGAGGATAATCTTACAACTGAGAAAGTTTTCTTTTAGGGATTTGGAAAGGGAGCCAATTACAAAATAAAAGATATACAAAGTGTATCAAAAGTGAAAAGATGCGCAGTGCGCCAAAAATCAAAGATACACAAAGTGTATCAAAAGTGGAAAGTTGCGCAAAATGCGCCATAAAGTCAAGGATACACAAAGTGTATCAAGTAATTAAAAGATGCGCAGTGCGACAAATCAAGTTGAGGGGCTCAAAATGAGCCCAAAATGGATAAGTAAATGGCTTCCCTTTCTTGTAAATCTCTAAGTCTCAGAAAATCCATACCCCTTGATATTCGTGATACTTGAGTTTGAAAATCATGATTTTAGATTCATCATCTTGCAAGGATGTTCTATTAGATATAAAAATATTTTCATGCGAGAAGATTGAGAGGATTCAGTTTCTCTCTCTAATTTACACCCTTTTGAATTAGATATTTATTCAGAATATGTAAGGGAGAAAGCCCAGCTTAGTTTATAGGGAGCTTAAGCTGGGTTAGCAAAATTTAAATCCCTAACCTTTTCGGGTCTAGATGGAGTCAATCATATTGCTGAACTTTCTGAACCTTTTCTAAGGTTCAAGATGATTCAGAGGTTAATTTTTCATTTCTAAAAATAATCCTTTCACTCTTTGATGAAATTTTCACTCTTTAGGAAATATATGAATCAGACTTATCTCAGATTAATTGGTGAGCGCTTAAACATCTCTTAGTGGTCACACTATTAAGTTTGTTTAAATGCTTGTCATATTCTTTTAAAAATTCATGCACAAAAATATTTTGACCCCACCATCTGATTATAGACCATTCTTAAGGACTGATAAGAGTCTCGCATTTATTATACCTTCCTCTTCTGAGTTCTGGTAATTTGGGAGTTTCCCCCTCTCCGTCCCCCAGTTTCACTTGGTGCTCCCAAGTGTGGTCTGGAATATCAAAACCAATTTAGACTTCTTTTGTACTGGGTCCATACCAACCTATGCTAGCTAGGGATGGTAATATTGATCCACTATCCTAATCTAAATTTCACTCACATATCAATCGTGTTATGGTTGTGCCCCCAGTTCTATTCATGTGACGAATATGGCCTGGGTTATCAAAGCCAATCTTACCTCCCTCTTTATGTTCCAATCATTAGAGGATATCTCATACTAGGAGTAACGCATGGATATGGTAAACGTTCCCTCTGCCGGGTGTTGTCTTCGACAGTACGAGATATACTTAGTCTATAGTTGAGAACATAAAAAAAATGCATCTATAAAATAAAAGAGGGAAGCTCTCAGTAGAGCAAAACAGGTTGCCCTTGTCATAGGTGGAACCCGGTAATACTCTCTAAGAGCTCAAATTCCCCAAAGACTTTATTTTCTTCTCCTACGAAGCGTCTGAGTGATCGCTTCAAGGATGAGTTTACACTTGTGATTATTATGATCTTTTACAATCATGATAGTCCTCGTTAGTGGTGTGATACATCTTGCTCAAGATGTTAACATCCCACCTTCGTGAGCTCTAATTTCCTAGCAGGGAATCAACTCTCTAGTGTCTTTTAGTGACCTATTTTTTCACCCTTGCCCTGCTCTCAGCTACTAGAGAGCAGTCCTATGGGTCTGGTAGAATGGCTCCCACCTCTCACAGGGTCCCCCCGGTCAGGGTGAGTGTTACCGCTGTGATGTTTGATGTTTATTGATTTTACTCATAAATCATTTCCCTCAATGGCGAGTGTGTCTCCTCGCCATCTTGAGTTGTTTCCCTAGTAGTGTTGCAGTACGCCTGGTTACCGGCGTTAGCATCACTGACTTTAGAGCTCTGATTTTCTAGTAGAAAATCAACTCATTTTCTACTTTACTCTCTCTCTCTCATTCGTACTCTACTCTCAGCTGCTGGGGTAGCTCTATGGATGCACTGATATTATTCCACTTCCCACAGGGTCCCACCAGTTTGTGTGGGTGCCACCACTGTGAGCCTTTCATAAATATCATTCCTATGCAATGTTACTTCCCTTAGTAGCGAGTGTGTCCCCTCGCTACTCTTGTGTGCTTTCCTGGTTGTGATGCAGTACATCAAGTCTCAAATGTTAGCGTCGCTTCTTAGTGAACTTTGATTTTCTAGCAGAAAATCATTTCACTTGTCTTAGAGTGACATACTTTCCCACCGTGACTCGACTCTTGGCTGTGGAGCGGTCCCTTGGATGTGTTTATATTGCTTTCCATCCCTACAGGGTCCCACTAGCTTATGTGGATGTACCACTGTAGTCTTTTATAATTATTTCTCATTGATATAGTTCTTTTCTTTGTAGTAAGTGTGTCTTCCTTAGCTACTCATTGGGAATGAGATTACCCCTCTCACACTTTGTTGAGGGCGTACCTTTCCCTATGGTCTCTCGAGGCATCATTCTGGTGCTTCCAGGTTTGTATGATTTTGGTTTCGCCTAGGCAGTTTCACTGGCATTTAGATACTCGTGGCCACGATGACTTGTCCTCTAACACGTGGTACCCAAAACACTAGTTTGAAACTCCTTAGACGACCCTTCTCTCTTTGAAATTTTCCATTTTCTACTCATCTTCCCATCCCTACACATATGCGTGTTAGGGTATGGTTGAGATGACTTTCCCCTGATCGCTCTACTGCAGGCATATGCGCCGGGTAGGCATCAGACTTTACTTGGTTGAGAGTGCCCCACAGAGCCCCTGGGAGGCATATCTCACCACCTCTTTTCTCTGATTGCTCTGCTGCAGGCATATGCGCCGAGTAGACATCAGGCTTTACTTGGTTGGGAGCACCCCGCAGCGCCCCTGTGAGGCATAGCTCACCACACCTTTACCCTGACTGTCCTGCCGCTCTGGTAGACATCAGACCTTTACCCTGATCATCTTGCTCTGATCAAGCAGACATTAGACTTTACCCGGTTGAGTGGGAGCCCAACAGAGTCCCTGGGAGGCATTCCTCACCACCCCTTTACTCTGGATGTTCTGTAAAAGACTACGCAGACTCTAATTTTGTGGCTTATTTACTTTTGTTGAGGTCAGGCAGAAGTATTGAGTCACCCCTCTCCGCTGTTCCGAAAGGAGCAGGAGGAGACGAGATCCTTTCACCTTCTATTCTGCTGTTTGAAATGAACAGTCAGGCAGTTGGTTTTACTTACCTGATTGAGAGAGCCCGACAGAGTCCCTGGGAGGCATTCCTCACCACCCCTTTACTCTGGATGTTCTGTAAAAGACTACGCAGACTCCAATTTCGTGGCTTATTTACTTTTGTTGAGGTCAGACAGAAGTATTGAGTCACCCCTATCCGCTGTTCCGAAAGGAGCAAGAGGAGACGAGATCCTTTCACCTTCTATCCTACTATTTGAAATGAACAGTCAGGTAGTTGGTTTTACTTACCTGGTTGAGTGAGCCCGACAGTGTCCCTGGGAGGCATTCCTCACCACTACTTCCTCCCTGATTGTTTTGCTCTAATCAAGCAGACATCAGACTTTACTCTGTCGAGTGAGCCTGACAGTGTCCCTGGAAGGCATACCTCACCGCTCTTTCACCTTCTACCCTATTGTTTCGACACGGTCAAGCAGGTAGTTGGTTTACTCTACCACTTTGTTCTTTGCTCTCTCCTTGGCTCTGCCCTTGCTACAGGGTAAGGTCAGGAGATGATCACCTTTTCACCGTCTATCCTACTGTTTCGATACGGCCAGACAGATAGTCGGTTTGCTTTACTACCTTACTTTTTTCTGGGGCTTTCTCTCTTCAGCTCTGTCCTCACTATAGGGTAAGGTAAAGAGAAGATCTCCCCTACTCTCTCGCCTTTTGGTGGCCTGTTACTACTTTACCCTTTGTTCTCTCCTCGGCTCTGCCCTTGCTATAAGGCAAGGCCAGGAGAAGATCCCCCTTCGCTCTCTTTCACATCTTTTGGCGCTACTTTACTTAAGTCTTTACTTCACTCATTTTGTTACATCCGGTCAACGCCAACACGAGCGGTTCACTAGTTTGTTCGCCGCACCTGTTGGGGGTCCGTTTGTTGACCTTTATTTTCATTTGAGTGCCCTTGAGGGCCTTTAATTAATTTAATCAACCCCCGTCGAGTCCAATTCGAGCTCGAATTAGCTTGAATTGAGTCAAAGTAGACTCGACCGTATCCGATTGAGCCCGATTAGTTTGCCTTAGGCCCGTCGAGGTTAATTTGATTCGAGTGTTCATTTTATTTAAATTTAACTGGGTTAATTTGAGTAAATCAAATTGAATCCCAAATTGACCCAAATCGGATCTGACTGTAGGCTTGATTTTAATCTAATATGCTTAATTTAATTTACTTATTTATTTATTTATTTATTTATTCATTCTCATGAGCTTAAATTTATTCCTAAATCAAGCAATCAAACGGATGGCTAATTAAATCACCTTAATTCCCTCCTAATTAATCTTAGGATGAATTCCAGCCGTAGATCTAGGGCCTTAATCATTTAAATACTCTTTTAGGGCTTCATGAAGGGGGCTTGCTTCTTTTTCTTTTTCCTAGCCGCTCTCAACCCTAATTTTCTTAGTGTGCGAGCTCTTCCAATATCTCCACATCTTCCTCCACTCAAATTCGTTGGTAAAATCTTGCCGGCCGCGAGATCTCTGGCGACCCGAGTCATTCCCCTTCCAAAGCTTCTACCGTCCGATCCAAGGTGAATTGGAGTTCAACTTCAACTAGAGGAATATACGAGGACAATCTACAAGCTCATATATTTCAAAATCTAGAAGATCTAACGGTAAGATTTTATCAAAACTTTAGATCTAGGTCACCACACTTAGATCCGTATATCTTTCTAATAAGCGCTTTTCAGAGCTTTTAAATACCTCCCCATGACTTTTATTCATGTTCTTAATCTACATTTAAAATTTCATCAAAATCAATAAAGTCATTCTTGAGAATAAAACCCTTTTTTTTTTAATTTTAGGGTTATAGAATTCGGCGTACATGAATAGCATAAGTCGTTGATTTTCTCTTTTTTTTTTTTTATAAATATTTTATTAAAATTAAATACATTTTTTTATAAAATATGTTTAAATAATTTAATAATTATTTTAAATATATTAATTTAAAATTATATCTATTTTATGACGTATTTATTATTATTTAAAATAGTTTTAATTACTTAAAATCTAAACACTTAGTTAATACTAATAATTATTAAATACTTTTAAAATGATAATATTAAATATTTTTTATCTATTTTATTTTAAAATAAATAAATAAAAATAAGAAAAATTTTATTATTACTTTTCAATAATTTAATTTTTAAAATTATGTTAAAATATATTATTTTAAGTAATTCTTAATTAGTTAATTGTTTAAATATCTTAATATTTAATCAAAAATTAATTAATTACTTTCTAAAATTAAAAAAAATATATTTTTTTTATTAATTATTTTGAAATATCAGAAAATTTTTTATTATTTTTATTATTTAATTCGAATTAATAATTACTTTCCTTTTTTAAATTATTCTAATTGATTAATTACCTAAATTACTTAATTAGGTATTAATTAATTTAAACTTTAAATACTTTCTAAATTTATAAAAATTATTTTCTTATTGAATTATTTTGAAATCAGAAAAATTATTATTATTTTTATTATTTAATTCGAATTAATAATTACTTTCCTTTTTTAAATTATTCTAATTGATTAATTACCTATATTACTTAATTAGTCATTAATTAATTCAAAATTTAAATACTTTCTAAATTTATAAAAATTATTTTCTTATTGAATTATTTTGAAATCAGAAAAATTATTATTATTTTTATTATTTAATTCGAATTAATAATTACTTTCCTTTTTTAAATTATTCTAATTGATTAATTACCTATATTACTTAATTAGTCATTAATTAATTTAAACTTTAAATACTTTCTAAATTTATAAAAATTATTTTTTTATTGAATAATTCTAAAATAAGAAAATTGTTATTATTATTTTTATTTTTTTTATTATTTAATTTCGAATTATTAATAATTTTTCCTATTTTTTTAAATTATTTTAGTTTATTAATTACTTAAATTACTTAGTTAATAATTAATTGATTTAAAATTTAATTATTCCTAAATTTATAAATAATAATTTTACTAAATTATTTTCAAAATCAGATTAAATTTTTTTTTAAATTTATTTAAATTTTTTTATTTTAAATAAATATTTTCTATTTTAAATACTTTTCTTAATTATTAATTACTTAATTTACTTAATTAATAATTAATTGATTTAAAGTTTAATTATTTTCCAAATTTGTAAAGAATCTCTTATTCCAATTATGTTAACATATCAGAGATTTTATTTATTTATTTGTTTATTTACTCTTTTAAATTTAATAAATATACCTTATTTTAAATACTTTCCTTAATTACTTAAATTATTTAATTAATAATTAATTAATTTAAAATTTAAATTTTTTTCAGATTTATAATAAATAATTTTATTAAATAATTTTCAAAATTAGATAAGTATTTTTGTTATTTATTTATTTTTATTAATAAATATTTTTTTTTTATTTTAGATTATTATAATTAATTAAATACTTAGATTATTTAATTAATAATTAATTAATTTAAAATTCATTTATTTTTCAAAACTTATGAAAATTATTTTTATTAAATTACTTTAAATTCTAGAAACTTTAATACTTAATTTAATTTAATTTGATAATTATTTTTAAATATTAATTATTTTGAAATTATTTAAAAATCCTTTTTAATACATTAAACTTCAAAAATTCATAACTAATTCATTTTAAATCAGATTTTTGTGTATAATACCTTAAATTTTTTAGAAAAATATGAAATTGTATTTAAAATTATTTTCTGGATTCAATTCTGTATTGTTTGAATTATTTTCTGTGCTACCTAATTACTTAATTATTTGATTATTATTTAATTACTTTAAAATTAAAAATTAATTTTAAATATAAAAATATTTTGAAACCCCTTGGTGGTGGCCAGTGGATCTCCTAGGGATATAACATGAAATCATTTTCAAACTATCTAATTTTAAAAATTATATATTTGTGTACTTAATACGTATATGTATTTTAAACATTTTTAAAACTACATATATTATTAAATCCTTAATCTTGGTATATCCACTTGGTGAAATCTTAAACCTAGGTTATGTATGTGAAGAGCAATTCATGTGGGAGAAGGATTAGTGGGTGATTGTGTCCCAATTATTCACTAATCACTTCATTAGGTTTCTTTACTTAGTATTTTCGTAGTCCTTGCATGTGTAGGTTGCACAAGCACTTAGCCTATGCTCTCTTAGATCTAAGGACTTGATTGGTGTGTTTATATTTGCTGCATTTACCCTCTTTATGTTATGCCTAAGGGTTAGCTAACTCACTTTATTCCTGCTTAGTGTAGTGACACACTAAGGACAATAATTAAGGATTGTCTAGCGAACTTAGAATATTTCTAGGAGCTAGGATAGATCCCGGATTGCTATGAAACTTTAAACACTAGTGCTTAGTGACATCTGAAACCCCCTAGAATTTTCTAAGAATTTTTTGGACTCTTTAAAACACTTAATTGGCAAACCCTAATTTACCCGTTAATTAAGCCTTAGAAACTTCAGAAAAAGATAATAAATCCATTTTAAATCAAAAAAATACCCATAATACCTCAAACTCTCTAGAATTCAGTCCCCAACCTTAGATAATTAGGGCCCCCCTTAATTGGATCTTAATCTGGACTTTAATTCAACCTTAATCAAAAATCACCTTTTTGTCTTAATTAAATCATTAAAAATTATTAAAAATCCCAAATTTTCCCCAAACACTTGGGAACACCTTCTTAGGTCATTTCTGACCTTTGGGGTGATTCCAATCAGTTTGGAGCTGATTTGGGCCAAAACCCCCAAAGTACCCCTAATTAGGCAATTCTGATAATTCATTTAATTGCCCCAACTTCTAAAAATCATAACTAATTACAGAAAACTCCAAAATGGGCAAACTAAAAGGCACCTAACTCTAATTAAGGTCTAATTTTTTTTTAAAATATTAGGTGTCCAAAAATCAACCTAAAATAAAAAGTCAACTCTTTGGTCAACCGTAGCCTATAGTCTAGGTCCCGAAACTTCTAAAATTCATAACTTTGGGTAGGAAACTCCAAATCCAGCAAACTCAAAGGCACTCAACTTACATTAGGGTCTAGTATTTATTACAAATATTAAAATTCTAGAAATCAACTTAAATAAAAAAAGTCAACAATCCGGTCAAACTTAGTTCAAAACGAGACCAAAACTTCAGAAATTCATAACTTTGGATAGAAGAATCCAAATCGGACATACTAACTGTCTAACTGATCAAGTTAAGGCCTAGTATTTTATAGAAATATTATCTGGTCATAAATATCCTTTAATCAAAAAGTCAATTTTGGACCCCCTTTTGCTTAGTGTATAGGTGGACCCCGAACCCCCTAAAACTCACTAATACAATTTAAACTTTAAATATTATTACCCTAAGCATTAAAACTGACCTACATACCAAATTAAATAAAATGGATCTTAATTTGCTAATATTTATACTTTAATTAAAATTTCCTTTTAGACCTACAGCCAACCTGGACAGTAGGCAATTGTAACTAACTACCCAGCTTAGGATCTACCTCAGCTACACAGCTTTTCACACACATCTAGATGGTTTGTTAGGGCACCACTTCTAGACCTAGGCTAGGCCGGTGTTTACCTTTCTGTTGTGTGCCGAGATTTCTGAGATTTCACTGTATGTTGTGATTGAGATGATGCTGGTGTGTTTGTTTACTTTTACTGCACTCTGGGAATTGATGTGATTGCATGATAGACTACCAATAGGTTAGGATCGATCTTGATACTAATGATACTTTTTGCAGGTGGCCATGCTCATGCCATGCTAAAATAATGGGGGGCAAAATTCATGATTTAAATACAAACATTGTTTCATGCAGATGCTCCAGAAATTGCTCAGCCCCCCTAAATAAATGAGGGCTAATTAAAATCATCATTATAAATTACTACAGGTGCTCCAGAGCTTGCTTAGCCCTCAAATAATTAAGAGCATGGCCAAGTGTGGCTGTGATGAGTACTTTTATTTTTATATAAATTGCTTGGGATAATATAAACTGCTTGGGATGATTTTCATTAGGATAACCTTGCAGGAGAGTCTAGATTTACTGCTTTCATTTAATGTAACTATTTGTAATATTGGTTGAGAGTTGTGAAAGTCTATTTTGAGTGGGGATACTGAAACCCAAAGGTTGGATGCCCAAAGAGAAAAGGACACCCAATATGAGGATAGTACTTTTCTATTTGGGAATCCAAATTTGGATTATTCTACTACCCGAGGAGTCCATAGAACCTAGAATATTCAAACATCCTATGTCTTGGCATGATAATATTTCATTTCAGTGTTTTTAATTATTCTTACATTCCTTTGTCGAGGCTATACATCACACTAAATTTTAAATACACACATGGCTATTGTATGTAGTAAATGAAAAGTGAGAGATATTGAAAACATCCTTATATTTAATAAATAATAAGAATTTATATTAGTATTTAATATGCTCTTTACATCATCAACCCAACATAAAAGATTTAGCCAAATATAGAATAAATAATAAGCAAACTCATATTCAATTTATTTAGAGAAGAATAAAATATAAGAGAAGTAGTAAAAAATTTATCACTAAGATGAATCTAAGTATCTTCTCTACACTCCTTCCTCCATTTATAAAGTTTCTTATACAAACACAAGATAGTCCCTCTAAAAAATTATATCCTGCACTTTCCTAGCCTCCCTTAGATTTTACTCTAAAAGAGTATTAAAGAAATACACTAAAAAAATACTTAATTACACTCAAGGAACTGACATCTATTTATAGTAAGTACAGGATTGGACTTGAGCACCGCGATGCTAGACAGGGTGGCACTATGAAGGTAAAAAGTGAAATAACACCTCAGCGCTTGATTGTTAGCTCCACTGTAGCGCTGAGTGACTTGGCACAGCTATGGCCCAAATCGGTGCATCTTTTCGTTAAGTTTTCATGGCTCTTAGTAGTTGTAAATGCTCTACCATGGTGTTGTAAAATTTGAGTGTTATGGTGCTTAGAATGACTTACAGGCACCGCAGTGATGGAAAGGTTAGTGCTCCAGTGTGAATTTTTATTAGACACCCAATATTACGGAGCTAATTTTGTGTATAATAATATTGTGATGCGCTATGGCATTGATTTCTGTAATGTTATGGCACTTGCAAACAGAGAGGGTCAGTGCTAACACGTTGAAGTTGGCTCTTCGATGTTGATCGATACAACATTGTGGCGTAAACCATGTCGGTGCTGCCCAACACTTCTAAATTTGGCTTTTCATTCATAATTCTTGTACAAATATAGCTAAAATAATTTTTTTTACTCTATTTAACATAAAAAAATAATATATAATCTACACTTATTAAAGGGCCACCTCTAGAATCATATATGCCTGGTGGATGATTATGGGGTAGCGATGCTGATGAGGATGTTAGTTACTTAATTGGGGGAGATAGTGAAACCTCTTAAGTAAAAAGAAGTTAACTCTTAAATATTGAGGAACCTTTTGGTGTAATGGTTGAAATTTCATTAAGAAACTTTTGCAGCTAAGCATGCTAATCTAAGAGAAATCATAAGATGGGTTACCTCCTAAAAAGTTACACCAATATATAGGACAAAACCATGAGCCCATTAGGCCAAAGCTGATAATTTCTTATTAGTTAAGAGTTTGGGTCCTAATAATAGCCTCTTAGAACATGTGGGGTTTTAATAACCCTAAAAATTCCAATGCTTAAGGACAGAGTCAAAACCTTTAAAATTAACATTCTTTACAATATGGAAGCTAAGTTACTGGCTAGTGTTGTGTAATAACTCAAATTATAAAATGTATTTTGAAAATTAAAATTTTGGATTGTTGTTTGAATTGTAGCATAGTGGTGATGAACTTTTAGCATTGAGGTGCTGGCATCTAGGAAATAACTATGCTATAAAAAGCCACTGTGATGTTGGAGTCTCTATTCTACAAAAACTCAAAAATTGACATGCAGCGCTACGGTGTTGGGTCTAAGCATTACAGTGCTAAGCCATTAAAATTATTTTTATATAATTTTCCCCTCCACTCGCCCAAACCCTCATTCAGTCTCATGGCTTACTCGGAAAGGAAAGGGGGAGGAGAGTGAAAGATAGAGAAAAAGGAGAGAGAAAGTAAATTTTGGTCATTTTCATCCACTAATTCTATTTATAAATTTCTTCTATGCATGTAACTTAAATCTCATTTTAGTTTTTAATGATTTTGAGTTTGATGAATTTCTTCTCTGTTAAATTGATTAAAATGCATTTTCTCTAAATTTACTGAGTTTTTATCATATAACTTTTCATATATGATACATGCAAATTTTAAGAATATTTTGATGGTAATATTATCAATTTTTATTGAGTAAAATGAAAGTTATGTTTTTTTAAAATTATAGGCATTATATAGATTTTTCTTGTATTAATTTAATATAATCGAGTATTTTACACTACATTGTGAGTGCGATATTTGTATAAGGAAGGCTGGCTTTTAACACTATAATATGGTTTGGCTCTTAAAACATACTTTGTACAGAAGGGTGGGCTGATGGGCTTTCTTTTAAAGATGTTTGTAGTGTAATCCTCGTAATAGCCTGTAACTGATGAATGAATTATACCGATAAATAGAGAATGATGACTCTTATTAAAAATCACCTATGAAAATAAATGATTAATAGAAATAAATTAAAGATAAAATGAGATTTATAGATAGATAGCTAAGATTGATGACGGATAAAAGATGATGAATATACCATATTAAAGCTAGATGTCTTGCCTTGCTGAACCATATATTGATTCATGCATATACTGATAGTATTGATAGATAGATTAATGACATGTGTGCATTGATAGTATATGAATAAATATAAGTACTAATTTCATATATTTTATTAGATGGATAAAGAGGATTAGCTTGATAATATTGACACCTATGTGCTTGTGATTCCTTTTCCAATTCTTAAATGATTTTAGTACAGATGCATTGCTTCTATTGTACAAATTTACTTCTTTATTAATTTACTATAAATTTATTATTTTGCCAATTTACTCATTCCTGATAGAATATGGATTGATGTGTAGATTCATGCTTTTCATTATTAATCATATTTAATCTTTATAGTGATGTTTGAGCATTAGATATTGAATGTTATTGATTTTATTGATTGAAATGAGCATGCATATTAATTCTTAAGTCTTGTATTGATAGCTTTAGTGAGTTTTGATTTATTAATGGGCGTTTAGCTCATTATATATTTTTTAATGATTTCAGGTTAAGGAAGGGCTCGGGATTATGAGTAGTGAGACTGATAAGAATCTTCAGGTTCTTTTTTAGACTATATTCTATATCTCCTTTTTTTCTTTTGTAGTCAAGAGCTTCTGATAGATTAGGGATTGTATTGATCTTATGGCTAGTATAAATAATATTTTGGTGAATGAATAGTGAAATATTTTTATTATTAATTGATTAGGAAAGAAGATTTTATTAGTGAATAAATGCACCTTACTAATAAAGATACACATAATGGATAGAGTGTATCAACAACAGTAATCCTAATGAGTTATGATATATAGTTTGATGTAGCTAGCTAGTATGCTTACATAGGCTATGAGTGATGCTCAGAGTAGACAGATGGGACATAAGGAGATTGAAGAGGACATGTCATTGCATATGCTCCATAAGTTGAAGCATCAATTATTCAAGGAAGTTGTAGACCCATGATAACAGAAGAATGGTTATTGAGGATAGATAAAATATTTTATAATATATAGTATTTTGAGAATAGAAAAGTACCACTTGCAGTGTTCCTATTTAAAAGAGAGGATGAGATATGGTGGATAGGATAACAGCGGGAGAAATTTCAGTGAAAGATGAATACAAAGATTACCTGGGTTGAGTTTGTTACTATTTTTCAAGATTGGTTTGTACCTCCATCAGCCTGACAATAAATGTAGGAGGCTTTCTTGAGATTAGAATAGGAAAATAGAACAGTGATGTAATATGAAGCAAAATTTACTGCACTAGCAAGGTACACACTACAGTTGATCAGTATAGTAGAAGAAAAATGATACAAGTTTTTGAGAGGATTAAAAGATGAGCTGAGACATCTACTTGTAATACTGATGATTTATTTTAGTATCGATTGAGAGAGTGAGATTGGTGGAGAATAACTTAGCTATTCCACTATTCATATAGGATATGTGCAGAAAAAGATTTGGTGATGACATGACTAGGAGAGAGAGAGAAGTGAAAGGAGGAGTAGATTTTTAGATAGAAGGAAATGATCCTAGTCCAGTGTAGGAAATGTGTCAGAGTGTGCCTGATGTGGTAAGAGACATAATGGATCATGTTTTCTGATGATCGAATAATGTTTCATATGTGGATTGCAAGGACATTAGATGGTTGATTGTTTGCTACAGTGATAGGGAACATGATCAGAATTTAGAGGAGAGAAATCCAAGCAGAGTTATAAATAGAGAATTTTTGGATTGGAGGATATAATAAAGGGTTTATGAATAGGATAGATGGGCGAGCAAATATTGAAGGTTAGCAAAAACTTATACAGCCTGTTACGCCAGTATTGATACCAGTATGACCCAGAGTTTACAATTTGATCCAATAGTATAATAGGAATATGCCTGGAGGATCCACTCATAGAATTTCCAATCCTATATTACATTTAAATGGATTGATTGATAATTTGCATAGTTCATTGAATGATTGAATGACACGTGTGAGTATGATTGTTTAGAATGAACTCATGATTGAATGAAAAGGTAATGATTAGTAATGTTTTGAAGATTTTGAATAGATTTGAGTTTATTTACTTTCAAATTGAATTATTTTGATGAATTTACAAATTGAATTTATCTTTATAGAGTTATTTTATCTGTAACAATGTTAAGGGTAACATTTTTCTAAGGTGGGTAGATTATAATAACTCAAATTTTAAAAATAAAAATTTTGGATTGCTAGAACTATGGTGTAGTAGTGTTGAACCTTTTAGCGCCAAGGCGCTGGCGTCTAGGGCTTAGCGGTGCCATAAATTGCCACTACGATGCGAGAGTCTTTATTCTACAGTATCTCAAAACTTGACATGCAGTATTGCGATGCTGGGTCTGAGTGCTGCAGTGTTAGGCTATTAAAATTATTTTTATATAATTGTACCCCATCCACTGGCCTAAACCCTCATTTAGCATCGTGGCTTGCTCAGGAAGGCAAGGGAGTGGAAAGGGAAAGGGAGAGAAAGGGGGAGAGAAAGCCAGATTTTAGTCATTTTTGTCTATTGATTCTATTCAAAAATTTCTTCTATGCGTGGTAAGTAACATAAATCTCATTTTAGTTTTCAATAATTTTGAGCTTGATTGATTTCTTCTCTCCTAAATTAATTAAAATATATTTTCTCCCAATTTATTAAGTTTGTATTGTATAACTTTTTTGTATATAATAAATACATATTTTATGAATATTTTGATCGTAATATTATTGATTTTTATCAGGTAAAACAAAAGTTGTGCTTTATTTTGAAGTTATAAGCATTATATAGATTTTTCTTGTATTTAATAGAATCGAGTATTTTATACTTCCTTGTGAGTACAACATTTTCATAAGCAAGGAATGCTAGCTCTTAACACTATAATATTGGTTGGCTCTTAAAATATACCCTATGCAGGAGGGTGGGCAAACAGGCTTTCCTTTAAGGATTGTTTATGGTGTAATCCTAATAGTAGCTTGTAATTAATGGCTGAATTATGTTAATGGGTAGGGGTGACAACTCTTATTGATAACCACCTGTGAAAATAAATGATTAATAAATAATTAAAAGATAAGATGAGAATGACAGATAGGTAGTTAAGAATGATGAGTGATAAAAGGTGATGAAAATATCACATTAAATCTAGATGTCCTGCCTTGCTAAACTATATATATTGCATGCATATACTGATAGTATTGATAGATAGTATTAATGACATGAGCAGTGAGACTAATAGGGACTTCAGGTTCTTCTTAGATTCTGTCCTGCATTTCATTTATTTTTTGTAGTCAAGAACTTGTGATAAATTAGTAATTGCATTGATTTTCTGAATAGTGTAAATAATATTTTGATGAATTAATAAAGAAATATTTTGGTGTATGTGATTTTAATTATTTTTACTAATTATTAATTATATGGGTGAATTTATAGAAACTCTGGTTGAATAATTAAAAAGATTAAAATAAACAATTCTTTTAAATTTTAATTTTGGGGCATGACATGTTACATCCATCTCCTGATTTTCTTCTACCCATAAATTATTTTAAAATGTGGACTGTTATGATAATTTCTCTTTCTTTAACACTGGTAGGATTTGGCTAAAGTGAAATGCCTCTATTCTATTCTTCGCCCCTACCTTATCACCAATCAATCCATTTATGGGCAAATTTCCCATGGCTCTCCGCCCCTTTTATGTTGATGGTTGTCCATGCCTCTAATTCCATGGCAGATCGTGCTGCTCTTTAACAACACTTAAAACAAATTGAGGAGAGCTCTTCCTCCCCTTAGATCATAATGGGCGACTTTAATTATTGTAGATTCTCACATGAGAAAGGTAAGAGGAATCCTATCCCTAATAATAAACTTTGGGAAGTGAATACATTTCCCGTTTACACTTGTACTAAAGACCTCGCTTCTATGGGTCTTAATTACACTTAGTTCAACCAAAGGCCTAGTAATCCCATTCATATCAAACTTGATAGAATGCTTATTTATGAAGCTTGGCTACAATTGTTCCCAATATCCTACAATAAAGTTAAAGGTCCAAGGTGTTTTAATCATTTTCCTTTACTCAACTGCACCATAATGGGAACCCTAGATACCTCAATTCTAGGAGGTCCTCCTCTCTATCTTCTCCCAAACCAACACTAAAAATCCCATTTCAACCCTCTACTCCAAGTTAAAGACCTTAAGGGATGCTATTAAAACCTAGAATTGGGCCTCTTCTAGCAACCTCTCACAAACTATTAAAGACATTCAACAAGGGCATTTGCTTTTCCTCCATTAGCTTGACACTAATCCAACAGACCTAACTCTCAACTTTATTACTAAGGCTCTTAGGGATGAACTTTCCCAAGCCCACTTGGCTTAGACCTCTTAGATAATTTAGAGAAGTAAAGCCAAATGGCTCTCTAATGGGGAGTATGATCTCAAATACCTTATTACTAAAATCCGTTGAAGGCAAAACTTTAACTTTATCAAGAAGGTTTCCACCCCTTCAGGCATATTTAACTCCCCCCATTAAGATTTCCAAAGCTATCATCCTCTATTTTCAAACACTTTTTAATACCCAACAATTTCCCTCTCTGAGTCCTAACCCCATACCCACGTGTAAAACTGTTCAAAACTTTATAACCCTTTCCCTAATAGCTCTTATTACATATGAAGAGATTAAAGTCATCATTTTTTCTGCTCCCATAGAGTCAACCCCTGGCTCCAATGACTTCATTTTTTAATTTTATAACCATACTTGGTTGATCACTGGCTTTTTTGTATACAAAGTTGTTTATCATTTTTTCACCACTACGCATCTCCCTAAGAAGATTAAATCCATAACCAATACTTTCATCCCTAAAGGCCCTCATGCTTCTGACATATTTGGATTCATATCTATATCCCTATATAATAGTTTTTATACAACTTTTTTAAAGATTTTGGCTAACAGGCTTAAGCTTCCCATGCCTTACATTATTAACCCCTCTCCACTTGGGTTCATAAACAAAAAGATTTCTACTAATTATATTTCATTTACCTCTAAAATTTTGGGGGAATTCAAGCTTAAACATATATACACATGGTCTCATTTATGGCAATTTGGTCATCTATAAAGTCTATGATACTGCATTTTTAGAAGCTTTCTTCTACAAAGGTTGGAACAGAAATGTTTGTCACTCTATTTTATTAACATGATTAGAGCATGTGTTGAGGATGTTCACCACTCGATCAACTTCAATAGTGCCCTGGAAAGTTTCTTTGGATCCACAACTAGTCACAAGTAAGGATGTCCCCTCTCCCCTTATCTCTTTGGTATTGTTATGGATGATTTATTTGCTATCTTTGATATATCCACCCTTAACAAAGAATACATGGAAATTCCCTAAATGTGCTAGAAGTACTTCTCTCATTTACTTTTTGTTAATAACCACTTAGTATTTACCTATGCTACCACTCAGAATCCTATTGTCCTAAATAACATCTTAAGGGATTTTCACCTCCAATCAAGCTATCAGATCAACACAGCAAAAGCAACCTTTATTTTTCTTCTAACACAACTAATGCCTGTGACATTTGTTCAATACTCAACCTATCCATATCCACCTTTCCCCTCAAATACTGGAGCATACCTATATATTATAAGAGGCCCTATGTCACTGATTTCCAACTCATAAGATCTCCACTATGCTTGATGGTTGGAAAGCCAAATTGATACTTTTGCTGAAAGATTTCAATTTCTAAGATATACCATTTTGAACTGCATTTCGTATTGGATAAGAGGATCCACTGTCCCTAAAAAATGTTGCGGCTTTATTAATAAAAGATATGGTAAGTTTCTTTATCATGGTAGCACTAATACTCATAAACTCCACCTTATCTTCTAGAAAAAAAAAACTTGCCTCCAAATCACAAAGGTGGCCGAGCATTCCTGACATTCAAGGATTAATTCATGCACTTGGCTATTCTCTGATTTGATGCCTCCTCACTACATGCAACCTTCTCTCTAACAGGTGTAAAAAAAATATATACATTTCATGTTGGAGTTGAATCCCAATGTTTCTCCCTGCTTTGGAAAAATGTATGTTAGATTGCAGAGAAATCTAAGAAATGCTTTAACTTTTGCATCATTGCTAACTCCAATTTCTCCTTTTTTTGGGACCCTTAGTGCAATGGTAAATCTCTTTTTGAAATTTATGGCGCATCCATCCTCTTACTTTCCATGTCTTCCTCCTGTTCTACCTCAAACTTTATAACCAATGGCTCCTAATACCTACCCATTACCATCCTTCTTGTTATTAGAAACAATATTATAAAAAACTATCCTTTGTTAGCATATGACAAAGACTTGATTTGGAAAGATTCTGATTCCTTTCTTTTAATGATTTATTATGGGACTTATAAAAATTCTCCCACTATTTCATGGCATCACTTTATATGGCACAAAAATTATGTTTTACGTTACTCTTGTTATTCGTGGTCGTGGCTAGCTTTGGTTGGTGGTCTAAACACTGCATAAAATTTACTTAGATAAGGTATCACTGTGCAAGCTCTATGTATTCTTTTCAATAAGTTTGATGAAAGTATGGCACATCTTCTGTTTGAATCATTGAACAACATATCTCAATTCATGCCATGGGCTGTTGGTTTTTTAATGAGGCCAAACTTGACTCAACTCTTTCAGTATGTTTATGACATGCCTAACTCTCCCACTTATGACTGAGAGCTTTCCCTCTCGATCACATGTTGTTATATTTATTTTATGTGGCGTGAAATAAAAGTAAGATTTTTTGAGAACGCTAATTATAGTTCATCTACCATCTGTCATCAAATAAGAAGTGCCATTGTTGAACCAGGAGTGCCATTGCAGACAAAGTAGAAGAAACAATGACATCACATATCTCATTTAAACATTTACTAATGTTCTAGCTTTTCGATGATACTTGATACTTGCTTCTCTTATGAGGTGTCAATTCTACTATTTTGATGCTAAGGGACTTTTCTTGTTACCATAATTATTATTAGTCTTCTGGATACCTGAGATCTTTCTGGTTGGAATAACTTTGATTGCTCTTCAATTTTGGGCGAATTCTTATTTGTAGGACAATGATGAAAGTCTTTTGCATCTTTGTCTTCTTCTTACTTTGGACGGCCTTATTGACAACCAAGGGATGCCCCAAACTCCTATAGAAAGACACTCTCCCTAACCATGGGTGATTTTTGTACTAAGTTATATTTTTAGATATTTGTTCACTTGTTTTGTAAGTATTGAATATGCTTGTGTTTTTATCTCTTCTCTCTTTTATAACTTCAAGCTGTGTCTTTTGGAAGTCCTTAATGTTGTAATTAGTTTTTTTGTTAATAAAATTTGATTCTGCCCTTAATTAAAAAAAAGGGAAGAGATGGGCATAGCACCTGTGGAGGGATTTTTTTTTTTTTTTGTAAATAACTTGGGGTTTGTTTTGTTAATGGAAGCATTGATTGGGCCTTTATCTGTCACTTTTGGCCGTCTCCGTGCAACCAACTATGGAGGTGTGTTGCATAAATTTGGAGTTGATCATGACTTGACACATAAATAATAATATTGCCATGTCGTTGAGAGGGAAGCCCGCCAAGGAATGAATAGTAATTACTGTGCACAACAGCAATGGCGACAGCACAGATAGAGAGAGAGACGGAACAAGAGAGAGAAATTATGGGCCATGGCCCGAGAAAAGAGAATTTTGCAGCGGAAGCTGGAGAGATATAGAGCCCTTTGACCCAAGGTCAAAAATGCAGGCTGTTCATTCAGAGAAGAAGAGAGCATCTCTCGAAAGGGAGAGAGGTAAAGGTTGCTGCTCTTCTACGTAGTTTTCGGGAAGAAGAAGAGATGGTGGCGGAAGGAGATGGCCGTGGTTGATATTGTCAAGTTTAATAACCCACAAGTGAACAAAGCCACCACTGCAGCTGCGATTTTTCTCTTTATGCTCTGTTTCCGTTTTTCACCCAACTTTCCTCCGTCCTAACGCTAGGGTTTTTTATTTCGGTTTTTGGTTTATCATATTTGTTCCTTCCCTTTTTTTGAGCTCGCTCGTTTTTTTCTTTCTTCTTTCTCATTGCTTTACAAAGTGAGGAAAGGAAGCAAAAAAGGAGGTAAAAGGGCAGTAAGCAGAAACAAAGGGCGAAACAGGGTTAGAAATCTCTCCTATATCATCTCTTCCTCCTCCCCTTCGCCGGCGGTACCGATATGGACGCGTATGAAGCGACTAGGATCGTCTTCTCGCGAATTCAAAGCCTCGATCCTGAGAACGCGGCCAAGATCATGGGCCTACTCCTCATTCAAGATCACGGCGAGCAAGATATGATACGCCTTGCATTCGGCTCTGAAACTTTGCTTCATTCCGTCGTTTTCAAAGTTCGCAAAGACCTCGGACTCCTTCCTTCTTCTTCCCCCGCCACACCTTCTGGCGGCGGCGCCGCAGCCGGCGTCTTTTCCCGTCAAAACTCTGCTCGTTTCCTCCCTGTGTCTCCACCGGAGGAGCTCATCGATGAGCTGCAGTTGCAAGACCAGCTTTCCTTTCTCGGTGAAGGGGGTAACGCACAGATGAGAGCGAAAAGTGGTGAGGTTTTCTACCCTGACATCCCTGGAGATTGCCGTAGCCCTGGCGCCAGTGGGGAAGGTTTGCTGCATTCAAATTCAATAGGATGGGGATTGAACGGTACGAACCATCGCCGGAGCTGCGGCTCCATTGGTGACTTTAGCCCGGGTTCTGACCTTTCTGGCGGATTTGGGTGGAGACCCTGCCTTTATTTTGCAAGAGGCTTTTGCAAGAACGGTAACGCATGCCGTTTTCTTCATGACGACGCTGCCGTCGAGCAAGAGTTGCTCCTGAGGTCCAAAAGCTCGAAGCTCATGGCTTCTGCTGCACCATTCCCTTACTCTCCGACAGCAAGTTTTCCTGCTTCCCCATCTTCGGCTTCTACTAAATATGCCAACTTTCTTTTCCAGCATCAGAATGATGGACAAAGGTTGGATCTCTGAGAATGGAGGAGTTCAAATTCTGCCAAAATTTCATCTTTTCTAATAGAAAATTTTTCTGTTACAGAACAGCGCCAGCGGCCCTGATGCTTACCGGTGGTGATGAGGTACATAAGTTTATGGGGCGGTCAAGACCCGACTTCGCCGGAATATCGAATCCGGGGTCGAGGCAGATCTATCTTACCTTCCCAGCGGACAGCACTTTCCGTGAAGAGGATGTTTCGAACTACTTTAGGTACGGTGTTCAATGAAATGCCTATAAGAAAATTTTCTTCGTTTTACCTCCCCGGTTGTTTGAATCCTAACTCTAGAGTCTTCATCTTTGAACTGGAAGCATGTATGGGCCGGTGCAGGATGTGAGGATTCCATACCAGCAGAAGAGAATGTTTGGATTCGTGACCTTTGTCCACCCAGAGACTGTGAAGCTGATTCTAGCTAAGGGCAACCCCCATTTCGTCTGCGACGCCCGAGTTCTCGTCAAGCCTTACAAAGAGAAGGGCAAAGTTCCCGACAAGTACGGCACTCCTTTCTTCCATCTTTCTCAAATCATCATTGTGTTCGATCTCGACATCAAAATGAGATTTTTCTTTTGGCTTATGTGTTTCTCACAGGAAGCAGCAGCAAACAGATCGATTGGATTTCTCCAGTTTTTGGACTTCAACCGGCCTTGATTCCCCATTAGACATTGGTTAGAAGTTAAAAAGCTTTCTCCTTTCAGCTGAATTTGTATCATTGCTTTCGTTGCATTCGTGAAAGCTTTTTTTTCATGTGTTGAATTCAGGGGGAAGAATGTTCTACAACATTGGCAATGGTAGTGCTGCAGCGCAGGATGCTTCGTTGATGAGACGACGGCTAGAGGAGCAGCAGCAGGCTGAGCTCTTACAGCAAGCGATCGAGCTACAAAGCAGACGGTTTCAGCTGCTGGACTTGAAGACTCGTAGCTTCTCCACTGCAGTTTCTGCTACTACGGCCAATGCACAGATTGCTTCGAGCACTGCCGCGTTAGCAGAGATGGCTTCTTCTTGCAATGGAATTAGCAGCCCAGTTGTATCTCAAGATGATGGTAAAGATTTACAGATGATTAGATGGAGAACAAATTGTTATTTGAGCTACTTTGGATGCTTGAAGTTGGAAAAAAATAGTTTTGAGAAACTGGTAAAATTTGTAAAGTCTATGATTTAGTTGGATGTGGTTTGAAAATTGAATAAGCGAAAAATATTTAACCATGAGCTTAAGTTTAAACCCTAAACTTTAAGCAAGCGTTCAAAATGACGTCTGAGATTTTAGTTCAGTCCCAAGTAAATTTCAAGCTTTACTAACCAACTCAACTCATTAAAATATAATGATCTCAGTATAACATATACAGAATAAACTTAATTGAAGTCATTATTTTTCAATAAAATTGCCTTCTATTTTTAAGTTACCAAATGTGTCCTTATCCTCTAGAACTAGAGATTCGTGAATAACCTAAGTGGGGATGTGATTTTTTTGCTTTAATAGGCAGGAGCAGCGGCACTGGATGTAGCTCAGAGATGCAGCAGCAGCAGCCAGTTAATAATAATGCTGGTAATAAAGTGGAATCTGCAGAAGAGCCAAGCCCGAAAGATAATATGGATTTTCCAGTTTGGTAAATTGCTACCAATCACCAATAAATGCTTTGTAAATTTTGATTGAATGGTAAAAGCTAACATTTATCTTCTTTTCTTACAATCTCCTCATCAGCAAAGACCACAACTTGCCTGATAGTCCCTTCGCCTCGCCTACCAAGGCCTCATCTTTCTCCACAGATCTCTCTTTTTCTGCAACATCGGGCGGCGGAGGAAGCAACCATCTTATCGGAACATCGCTTCTGCCGCCATCCTCTCCCCTCAGCTCCTGCTTCTTTCAAATGCCAGCCAGGTCTGCCTATTTCAAAAGTTACCAGTTTTTCTGCATTTCTAGGCTTCAATAACTCAACTCTACATGCTTTCAGATTCTCTTCGGTCATGGAGCTGTTGGAATGTGAAGGAAATGGAAAACTATAACGCCCGTAAGCAACAAACTCTATTTTAGTAGAGCCATTGCCTTCTGCGTTCATGAAGAATATTTTTTACTATTTTATATTAATAAATATATACTAATAAATAGTCGTTGTTAAAAAAACTTACTTAATTATTTTACCCTAATTTAATGGTGAATGATTTGGAATAATTTCCAAAACAAAAAAGGGGATATCTTTTTATTTTTATTTTTTGAAATTCAGGTCATCCTAGGTAGAAATATTTACGCATAAATAAATAACAGACATGGAGAGAGATAAAAGAGAAAAAATAACTCAGAATGAATGAGTGGTCTAATCATTTTTTTACACATTCTATATATGCATTCAATTTTATTTTATTTAATATTTTAATGTCATTTAGATGATCAACGGTAATATACTTTATTATTATAAAATTATATTTTTAAATAACAATTAATCAGATATCTGCTATTTAATAATAATAATATAGTATTATGTAAGAAATATTGTGATATATAATCCCTCAGTCATGTTACTACTATATGCAGGAAGGAAGAAAGGCGAAGTAAATGATCTGAATTGAAACGTAGGATGAAAGAGACAGTATGACAGCTCTTATTATTAGCTTTTGTAACTTTTTTTTTAAATTTTTAACGTAAGAAAGAAGAAAGGAGGGTGAAATATTAGTGTGACTATTACTGTTATTTTATCAACCAAGCTACTACTACTACCTGCTACAATATACGACAAGATAGCTGCATAGGGAGTACAGACATGAGAAGACACCAACTTCAGAGGACCCACAACATCACAGTCGTCCATCTTATCATGAACTCATCACTCACCGTTGTTTTCCATCCTCTTACACGGCATCTTTGTACCATTTGTTTCAATGTATTCTATTCTACTCAAAGATGTGAAACGAAAGAAAATGATAACAACAAATAATTGCAGAGCTGTGTTTCTTCTCTTTCTTATTATATCCGGTCCGGTCATCAAAGCTATTATAAGCTTCTGTTTAAAAAGTCAGGAACAGGAAAACATGAAACTATTACAGTATTCTATGAATTTTTTATATGATTTTGGAAGGAGAGCAGTGAGAATCAAATCGCTATCAGTGTACCCATGGTGATGATATGGATGCAGACCGGATGTTTGTCGTGGGGTGGTTTATTTTAATGGAGTATCACATGGGCGATGACTAGGCTGATATGGCGATGGCTGCCATGGTCCCATGTTATGATGAATATTTTACTGTTATGAGATCATGCAGATGCATGATGATGTCGGTTTACCAGTTAATGATGTGTTATATAACTACAATGGTAATTAGGTTCAGGGATTCTGCATAAAACACTTGGAAACTTGATCTTTAATTGTCATGAATTTTTCAACCCAATAAATTTAGGTTTCATTTTTCTAGTATAAAATTTTTTTTACTAAAAAGTCAATTTAGAAAGTAGTAAAAAAGCTATTCCAAACGAAGCCTTAATCTAATTATTTCAATTTTTTATTTTGATCAAAATAATATTTAAATTTGTCATGGCATTTTGTATAATATGATGCAATAACTATATAACAAATTTTAGTAACTTGAAAAATCACAATGGTAATTCCATCAATCATTGTGATAGCATGGTAAGCTGAATTAAAATTATGTTATAAATATAATAAATTTAATTCATATATCATTACAATATACTTACTATTTTTTATTTTTTTTTGAAATATAAGAGATGTCATAAATGA
Organism: Dendrobium chrysotoxum; assembly: GCA_019925795.1. NCBI lineage: Eukaryota > Viridiplantae > Streptophyta > Magnoliopsida > Asparagales > Orchidaceae > Dendrobium > Dendrobium chrysotoxum. The sequence goes on along the minus strand of CM034302.1, from coordinate 23,128,537 downwards.
AAACGTCTACACAGGTAGAGTTATTCAAGGGGATGTATGGGAAGATCAAGAGGAAAAAGGAGAATATTATGTACAATCAAATTTAATGTTATTTTGTATGGATTTAGCTTATGAATTTAGAGCATGAATGATATGATGGCATACTGATTTTATGTCTCTTCAAAATGATTACACTACAATCATTGATGAGAGGAGAACATAGAGGAGAACATAGAGAGTGATGTTGATCTCCATACAATTATACGAATTACATGAGACTCGGGGAATGACTAAAATTTCGTTTGGGGTAGCTTTATTTCTGTTTTTTAAATTTTTTTTTAATTAAAATTTTTTGTACTGAAAAATTGTTTTAAAAAGCATTAAGAAAATTGTCTCAAACGAAGCATAAGTGTATGAATATCCACTCAATGGAACCCCTCTAAGACCAACATAACTATTTATGGCATGCATATAGATACTTATTCTATGGTTGTATCTCATATTATAGTACTAAGAAAATCATATGAGGCAAGCATAGCATAGAGCAAGCGATATAAATTATGCTTACATGTGTCATTTTTAGCTTATTTGATCATTAATATCACAAATTGAACACGTTAAAACTTGTGTGGAAAAGAACCCATCGTCATTCAGGATGATAATAAGAATGATGATTAGTAGGTAGTATTACGATTATGAAAGTGTATCTCATTTTAATTTTTATAGTTTATATCTTTATTTGTATTGCAGGGTGTTTATATTATAAGCACTTATATATTTATGATTTGTACATTATTAAAAATTTTAATATAGTTATTTTTGGTACTTATATTCATTTATGAAAATTCAATATCATTTCATTGTTATGCATTTCTTGTCTTATAATTGAATTATTGTGTGTTTGTTGTTATTAAAGTAATATCAATGTTGTGTTTTAATTGCTAGTGTGTCACAAATCTACACATTTGTGATGGATTCGAGGCAAATTAATCAATTCTTCAGAATTTATTACAATTTGTTATGCATTTGCGACATATATGCGTAGGTTTGCACTATATTTGTAATGGAATCCATCAAAAATGTGATTGACAATTTAAGAAGAGCAATAATCGATTTAGATAGCTATTAAGCAAGGGATCGGAGAGACTATCAAGATAAAAGAGGATATTAAGTTTCATCCTATATTGTATCTATATATTAAAAATATATTAATGCAAAACTATCATGTAATTGATTATCTCTTGTAAGATTTTACTTTTTAATGAAATTTTATTTGACCTCGACATATTGAGATCAACTATAATCTCCATTTTTCATACACCCTAATACTAACATCAAGGTTAGTTGTTCTTAATTTATCTTCAAAGTTTTAAAATTATTATGATTTTATAAAAAAAAAAAAAAGAGCTTAACAAGTACAAGCAATTGTAGGTAATAATTAACTTATGATTTGTTTGGGACAGCTTTCTTACTGCTTTGATTTTAAGATCGCAATCATAGTTCTATATTACAACTATTTTCTCACTAGTTCAAAAAAAGTTGTGCTAAGAAGTTACTTTTTATAGCAGCTTTCAAAAAGTTAATTTCCTCACAATAACTTTGCAACCACTTCACAAAATACTAAGCAAAAATTTATTGTTAAAAAGGTTGGATCAGATCTTCCTAAATTAAATTTGATCTTCATAAGCAATTAATTTTATGAAACAACCCTTAAATCTTAGCTCAACTTCTTTTTTTCTCACAATGAATCAGTCGCTTAGCTTAGATGAAATGGTCCATGTTGGTCCTTTGGGTCTCACGTGAATTTTTCCTTTGCCTTTTTCAGCTGTAAAGAACATGGCAGTAGGCACTGATTGAGCTGCACTATATGGTTCTGTTTGTGAAAAAAAAAAACAGTACTTTATCAATGATAAGTTAGTGCTGTTGGATTGTTAATGGTTGGGAACAAGAGCTAGGGGAAACCTTTCCTTGCCTTTTGGTATACCATGGTTGCGTCTTCAATTGTGAGTTTTTCGCAAGGATTTTTAGGTTGTTGTAGTTATGGATTGGACTTTTGGTCTAGTAATAAATGATCATGGCATTTATCTATCTTAGTTTTGCTTCTTTACAAAGCTAAGAGAGTTAATAGAGCATGGGGTATGCTTTAGCGCATCTCCAACCAAAAAAAAATATTTACTACTTTAAAATATAGAAACAGTTATATCAAATAGTAATTCATCTACAACTAAACTCTATTTCTAACAGCAAAAAAGAATATTAATTCGGTGTGTATTATTTCTCATATCTGCTTTTATATTTATTTTCTAACATCAAAGAAATTGTGTTTGTGAATAGTGCGACCATATATTGACGTCGTAATGTTCATAGCTAAGACAAAACACAAAAATGCATTTTGATTTGTCGTTCAGGTGGATGCTCATCGGAGATACAAACGGACGAATGACGTTTGGTTGGAGGAGCCATTATTATCTTGAGTCAAGCTAAACATAATTATTTGTAAGCCCGCGGATAGGGAGATGGGTCTAGAAGATAGATATAGGATTGGGGAGAGGAAGTTGGGATTGATGCAAGCTAGGGCATGGGAGGAGTAGGGGTGTTAATATTTGACATAACCAAAAACCTGACCCAAACTCAACTAAAAAATTCTAGGACCAGGTCAACCCATTTGGAAAACAGGTCAAGTTCGGGTTTCACATTCTGACCGAATTGCAATTTTGGGTCGTGTTCGGATTCAACCCAAAAATCCAAAAACAACCTGAAACTAGTCCATCGCTCGTGCTCGCTTGATCATCATCGCGTACGCTCCCCCACCAGACCACCTTTGTGCTCGGTCACCCTCTCCGCTCGCCAACTTGATCGCCTACACAATGCGCTCGATCACCCTCTGGCCCTTAACAGGGTTAACAGGTCGGGTCAACCCGGTTAGGGATTGGTCAGGTCTTAGTCTGGATTTCTAACCCATTTGTCTAATTAGGTCAGGTTCTGGTCATTCAAATTGGACTTAAACCTAACCCGAAAACCTATTTTGACTCCCCTAGGGAGGATTGATCGATCGAGCGGCTAGGAGCTTCAGCTAGGTAAATGGGGTGGTTTGAACTGCCCGTGTTAGATGCGGTTTAAACCACAAGTAAAAGCGATAATTTAAGTCGCCGCTAAATATACTCTATAACAATAATTTTCAAATGCCACTATTAAATGCTGCAAAAATGTTGACTTTTAATTGTGTGTGTGTGTGTGATATATATATATATATATATATATAAAGTATTTTTTTTGTCTTTAAGCCAATCCTATGCTAAAATATATGGTATTGGACAAAGCAATTCATGTGTTTAATTTTTATTTGATAATATTGCTTTATATTTTATCATATGCCAATATAAATATTATATGCTCAGAGAGATATGGACAGAATTAATTGCTAGGATTTTTTTTTTTTTTTTTTTTTGTGTGGATATTTAGGCTAATTAAGAAAAACTCACACACACATCTCATATGCAAGACTTGAATCTAAGACCTCTTGGTTGATAGCCAAAGCTCACAACCAACAGACCAATGTGAGCTGCGTTTGCTACGAGTGTTCAAAGGGGCACATATAGTACAATCATGCATAATGCATGCTTGATATACTTAAATTGCTTGGTTTACAAAACAAAATGGCTATTCTCAAAAGTTACAGCTTAAACCTGGCCCAGGGAGATTGAATTAGATTCGCCCTTCAAGATTGTTTTAGGAAATACTTGAATTGATACATCTCTTGGTTTGAGACATAAGAAAATCTAATTTATATTCTTAGGATCTTGGATGTAAAAATAGGCTCTACTTGTGAAGAGAAAATATATAGATCATATTTCCAATTTATCTCCATTATGAATGAAGTGTGAGCATATTACTAAAATATATATGAATTGATTATGTTTCATGCCAATAGAAATGGTATTAGCTCGGTCACAGTTGAATAGCACAACTCAAAATATATTAGAATAATTATCTCAATATATCACTCACTTGGTCATAATAATTTGAAATTTTCAATTTGTATAGCATTAACAACATCATAATTCTGAGTCTTCTCTTTCATCATGAGCTTTGGTTTGAATGTTATATCCATTATTGTGAAATTTTTATATATTTATGTGTAAGCTTGTTAGAACCCTTAGCGAGCGGAGAAAGTATTATGTGCGGTCCCCGGACCGTCTGGAGGCAAATCAGGATGCGCCATATCACCTGATACACAGCACCAGTACATTGCAAAATGATGATGTGACGCGTCCGGTGTTTGGCCGTTTCGAACGTCCGCTCGCCCTAATAGTCACTCTGCTCTCGAACGAAGCAGCTCTCTTCTTCGTAGCTTCTTCCTTCGGCTTTTGCGATCGACGGCACGGCCCGCACGAGGGTTTCGAAGCGGTGAGTCTTGCCAGCAGCTCGCACCCGTGAACTCCTTCCTTTCTTTCTTCTTCGATCCGGGCCATGTGGCAGTGTCGCAGTGACGGACCACCATTCTATCCACTGTCCTTGGATCCTAGAAGCCGAAGGTAAGATCTGTTATTGCATTGATTTGGTTCTCTTTGCTATTTTCAGTTTTTATGTATCAAATTTTTCCTTTTTTTTTTATTGTTAGGGTTTAAAAAAATGTCCACCATCTTGGAGTTTTTATTAGGCGTTGTTCTAGTGAAAATGTCAAGGCTGCCTTAGAAATTGTACTTTAGATTTATCATTTTATTGCAAAATTTTTGCCTGTGGCCTCACATATATTCAGCCGGCTTTATAGTTTGTTCTAATTGAAACTTTGGAGTCAACTTCTTCAAGCTATTGCAACCTTCTAAGTTTTGCACATAAGATAAAATGATAGAAATAAAGGTTCTATATGTTTTAGGTAATTTGTCTTTATCACTTTATGATTCAAATGAGTTCTACATGTTTTAGGTAATTGACTTTGCACAAAGACTATGGAGAAATATTTTAAGAAGGCCTCACAATCGTGTGTATCAACATCAATAGAGGATTCAAGAAATAATGATGATGAACAAAATAAAAAAAGAAATTGAACAAATGGTGAATCATCAAAAAGCAGGGAACAAGATGTAGAGAATCTTCAATTAGATCCTGGATTGTGTATACCTATTTCTGATTTTAGTTTTAACATTCGTGATCAAGTTCGAAGATCGTATTTGCAAAAAGGTCCTTGTCAGCCTCGCAATCATGACTTTTCTAAAAGTAAGTTTGGGATCAAAGATAGACGTTTCAATCCGAGATGGGTTGATAGATATTCTAGTTGGTTAGAGTATAGTATTCAGAAGGACAAAGCATACTGTTTGTATTGCTATCTTTTTGGGGTAGAGGAAGAGGAAAGAAGATGATAAGGCATTTCGGGAGAACTGGATTCTTGAATTGAAAAGAACCTGATAGATTTGATCTTCATATAGGAGGACCTAGTAGTGCTCATAAGAATGCAAGGTTAAATTGTGAGGCTTTAATGGAACAAGATCAACATATTAAGTTTGCCTTGCAGCTGCAGTCTGATCGAGTTACAAATGCATATCGTGGTCCGCTTAAATTCTTCTGTGATTGTGTGAAATTCCTTCTAAGATAAGGATTAGCTTTTCGGGGGCATAATGAGAGTTCCACTCCAAAAATCAAGGTAATTTTCTGAACTTCTTAAATTTTTAGCAAAGCATAATGAAGATTAAATAATGTTGTATGTAAAGAATGCTCCTGAGAATTTGAAGTTAACTGCCCCCTGATATTCAGAAAGATATTTATAGAGCCTTTTCTATTGCAATTACAGACTACATAAAAGAAGAAGTTGGTGATAGTTTCTTCTCTATTCTCATTGATAAAGCTCGTGATATATTTGGGAAAGAAAACAAGCCTGTCGTTATACAATATGTGAATGAGAAAGGCCTAATTATTGAACATTTTTTGGGTATTGTGCATGTTCCTGAAACGTCAGCTAGGCATCTCAAAGAAGGAGTTGAGCAAGTCCTCTCTAATTATTATTTGTTACACTCAAAAATTCATGGTCAAGGGTATGATGGAGCAAGCAATATGAGAGGAGAATTTAATGGCCTAAAAGCACTTTTTTCTGAATGACAATAAATCAGCACATTACATTCACTGCTTCGCACACTAGCTTCAGTTAGCCTTAGTAGCAATTACAAAAAATCATGTTCAGATTGCATTATTGTTTACTATAATTTCAAACGTAATGAATATTATTGGTGTTTTATGCAAACATCGTGATCAACTTAGAGATAAACAACGCGAGGAAAACGTTAACTGCATTACAGAACGGTGAGGTTTTCACTGGAAGAGGATTAAATCAAGCAATATCTTAAAGGCATGCTGGTGAAATAGATGGGGTTCTCATTATGAGTCACTGATTAGATTGATTACGATGTTCTCCTCAATTATGAATGTGCTTGAAATAGTTTTGGAGGATGGCATCAGCTTAGAACAGAGAGGAGAGGCATTTGCATTATTAGATTCCATGCAATCTTTTAACTTCTCTTTCTGTCTGCACTTAATGAAAGACATACTTGAAATCACTGCTGCACTATCAGAAGCTTTGCAAAGAAAAGATCAGGACATTGTGAATGCCATGTCTTTAGTTCAAATATCAAAAATTAGATTATAAGACATGAGGATAGCAAATGGGATGACTTCATTAAAAAGGTGTCTTTATTTTGTGTTGAACACAAAATCAACATTCCAAATCTAAATGACAAATGGGTTGCCCATGGACGACCGCGATGTGGACTTCAAGAAATGACTAATCTACATCATTCCGAGTTGATATATTTTATACAGTACTTGATATGCAACTTCAAGAGTTGAATAATAGATTCACAGAGGCTAATACTGAATTGCTTTTGTGTATTGCTTGTTTGAATACATCAAATTTATTCTGTGCATTCAACAAAGAGAAGTTAATTAGAATGGAAAACTTATATCCAAATGATTTCACTACTTCAGATTTGATGATTCTTGATGATCAGCTAGAAACTTATATTATGGATATGCAGTTTGATGTTCAATTTTCATTGTTGAAAGATATAGGAAGTCATGCTGAAAAAATGGTTCAAAGCAGGAAGGAAATGTTATATCCCCTTATTTTTAGGCTATTGAAGCTGGCATTAGTACTACCCATTGCAACAGCAGGAGTTGAAAGAGCATTTTCTGCAATGGCTATCATAAAAAATCGACTACGCAATCAAATTGGAGATCAGTGGATGAACGATACTTTAATCCTTTATATTGAAAAAGAAATTTTAGATTATATTGACAATGATGTTATTATTCAACTTTTTCAAAATATAAAGAATAGATGCTATAAATTGTAAGTGTGCTTTGTCTTATATTTAGTAGTTTATATTTTAAATTAAAAAATTTTAAAACTGTCAATGCCGGTCCCAAGCCCGGATGAAAAAAGTTGAGGGGATTTAAAAAAAAAAAATTATACCCCTCTACAAAATTTTTCTGACTCCCCACTGATTGAAAATATGATGTAACCTTGCCTAAAAGAATTCTACCATTGAAGAACTTATATAATATTTTCTCTTCATTTGGCAGCCATTTTGTTCTTGCAAACTTATGTAGTAACTTAGATCTTTCCAGATATTTAGGACAAAAAGATATCTCTTCCTCTACAACATATCCCTTCTCAATTGATCACTCATGTTTTTCTTATTGCCGACATAATTCTTTAATATCAAGAAAAATTTATACATGATAAAAGCTCATATTAGAGCCTAAATAAATAGCATCAACAAATGATAACTAATCACAGTTATCCCTCAAATGGGTACATTCATTTGTATTGAATAAAACTACAAAATTTAACTTTCTCTACTGAGTGGATGATTAGATGAACCATGATTGTAAGGAATGATGAGAGGAATAATCTTTTCATATGACATGAAATCATTATAATATTATTATGCAACTTCTCCAACTCATTTAGAATGATAACCTTAGCACAAAGTAGTTTAAAAAGTATGATACATCAACAACAATGCTCATAACCTCTTCAAATAGTGCACAAGACCTAATAGCAATTGGTAAATTGTTTTCAATAAGAACATCATAATAATTAATTTCATGCACATAATTTTACACTAAATAATATTTATACATCTAAAATAGTTTAAACATAGCCTTTAGGTATCTTTTTTTTAACTTCACATACCATAACTTTTCTTTCTTTAATGAAACAAGTTGGTAGCGAAATTTGATATAATTTGCCCTTTATTCTAATATCAACTAAATTTAATAATGCTCATAGGTTATCTAATTTGGATTTGTTAAGAACAAATATTATTCCAATAAAATTATCATAAATATTTTTTTCTTATGCATAACATACAGATTATGAGGCAATAAGTTATAATACGACTAAAACAGGAAAAAAAAATTCTCTTTAATATATATATATATATATATATATATATATATCACCACCCATTTTCATCAAAATTTGACTTGTGAATATTTCATATTGTTAATTACTGTTGAAACTCAATTAATATATAATAATTAAAAATATTCAAAATTAAGCTTTCAAATATCATCATATATAGTTTTATTATTTCAATCATAATTTAAAAATTCAAAAATTCTTCCATTTTGGCAAGTTTAATTTCCAGCAAAAAAATACTATTTCTTAATAATCATTCAAAAATAATAGCAAAATATTTATCATTAATAATTTTAATTACTTTAATGATCATATCATATATAATTATACTTTGTAATCAAGTTAAGCTCCTTACTTCTTTCACATATCTTTACATGTGAACCTAAAGTGAGAACATGAATTTATGACCTTTACATGAAAAGAAAGCATACATAAGCATGCATAAGCATTCATATAAAATGCCTGAAATATGGAAGTGGCTATAAGTTACATATATTTATGGAATGAAATGTTAAAAATTATTGCAAAGGTTTTGGGGTTAAACAAATAAGAAGAGATAGAAAACATTTGCAAACATTTATGGAATGAAATGTTAAACATTAAATATATTTATGTTTCCTAAAGATAGAAAGAAATCTTTGAAATTATTTATATTAAAGGTGAAGCAAAGTATTGGGAGTTGAGACAATAAGAAGAGAAGCTCTAAGGAAGACTAATTTATATGATGTAGAAAAAGGGTTTAATTCAAGGTAAATATTGTCAAGTATAAAGGTCTTGTAGAACATTAGATTCTAATTAAAAACTTGAATGGATGGACTCAACCATATGACAACATCATCCAAGCATAGTGAGTGCAATTCTACCAATTATTATTATAATTTTGATATTATTGTAATGATTCTTATAATTTGGAACTTCTAACATTATCTATTATAGGGCTTAGTTGTGATAGTTTATTATTCTTCAGGTAATCAAGTGGGAAACTATCATCATCATATTTTATAAAACTATATGAACAATCCTTCACTTTTCAAATTCTTGTCCAAAAGATTCCATGCAAAACCAGTAGGTGATAAAGTGTTCATCATCTCTTACCTCTTTGAATGAAAATCAAGTGAAGAGATGCTTCCATGCAAGCACCCTTTCACATGAAAAAATAAATCTTCTTTTCATCTTTCTCTTTAAATTTTAATTCATGGCATAATTAAAATAACATGTTGTACTTTATTATGAGTTAGTTCATGATAATTTGTTGTTTTGTTAGTGTAGGCTTGGTATGGTTGGGCGTAATTAGTGCCGTTTCCGTTCTGAAATGTGAAAAGTGATGTCAGTTGTTGTTTGGGATGCATACCTTTTACAAAACTGTATTTTTCAAACCTCCATTATCGTACGATTCACAAAGCATTTTATTTTTGCTTCTCCATTGATAAAAGGCAGTTTTGAAACCTCAGTTTCTCACAAAAACTCCTGCTACCAAACGAGGTTGTAAACTCTTGGATTGAAGCTTTTATTGTTAAAATCCTCGTGAAATCAACCTGTGTTAAAGAAATACTCTTCTTCAAAATAAGTTTCTTGAGAAATTTCTTTAAATGATGAGGGGTTCTATTTATGTGATTCATGTAGTTCTTTAAGAGGTTGAAATTTTAATTTCAAATTATTATGAAAAGTTTTTAATTAACTGACATTTTCGCACGATAAAATGATTTTTTAATAATTTATTGAGATATTTGATAATTTCTTTAAATATTTTATTGGTTTCTAATGACCATGTTGAAGATGAAAGAAGCAAGGAGAAAAAATTAAAATGATTAAATATTTATTCTACACAATTAATAACTAATGACTAAGGAGATGTAAAAATTATTTTTAACAACCTTACTAAATTTAAAGTGAATTTAAGACATCTATTTTCACTAATCTGGTTATAGCTCTAATATCAATTGATGAAGAAGAGTGGTGGGCTTTTAAATGGATGGTTGGAGAGAGATGTTTTTTTATGATGCCTTGAAATCGTAAGGAAGCTATTGAATGTGTCTTTAAGTTAAGAGGAGTTTAGCTAGTTGTTTTTTCAAAAGTGGCTAAGACATGTAAGTGCCTAATGGGCCATATATTAGTTATTGGATTTGCAGAGTTTAATTAAGGGTTTGTTATACTAAGGCTAAGATGCCGTGAGATTTTGTAGATAAGTATTTGAGTTTATTGAGGGGTTTTTATGTATGTAGAGGCGATAGAAAGATAATAACATAATTTCTAGACAAATTTGAGCCAGACTAATAAAAAAAATGCTACTTATTTTGTCTGATATCTCTTTTGAATGGCACAAGCTAAATTTTATTCATGTGAGTTAAGAAAATGGAAATTAAATGATGTTTGTATGAATTTAATTCCTCTGAGAATTTTGTCAGACTGAGTTGTCTCTCAGTTAATAATCATAATTAAACATTAATTTTCTAAAAATATAATATATACCTATATAACATAAATCTAAAGATCTATTACACTGATCATTCATGTGTTATTAATGGAAAAAGGCCGTCTGGGGAACTCTAGGGCAAAATTAGGGTTTCCCGGTTCCATTCGCTTCCACCGAGTCTCATAGATTTTTATAACTATTTAATTATTTGTCAAGTATATACAAAATATAAGAATGATTTGACAACATATAGAGCTCATCTAAAATTATAATATTTATAATATATTTCACTAATTCAAACTATTCAATGCATGCAAAATTTCATTATGCAATTATAGAATTAATATAGTCCATTGTAAAAGTTTTGATGAATCAAATTGATAATCAAATGGCCATAAAGAATTTTTGAAGTAATGCATATCATTACTATTAATAATCTCAATTAGAATTAGACAATCATTGGAAAAGTTGAGCTTCATTTGAGGCATAAGTCTAACGCTTCATTTGGGACGGCTTTCTTACTGCTTCTTAAAGCAGCTTTCTAATATAAAAATTAAATTTTTGTTACTAAAAAGTTGTTTTAAGAAGCAGTAAAAAAGTTGTCCCAAACGAAGTCTAAATAGAATGAATCCAACCTCATATATTTTGCTAAAAATATAATTTTAAGAAGAAATTATGTGTATGCTTAAGAAAAGCATATCTAGCACTCAAAACTATCATAATTAACACATTTATTAGTGAAGAGAAGAGAATGTTTCTATAGTTTGAACTTAAGACCATTAAATCACAATGAAAGTGACATAACTAGTCATCTTGGCCCACCCATTAGCATCAAGCTTATTTAATAAAATCTTTTTTACAATGATGGTGACATCCATAGTGTTGTTTCCATATATAAAAGGGACATTTCAACTTCCACCACAATAAAAATTGCTGATTGAATTCAGGTAAGTATTTGCACTTTGGATTAAAGGGTTAAATAAATCAATCACATCATCATTGGACAATGGTGGGTAAGGCCACTTGAGCAGTTCTCATATTGGCATGGATGATAGTGACAATCTTATCTCCATAGCATGATTGGTTTGCCCAGTTGGATTTCCCTCAAGTAATGCTACCTAATCCAACTTAGCAAACAAAAGCACTCTCTCTTCCAATGGGAACTTGACATATTGGATTATTATTCATTCACTCCACATGTCATTATTTTTTTGGACTATTTTTTTTTATTATTATTAAGTAGGTGGCTATCATTCATCAACATATTCGGCTAAGATTTCGTTTGAGATAATTTCTTGCTGTTTTCTTTTTCAGATCGCAACCATAGTTTCTATTTGACCCATTTTTTTTGCTTATTTTAGAAAATTTTTGTGCTAAAAAATTATTTTCTACATGAGCTTTAAAAAAAAAAACTTTATCCACAACAATTTCATAATCACCATTACAAAAAGCTACAACAATCTCAAATAAATTCTAAATCACTTAAACTTGAGTTTTAGTACAGTTGCGGGCTAGAATATACACGGCGGTAGAATCAGAAAATATTCGTCTCAATGTCGTACGGATATTCCACACACAAGCAGAAGATGAAAAAACACCAGTATTTTTATGTGGAAAACCCATGAAAAGAGAAAAAACTACAGGGTCACGCCCAATTTTAAAAAAAATTTCACTAGTGTTTGCTTGATGTACAAGAAGTTGACTCGTCCTTAATCATTGGGTTGTATTTCTGAGACATTCAATTTGATAATAAGTTTGCTGAAATCGGAGTTCAAATGATCCCGAATTTAATTTTTAAAGCTTCCAACTTGCTTTTTGCCTTGAGATTCGTGCCCGATCAAGATAATTTTTTGATGATGTATCAAGTACAGTTAAAATTAACAAAAAAAATTCTTAGATTCATTTGTGAGTGCAGAAGGTTGGCTAAAATTTTGAGACCAGTCAGGTAAAGGTAATAATAATTTTGAGTTGAGATGAGCCAGCTTGAACTTCGGAAAACCTTTACATATTTAAGATAGTTTTTCATTAAGAAGAATGTACACTATATTCTAGAATGCAAGGTACTCACTAAAACTATAAGTGTGCTATGGTGTTCATAATCCTTAGTTTTCTCTTGAATTTTTATTATTTAAAAAAATAACTTTATAACTAAATCTGTTAAAATATGATAATTATGAAAAAATAATCAATAAATAGCATCTGCAATAACTTTCAAAATTTTTTTTTACCATAATAGTTTAATCACTATTTCAAATAATTACAACTGCCTCACATAGTCTAAATATTAGAAGTGTAAAATCTTAAAGTCATAAGAGTTTTATTTTATTGTTTTTTCTAGGTGTTTGATATAATAAAAAATAAAGATAAAACAATTTTTATGCATTTAAAATACACTAAAAATATATTTTATCTCCAAATGAAATTATCGAGTGGATGAATGACTTTACTCTTAAAAACAAAATGCAAAACAAGTATATACCGGAAAAGATTGGAATAATTGTAGTGCAGACAAAAGATTAGAGAGTCAACCTTAGATGATTTAGTCACATAAAATGCCAGTCTTCCTATGTTCTAATTAAGAGAGTAGATTTAGTAGATTTGATCTTTATTTTAAAAAAATGAATACAAACCTCAAAAGAGATTTGGTCAAAAAAATACTATATATTATTATATAAATTTAATTAGAATTTAACTCTTAACCGAACACAATAAAGAATAAAAATTCATATTGTCAACCTCACGTAGTGAGATAAAAGGGATGTTATTATATTTGAGTGTTTAATTCGTTTGAGATATTTTTCTTATTGCTTTCAACAATAACAATTTGGTATAAAAAATTTAAAATTAATGAAAAAGCAATGATCAAAAACTAACCCAAACGAAGCCTTAATCCTCTCACACAACCAAACAAAAAATAATTACATCTTTTAACATCAAACAACAAATTTAGCAGTGAAACCATTCCTTAAGCATTAATGCTAAATATTCGAGAACTCATGATTGCATTTACGATAGTCCACCGGTCCATATATTTCAATATATTGTTAACATTAAAGACAAGAAAATTTTAATGTAACTAGAAGTATAATAGCTATAACCATAATCCAACCCACCAAAACTTAGGGTGATTGGTGGACGAGCACAATTAAGAACCCCCATTCAGGGTCCGAATCCCCTCTACTACGGCCTCGCCTCTTCAATGAGGAAAAGCAAGTGTGGGCCCGATGTCGGTGGATGACATCGCTAGATTCCGCCGAGAGATTAGTTACGTCGTCAAGCGCTCCCTTTGAAGTAGCAGCAGGTAGATACCCCCGTTCCCATATATATATATAACCATAATCCATTGACAAAAATCATAAATATGACTAACCAATTACTACGTTGAAATATTCACATAAAAACTCCCGCATGCAAGGCCACAAATAAAATAGAATTATTCCATGTAAAGGAAAGAACTAAAGATCAGCTTGCTTGCAGCCCACAATCTAGAACAGATAATAAAAGCTCTACTGCAAATGCCACAAGTGTCCATCAAAAAATCCCCATCAAAAGGATTCAAAAGAACATCCTTGCACATAATAGGATAGCATTGATTTTTCAAAAAATAATATATCAAATTTAAATTAGAACCATTATAATCTAAGGTTTCAATTGCACTAAAACTCTTACGTTCTTGATTAAGAATGATCAGTTTGACATGCCTGAGCTATCACTGTGATTTGCTCCGCGAGTTTCTAAAAGTACTATATGATTAGCCTTTGTAGAGTGATCATTTTTCTTTCTGGATGTAATCAGATGGTATTGTGGAATCAATTTTTTTTTTTTTTTCATGAAGAAATCCTTCCATTTGTTGAGCTTCTTAATAACAAACTAATTGTAAAAACAGAAAAAAAAAAAAAAAAAAAAAAAAAAAAAAGAAGAAATTTTATGGTCACGGAAGTTGGCAATACTAAAGACATGAGCACTAACATGACAATTACTGAATCAATAAGTGGGTCCTCGCAATATGGCAACGACCACCTCCATGGGAATGGTTGCCTGATCTTCTTCCAGAAATTATGATCTGCAAAAGAACAGCACAGATATGAAACATAAAGAGTAGGCCTTCAAAA